>OZ005661.1:229727230-230327230 GCA_963930645.1 Salticus scenicus
CGGATTTTTACAGGAACACAACGAAAGTTTATCATTATGATCTATGGGCTCAAATTACTTAAAACGCAATAGTGTTCAACTAAACAACATACTCTATGAAGACAAATACTCATACACCCTATTATAATTCTCTCTTTTGCGTATTTAATAATTTGTCTAAGTTTAATTTATTTATACAACTGTTAATTACTTAATCTTCGGAAAGTCGAGTGAAGACACTCCAGATTTTCTTTAAGAAGCTAGAAATGAATTATTTACACAAAAATATATACTAAAAATTTGTTGTCTCATAAATGCAATTCAAAAATAAAAATTTACCAACTGAATCTCGGTCTTCCATCTTTTGACAAATAAAGTGCATGTATTTAGATTGTAAGCACTTTTAAAAAATATTAAAGAAAACATTGTTCATTTAGTGATTTTATTTTCAACTGTAACTACACAAAACAGATAAGAGAAATAGTTATAAATATAAGGAATTTTATGAGTTTATTTGTTTAGTGACGTGATTTAAGAAGCTATTTTTTGAGTTTCCCTCCTAAACGGTGTGGCAAAAATTGTTTCCTTGGTTTCCCACCACATCTCAGTGAAAGAAAAGAAGGAAAAAAAGATATTCAAATGCCGGATATCCGGTGGTTTTGATCCGGATATCCGATGATATTTCGGATATGGAAAAAGCAGCCGGACATGCCGGATACCGGATATTTTCCGGATATCCGATCCATCCCTAATTAAAATAATTATCATGATTGTGTGCTACTAATGGCCATATCACACAGGAGCATATATACTCAACGCAACATTATACGCAACATGTTCACTATGCTGAACGAACGAGAAACCGGTCAGCTGTCCGTAGGGTTTCCCCCGAATTGATAGCATGATTCTCTAAAGGTATTCCAGGAAAAAATCCTGTTTATTCCTCCTATTGGTCAATTTTGATCAGCACGCTTAACATACTCAGCTTTTTCTAAACGGTTTCGTAAAAGTTGATCATCCGAAAACTTGCTGTCCTTGAACAAAATCAGGCTGAGTATGTTGGGTATAATGCTGTGTGTTTAGTAAAATGCTGAACGAAAGTCTCTCGTGTGATATGGCCATAAGAGTTAGTGTTAAGAACGTAAAATATGGTATTAAACAATTAATGGTCTAAAAATTAAAATAATGTTAAAAATTAAAGTTTTAAAAATTAAAGTCGTATTAACTTTTGTATAATGAAGTTAATAAGAATCTACAAGGTATTTATTTGTATCGTCAAATTTCAGTGGCCAGAATTAAAAAATGTCCACTTGTCTTGCAACCACTTTTTTCTTACAGAAACAGAGTTGCCAGAATCTTAATTTATTCCGCAGCATTTTTAGCCCCGCCTTCATTTCATACTATCTTTTCTTTATGAGAATTTTTTTTTCTTTAAAGTTGCGCCGCCACTAAAATTTTTCAAGCGCATTTAAGAATGTTAAACATCTGGAAGAAAAGTTGTTTGAAGGCGATAATCCTAAAAAAAACTTAGAAGCTAAAATGCAGAAAAGATTGGGAAATAATATAAGACGTTGTTATGCAGGAACCATCAGTTTTCAAACAGTCAAAATAATCAACATGAAAATTACAGTCAGAAGCAATTTTCAGATTTGGAATTAGACTGATGCTCACTAACAATCTGAAATGCCTGTCAGTTTCGACAATGTAAGTTATTGAACAAAAAGTAATACAAAAAAAAAAAAAAAAAAAAAAAAAATATCTGGAATATATATAAATGTTTAATTATATGTATAATCAATTCAATCCTTAAAATATTAATGAATTATAAATGATTTTATGTACTTTTATGATATCACGGTCGGAAATTTTACATTTTAACGCTTATCATTAAAAAAATAAAAATTATACAGACACGACATTATTTCATTATTTAAAACATGAAAATCTGACATTGACAGATTTTAATTTAGTGCCAGAGGCCTACTGCTAAACTTGTTAATATCGACAAATTCTTCTTTAGTTAATTCGTGACGATCTAAATTCCATGATAAAGTTTTCATTAAATCAAACCAATGTGTTTCAGCTGCAGATATTGTAACAAATAACGTTGGAAGTCCAAACTGTCTTATAGCCGCAAAACAACGTTTTTTCTCTTTTTCCCAATGAGGGGCAGGTGTGCCTTGGGGGGGACTCATGTCAAAGGTGTGCCTTGGGGAGGGGACTCATGTCAAAGTTGTACCTTGGGGGGGACTCATGTCAAATTTGGGCCTTGGGGGGGACTCATGTCAAAGTTGGGCTTGGGGGGGGACTCATGTCAAAGTTAGGCCTTGGGGGGACTCATGTCAAAGTTGTACTTTGGGGGGGGACTCATGTCAAAGTTGTGCCTTGGGGGGGACTTCATTCAATAAATCCCCATTCAATAAACCGACTGAAATAGGCCCTTTGCACTATTAAGAGTGTATTATAAAAATTCGACAACGCAGTACCGACTGAAATAGGGGTACCTTGGGGGGGGACTCATGTCAAAGTTGTGCCTTGGGGGGGACTTCATTCAATAAATCCCCATTCAATAAACCGACTGAAATAGGCCCTTAGCACTATTAAGAGGTGTATTATAAAAATTCGACAACGCTGTACCGACTGAAATAGGGGTACCTTGGGAGGGACTCATGTTAAAGTTGTGCCTTGGGGGGACTTCATTCAATAAATCCCCATTCAATAAACCGACTGAAATAGGCCCTTAGCACTATTAAGAGGTGTATTATAAAAATTCGACAACGCTGTACCGACTGAAATAGGGGTACCTTGGGGGGGACTCATGTCAAAGTTGTGCCTGGGGGGGGACTCATGTCAAAGTTGTGCCTTGGGGGGACTTCATTCAATAAATCCCCATTCAATAAACCGACTGAAATAGGCCTCTAGCACTAATTAAGAGTGACGTATAAAAATTCGACAACTGTACCGACTGAAATAGGCCTCTAGAACTAATAAATAAGCTACGCCGAGAGTTAGAAATTAGAATGCGAAAAACAGGTGTCAATGGCACTTAATTATTTTTTTTTCTTAATTGCCAAGGCATAATTTTTAAATTTATTAAAAGGATAAGACTTAGCTTATTATTATTATTTTTACTATTTTTGTTATTATTACTATTATTATTGTTTACTTAAATAATAAATACAAGCACAAAAGTTAATATGAATACATTTATATATATGTATATGAAAAAAAAGTAAAAACTTCCGTAAAACAGAATAAAGAGTAGAATTTCTTTTTAATTATCTGCTGGTCAACTCATTTTTAAATTCAGTCGAATTCCAATTATTACATCTTCAAGCAAAATGAGAACTACTAGAAAATATTCATTTAAACTTTTTTTTTTTTCTTCTTTTCGGTTGTTTTAATTATTAAATTTACTCTCAGTTTTATAAGCCCAAATTTGATTAAATTAATTCAGTATTTCAGAAATTATCATGATAACAAATTTTTGATTATGTATTGATAAACTAAGTAATAACAATTGATAGAAAAGTGAAAAATAAATAAACTAGTTGGCATAGGTGGACTCTGCTCAGTTCCCCATCATATTTATGTTCTCATAAATTTCTAGTGCGAGACATATTATAATCATGTTAAAAGAAATGAATTTAACCAAAGCTTGATACAGTGACAGAATGAAATCCCCGCCTAATTAGACTATCCACCGTTTACTTCGATATATTTATCTTATTCTAATCTATTAATTTATTTTATCAGGGTCGATTCCGTTGTTTAGTTTTCATGCTACTATTTCCAATGCAATAATCCTCAAAATTCATATTTATATGAAAAATTTACAATTTTGCTATGTTGATAAAATTGTAAATTACGAATAATTTACGAAATTTTCCTATTGGAATATTTGTATTCATTCATGTTCAAACAAATATCATAAATGTAATTTTGAAGTTGTCTAATGTATTTATGATCCTCAAAATGGAAGTTTATGCTCAATTTTGCCTTATTCTGACATGTTAAGTAAATCGTAAATTCCAAATAACTTACGAATTTTATAAATTGGAAAAATCATAGTCTATGATATTCATGCCAGTATCCAAAATAATATTTAAAAAATGGTTTGACATCTTTACGATGAAAATATCCCTCAAGATTGACGTTTATGTGAAATTTTGCTCTATTCTGCCATGTTAAGAAATTCGTAATTTTTCAATAACTTACGAAATTTTTATATTGGAAAATTCGTAGTCATTAATATTCATGCCAGTGTTCTAAATAATATTTCAAAAGTAGTCTGACATCTTTACGATGAAAATATCTCTCAAAATTGATGTTTATGTGAAATTTTGCCCTATACTGACATGTTAAGAAATTCGTAAATTTCCAATAACTTGCGAAATTTTCAAAGTAGCATATTTATAGTTACTGATGTTCATTCCGGCATCAAAACTGATATTTTAAAACTGGTCTGACATTTTTACAGTAAAAAGTTTCCATTTAATGCACGTTTAAGTGAAATTTTGTCCTATTCTCCCACGTTAAGAAAATCGTAAATTTCTCATAACTTACGAAGTTTTTTAATTTGAATGTTGCAAATGAATAGGGTTCTTGCCAGTATCGAAAGTAATATTTTAAAACTGATCTGACCTCTCTGCGATCATTTGTTCGTGAGATATCGTGTTAACAGACTAACAAACTACCGGACTAACACACTAACGGACTAACACACTAGCGGACTGACACACTAACGGACTGACACACTAACAGACAGACACCATAGAAATTTTGTCATTTTCGGATTCCTCACACCTGAAAACGTATAAAAAAGTCAAAAAACAGAGGTCGAAATTTTTCACGTTTACCTAAGTTCCCTATACCTATAGTATGATGGGGAACTAACAATGAAATTTATAATCAAAGAAGAAAATTACGATAGAACTTACTTCAGTGGTGTTATTTTAAAAACGGAACCTGTGAGATAAGGAAAGTAGATTTTAAGCAAGGTGCAGGTCTTGGAGATAAGTACCAATTTTTTTTTAACCAAATATTATTTGCGCTTAAACACACACACACAGAGAGAGAGGAGAAAAAAAAAAAACGAATGCATAGACTGAAAATATAAATAAATAAATTATTTGTCTTTACCTATATTTCTAAACTGTAATAAAAATTGCAAATTTATGATAAAATTATTCTTATACTAGTAGACTATGCCCGCTTCGCTGGTCACTATATTTAAATGATTTTACAAAAGAGGGTCCAGGTTCCCACTACTTGCACAAAGGTCTTTCCCGGGCACTTCAGTTTGGGTATTTATCGATGACAAGTGGATCTGTTATTCTTCAAGAACTGCGATTTTACAGATGGCTGTATATCAGCATGTAATGTTTTAGTTTTTGAACCAATATTTTACAGCCATCGTTCTTTACACTATATTACCTTTTGATTCCGACCAATATCTATATACAGGGTATTTATAAAGTCCCGGACCCATTTTGATGTTTAATAACTCATAAAATAATGAAGATATAACAGGGGTCGTACTCTCCGCCTTTTTTTCAGGACACTCTCATGAATAAAAATATTTTTAATTTATTGCTACCACTATTTTTATGCAATAATCTCTACCCTCTATAATCATGGCACATTACTATAAATATATCCAGAAGTATTTCTGCATAAAATTAGTGGTGGCAAAAAAGGTAGAAATTTCTTATTTCTGAGAGTGTCCTGAAAAAAGGGCGGAGAGTACGACCCCTGTTTGAAAACGGTTTGAGATAGGACAGCGTTGATCTGCATTTTTATGCTCCACATGTGATCTTCTATTAAGCCCCCGAGTATACAGGTGCAATAAGGAATCACCCTGCAGATGTTCGAAATTTAAGTTAACATAACTACTAAATAATTTAAATTTCAAATAAGCAAATAAATTTCTAAACAATCTATGAATACCTAAAAACAAATTTTATTATAGTTAAACAATTTTTTAAACTGACTAACTATAAAATTTGAAAGAGTCGAATAGACTAAACAATTTTTTCGACTGACTAATTATAAAATTTGAAAAAGTCGAATAGGCTTATAAAGGAAAAGTCATCTTTATTAGATTATTTTTTCGAAATCAATGAATACTAAATCCAACAATTAGTCACTTAAATGCATAAAAACAATAGCATTTAGAGTTTTAAAAATTGCTATTAGCTAGATTAAATTTTGTAATTTTAAGCATCTTTCCAGTTAAATAAATAAAATTAAAATGCTAAAAATAATAACAAATAATGATTTAAAAAGCGCCACCAGGTAGATTAAACACTTAAATTTTAAACACTTATAAATTTAAACTGATACGTGAAAATGGACGACTAGAATGAGGCGGAGTTTCCCTTTGTCTGTGGGGAAAAGCTGCGCTATGATTGGCTATAGTCCTTTATCTTTGGGCTAAATTAAGACTCCTATAGGTTAAATTTCCTCATGACGACAGAAAGTTAAGCCGTCAATTGCTTAATAAGATATTTAAAATATTCAGTTATTACAAAATTTAAAAACACAGCAATACTAGGTTAGTTATAAATGAATAAGTCTCAAACGTACTGTACCAATTTAACTGTACCCTGTACCTTTTTTTTTTTTCCCACCTCCTTTTTTTTTAAAGAATGCTTTTGTCTACGTAACTCACGTCGTAAAAAATGAATTTAGAATTGAAGGAAAATGCATGAAATAAATACAATGCTTGGGAAAATTGTAATTAAAATGTGATTTTAATTAACATATAATATTTTATTTAAATAAAACAATAATGCTATATAACTAAAATAAGTAACTTAAATATTATAACATAAGGTATATTATAACTTAAAATTTATAGGGTTTCATTTCTTTTATTAAGTACTATAATAAATCCATACAAAAATTTTTTTATATGCTTGTAAAAAGTAGTATGTAACGTTTCGTTTAAGAGTGTAAATCTCAGAAAAATGCATAATCGAACAATATCTCTTAATAAAATAATGCTACACATTAAAAAAAAAAAGTATTATTTGAAATAATAATAATTTAGGAAATAATAAAAAATTAAGCTTTAGTATAATGTTGCAATATGAAATTGTAGCACATAACTTTCAATAATATTTTAATTAAATTAGTCATCATATAAGAAGTTAGCAGACAATAACGTGACCTCACGGCATTTGCAGAGCTAGTTCCGCGCTCTTAAATTTCATTTGTTGCTTCGCCGAAGCATAGACTGAGTGTATTTCTCACTGAGTATATTTCTCACTTTCTGACCTTGAAAATTAATGTGCAGTTGTAATAAGTTAAAAGCTTTAATAATAAACACCGTAAAATGAAAAATGAATTCTCAACAATTATTTCTGTTTTTAAAATAGTTCCAGTTGAAAGTGCTCCTTTCTGTAATGTTGCAATTAAACTAACAAGGGAGGGTCACCAACTGTTCAAAAATTATTTATACATGTTATATATCCTCTTATATAACATGTTATAAATCCTTATGTTATAAAGGTCTAACCGAGTTTATAATGGAAATATTCTTCTTATCGGCAAATGCGCCTCCTAGCGTGAGTTACTCTCAATTAAAATTTGTAAATTGCAGGCTCTTCTGTAATCTACTTTGAAGAATTTCTATCATTAGAATCAATTTTTAAACAGATTCTCGTGCTAATTACGACTATTTATATTGTTAGTAAAAAGTATTTTATTATGTGTTTAATAATTATTTCGTGACATCATTAAATTTATAAATCCAATACTTTATTTATTTAGCCACGTATAAAATATTTACGATCAGAAAGATTTTCCTGTACATCGACATAATCGATATTTTAGATATTGACATTACATGGGGGAGCAATAAAAGAAATTAAATGCACTAACATAGTAATGAAGGAGGGAAATAAGCGGAAAAATTTCTACTTTTGAAAAATTAATAATTATATTATTACCTATGTTGGGCGGATATTAACCAAAATCAAACTACCCTCATTTCCGTGGCTCTAAAGTGACAGCTTCATGGTCGTACATTTTGAATATCAATTCGATATTCGGGCATGCGTTGTGAAATGCCCTAAAATTAATCCTAATTAAAAAGCAAACATTAATCTGAAAAATAATATGGTTATTAATAAATAAATTTACTCTCAAATAATACTAGATTCATATAATTTTAATTAATTTCTTTATTAAATATCCAAATTTTGAATACTAATTAAATTGATTATTCTATGATTTTACAATACAATATAAATGATATAACAATGATCTTTGATTTTGCATCAATGGTGCTAAAGATGAGTACTTAAAAAACATGTATCTAGAAATGCGTTTTTGCAAAGTAAAATGAATATTTACTGACCCAGGAATAAGAGAACTTCTCACCAGATTTACCAGATGCTATGGCGCAGTCAAGGCACAAGAGGGATATTTTGGCTAGCAGGGAGCACATCTTAGATGAGTCAGGTCGGCTAGGCAGCAACACACTGATGATAGCAGGACCTCACATTACGTCTGCACAACACGAAGGCAATTTTTAGAATCCCCCTCTTAAAGGAATTTTTTTTTCCTTTTAATTTTTTAAGTCTCTCATTATAATTTTGGAGGAGGTTTTCCCCTTGCCTTTTTTCCATTGGGTGTACTTCTGATTGGACCTTTCTTCGACCAATCTGCTTGCTTCTAGATTACTTTAGTGCCTTTTGAAGATTTCGCAGGGGCTTTTTTTTTGGCGTTGCCTGAAGGGCTTAATGCGGGTGGTCCCCTTTCAGAGTTCCACGTGCAGGTCATAAATATGACGTTGTATTTCTGTCTTAGGCTTTTAAAAGGCAATAAAACAGCTTTGTAGTCTTCAGTCAAACAGCTTTTGTATTTTTATATTCTTTTTCCTTTTAAATAATGCCCTTTTGTACTTTTATTATTTTGTTTCTAACAAAATGGCTGATTTTGCCCATCAGCTATATCCCCCTGTCGAATAAGATTGAACCAGTTTCTGTATCTCAATACATTATGAGTCCTTTAGTGATTGCAGTAATCTGGTGTGTTTGGTCAGTAAATTTTTTTTATACATATTCATGCTAAACTGTTTTTTAGTGCACATTAGAGTTCTTGTGATGTAGTTCCACACTAATAGTTCCGTGTATATATGTGCATAATGATTAATGAATATACAGTTCAACACTTGATTGTTGATTGTTCATGAAGTTTAGTTCAATATTAATTGCTGATTGTTCATACTATAATGTTCAACACTGATTATTAATTGGTGATCATGCATTTCAACCTTATTATTAATTGATCCAGATCTGTAAATTGGTCCAATATTTGATTGTTGAACTAGTTTTATTTGTGACCATCAATATGTGATAGACAGTTTCATGGTCTGTCGTTGCAATTAGGCGCTGCTTGTGCCAACACTTTGTAAATTTTATTCAGTTTATAATTTTTTGTGACACATATTGTACAGTATTAATTCACTCGGTCAGTATATCATATGCTAAAGGTTATTATTATTACTTTGCATTTTAATTCAATAATTATAATTATTTATACCGTATACCAACACTCATTTTTTTTTTTTTTATCATTTATAAATACATATACAATACATTACATTCACATATAATAGTACTCTTTCAGAATTGTTTGCAAAATTCCACAAGTTTATGCATTCCTTCTATATACATATCATTCATTACTCTCAGTGTATAGTACCAATAATAAAAAGAAATTTTGTATATTACATGAGATACATGAATGTATTTAATCGTTTTGGTAGTATGTCTTTATTACCATTAAGTAAGGCAGTATTTTTTTTTTTTTTTTGTTGGAAAGTCGCTTGCTTTATTTGAAATATTAATTTTAACTTCCGAGAGCTGTTTTGGAGTTCTGTAATAGGGGGTGACAGCCCCTTTTTCGCCTGCGCCGCTGTGTCGTGGGAACTGACCAGCGCTAATGATTAGTACATCCTGTTCAAATAATCGTTTTTTGGGGGGATAGCTCAGATAAGCTTCTTCTGTGACTTACTGGAGAGAAGCGGAGAGACACACACGTTCATCGGATTAGAAATTTGTTTACTAGTTTACAAGTGAGTTTAATTTTATTATATGTATATTTTATTGCTTTGCTTAAGCTTTGTTGCTTTACCTATGTTTAAATTAGGTGTATGTACAGTCACCCAAAAAAAAAAAACGCCACCCCCCACCTAATTTCACCGTAAATTATCGTAGAAACATTTGACTGGTACCGATCGATTTGTAATAACGTCTAGTTTATAACGGTATAGTTAAATTTTGCCTAAGGGGTCGTCTACATATTAAAACTGGCATTAACTTCATTTTCTTCAATGGCAATCCCTATTTTTGACTTCATATTCAGATTTCTGAGATCAAGGCGGTTCGAAAAACATACCTATTTATATACCTTAAATCAATTTTAAATAGAGTTACACGTGAAAATGTATTAAGGGTCCGTCTATACATTTAGAAAATATAAATCACGATCTACCACCCAGTACACATTATTTATTACGTTTCACACCGGAAAAAAATTTCAGAAATGTTAATTATAATATAAGAAAAATGACTAATTGACAGAACTTTCTGAGTTAGTTTATGAATTAAAAGATTTTTATTGGTTTCTATTGATTAAACATCAGGTAGTTCACTTCATACGAAGAAAATTAAATAGCTTGAATAGATATTAAAATATCTATCAAAAGAAAAAAAAGAAGAAAAAAAGATGAATGGTTTTAAATTTGTTTGAAAATTCAAAATTATTTTAACTCAAGCTGCCGTATAATTGTCTGAAACGGCGGCACTCAACCTGGTTCCCACGGCCGTTTCACAGTGACAATGGGAGTTTGTTCTGATACTGCAGTACTTTCATTTTCTTTAATTGACTTTTTTAAAATATTAAAACAGATTTTTTTATTTTTATTTATTTATTTATTTAATTAATTATTATTATTTATTTTTTCATGACATTATTAAAAACTTTTACATAAATCTCCACGATATTCTTTTGCTTTTATATTTTATTATGTGTAACAAATTAATATGTAAAATAATAAATCCTACTACTTAATGGGATGTTCTAAAATTCTACACTTTAACACAGATACCGAAGTGGACGGTGGGTGTAGAAAGGCTGACTACCATTAATCTAAATCTTCACTTGAAAAGGTCAAAATGTTAAATAACTCTTTTTTTTTTTAAGGAAAAAAGAAGAAGATAAGGAGGAGAAAGAAAGATCAAAACGAATATAAAGCATATTAAACGTTAATACCCTTTAAACAATGGAAAAGGGCGGGGTTTTGTATTGTGTGTCATTTGGGAGCTGTAGTGTGCCAGAAAATTACTTTATGTAATAAAACTTTTCATTTAAAGGGTATTTAAAGCAGCATTATATTTAATACATAGACTATTCAGAAAAAAATACCATTCATCTGGTTCATGAAAAATAAAGAACATTTTCTGGCATTGCTCTATGTATATACATTCTTGTCAACCTATCCCGGAAGATTACTGGTCCCGCCCCTTTCCGTACATTTTTTTCACATCAGTCTTTTTAGAGCAGTGTCAGCCATCGGTGGCTGACATTGATCTTTCCATTTAGGCTAAGTCAACCGGCAGTGTAAAATATGATATAAAACTACAGAACTTACATAGTTTTAAGTAATTACTGACAATTTAATTAAAATTTACTTAATGTTTTTTTTTTTTTTTTTTTTATAGGATTTTTATAGGATTATATAGTTAAGGCCTAATGGGGTTTATTGAAACTCGATAAACATAACACGCTTCTAAGCAGCACGTGTGGCCTGAATGGGATTTCCATAAGAATTCGCGTGGCGCTCAATGAGTTAATCGTAAATGTATTTGAAGTTAATTACTCTAAAAATTAAATTGTGTACACACAGGGGCGGGAACTAACAATGTTACGGGTTAGGTTGGCAAGTATGCATATATATTTTGCTTGATTTATAAAAATTTATAACACATTTTCTTCTTTTTTTTTAGTATTTTGTGTTTATATCTCTCATTAAAAATAAATACAATATTCATATATAAACATTTCTATACAGTAATGTATATAAACATATTGATTAAAGAAGATTTGTTGATATTATATAATTATTTTTCTATCTGTATAGTATATTAACACAAATATATTTTGTAAATTTCGCAGCATCGAAAAACAGCAACATAGCTTCCATATCAAGGCTTAATGTAAATAGCCACGCCTTTTCACAAATTTTCTAAATCTTTATAATATAAAGCAAAATAATTTTGCATATTTGTAATTAAATCATTTAAGTTTTGTCTTCAATAATCGATGTAGTAAATACCATTGTGATTTATGCATACCAGCGTCACATATAGAGTCAAATAGGAATATGCAAATTTGTCTTTTTTTTTAAATAGTGTTTCAGCGAATCAGAGGCGGGGCTTCTTTTCTTTTGAAATTCTTTCACAATCCCTCGCCTACATTGTGATAACTTTACAAAAATATGCCAATTTGTATAATAAACATCGAAATATTGCTTAGGAAACAATAAAAATAACATAAAGGTAAATTAAAATAGTTTTCCGTCAAATTATATACAAACATTTACTTATAGAGCATACAGATTATAACAAGTGACGGCCCCCTAACAGGAATAAAAAGTGAAATATCACTGTAACTCAAAAAATAATGTTAGGAACGACCTGAAAATTTGGAAACCTATGTTTTTGATGATGCCCGTTCTATTCGTGCAAAAATTAACATAGGTCATAATTCATAATTTTTTCAAATATGAATTTATTAATAATTTTCATAATTCAAAAAATGTTTTTTTAGCAAAAATTTGCATGGAATATGTTTGGGTTACTTCATTCTAACGAATAAAAAAAACAGAATTTAAATATCAAAATTATTTCGGAAGATATGATTTAATGTTTGTCACATTCATTTAACATTAGCACCCCCAAACTTTGACAGCTTATAACTCTATAAAAAATTGAGCGAAATATATAAACTATACCATTTTCCGTGATGATTTGATCCAAAGAATTCAAATAAACTATAAAAAATGGGGGTTACCATTGAAAAAAATGAAGTTGATGTCAGTTTTAATATGTAGACGCCCCCCTAAGTAAAATCTAACTATAACATTATAAACTAGACGTTATTACAAACTGATTGGTACCAGTCGCATGTTTCTACGATAATTTACGGCAAAATTAGGTGGGGGGGTGGCGTTTTTTTTTTGGGTGACTGTACTATCCATTATCCTTTAATAAATCCCTTTTGTTATTTTTTTTTTTGTTTTATGTGTGTGCTTCGTGGGATTTTGGATGCCCCTCTCAATATATATGTAGCCTACTCTGACGCCATCATTATGGGACTTGGATGAGCGTGAGCTATATTCATTTTTTTTTTTTTTTGGTATTTATTCTGTTTGCAGCTTTATTATGAATATGTACCTGCTTTTTCTTTCAGCTATTATTAATTTATTTTCATTGCAGGTTTATTTCTTGTTTGTTTATTTTATATAATTGCTATTATTTTATCTAACTTGCGTTCGCCGTGCTTTATGTTCTATTATCTTACGTTCCTTCACCGCTGCGGCTTGAATTTTGCATGATTTTTCCGTATTTCTCGGTCTCCGTTTTTTTTGCTTGCTAGCGCTGCGTAATTCTCGCATATTGGATTAGGAATCGTAAACATAGAAGAATATACAAAAAATTGTTTGTATATATTTATTATGTATATTCATGTGTTTATTTATTATTGTTATTTTCTACTATGTGTGATTTGTGAGAGTGATAAATGCAGATCTGATCAGATTTTGAGTATATTGATTCCATTGTATTGTCGCTTTCTAAACTGATTGAATGTTGTGTTTTATTTATTTTATTTTTTATTTTTATTTTTATTTAATTTAATTTTTGTTTTGTTTTTATAAAATTCTGTCCAGTCTTGACTTTTGTTTTGGCAGGGTGATGCTATACGCCAGAATATACGAGTGTGGGTCCACCCCCCTTGGCAGAAAACGCCCGCGCCCTACCAAAGGGCCACCTCATTATCTTGGCTGTAGTCTGAACCCGGATGTAAGGTAGGTTATGTAAAATTGTTTTTATTATAAAATATAGGTTATCTATTCATTATTCTATTACCTGTACATAATCTGCATTTAATTCACCTTTTTTTTTTTTTTTTTTTAGACCATTCTGTAGTGAGATGGTAATTTTGCGTTATTTTATTACCTTTTATTTGCGTGCATATGTGTGTGCGAGTGTTAGAGATTAATATTTTTATAGTGACGGTTTTTTTTTTATACATATATATATACTATATAGCTATAATGAATCTTAATCCTCGGCTTTTTTGCTTAAAATTCACCGAAAGTTCATTTTTTTTTTTTTTAGAGTAAATATATGCATCTTTGTTTAAGTGTGAAATGATGCGAATTCTAATACTATTACTATCATTATATTGCCCTGCAAGTAAAACATGATTTAATCTTTCTAAAATGTGAATGATTGTGAAAGTTGTAATCTCATATTTTACTTTTCACTTAATATTTTGAGTAATAATTCATTTCGTTTGCAGAAATGTGGATCTTCCGTTGGCTGGACACCTACGGCGCCCTCTCGTCCCCCTTTTAAACTGAGTTCTCCGACCCTGAAATCTGTCCAAGTATTGGAGTAGTGAGTATTTTTGCATCTTTCGTGATTTCTTCTTTCCTTCTTCTAACCTGTTTTGTTGCACGAGTCTACTCTTTCTCGTTGTCATGGTAACTCTCTTATGTAAACGACTAACTTCTGTGTGTACTTTGTTTTGATCTGCCCGCTCCTTCTCTTATAGCATGAGTTTTCTTTCCTGCCTTAATCTTTCTCATTTGTGCTAGTTTCGTTTGTCTGTTTTTTATTTTATTTTATTTATTTATTTATTTATTTATTTTTTGAGATACATGAATAATTTTCTAAATATCTAAATATATATATATGTAGATTTCATGTAATGTTCACATTTATTTATTTTATATCTATACATACTTATTTTATTCATTTGTTATTATGAATACAGACACCTTTTCTGTTTTTGTTTCTATGTACACGTATATTTACGTTTTCTTATTCACATTGCCCATATGGCAAAAAAAAAAAAATTATTTTATGTATTTACAATCAACGTGTTTCGCAAAACGTGCGTCACCTTTATTTGTTTGTTTATTTACATTGAGTATTGCTTTACATTTCCTTGTATGCATTGCAACACATTTTTTTTTTTTGAAAATTCATGTCTATCTAATTATTTAATGAATAATTATTGGTTTATTTACAAAATCATTTCATATATATATATTCTTTTTTTTTTTTTTTTTTTTTTTTTGTATTATTTTGCATATTTTGGTGCATATAGTTTAGATATGTGGACCTTAATTGGTTTCGCTTTATTGTCGTGAGCGTTTTTCAATAAAATATTCATGTTGCACAGTATTTTCAATACTTGGAAAGGGCCAAGAAATTTAGGCTGAAATATATTTGGCCTTCTAAGGCTCTTCATATATACCGTCTGTCCAATTTTTAGGTCTCTGTCCTTATATTTTAAATTTTTGTTATACTCATTCATAATTTGAAGTTGATTTTTTAGTGCGTCTTCTTTTACACTCTGAATGTGTTGCAGACGCTTATTTGTATAGCTGTCAGTGGTAATTTTTGTTGCATTTGAGAATGCATTAAATGGTGTGTTGATTTCTCTAGCAAAAAAAATTATGGCTGGAGAAAAACCTGTTGCTCTATGTATTGTTGCATTATAATGTAATTTCACAAAATTTAATTTTTCGTCCCATTGAAATGTTGTTTTTGCCATGGCGGCTAGTGAAGATTTTATTATTTTATTCGAAATTTCTACAATTCCATTCGAGCAAGCGTGATAAATAGAGCTAAAATGTAATTTAATATTTAATTGTTTCATGTATTCTGTGAATGTTTTGCCTCTGAAGTACTGTGCATTGTCTAAATGTATTTCTCTTGGCATGCCGAATCTGCCTATATATTTTGTTAATGCGTTTAATATGGTTTGTGACTCTGCATTTTTGAGTGGTACTGCCTCCATGTAACGCGAGAAGGAATCAATTATTACCATTATAAATATGTTTTTTTTTAAAAGTCATAGGTAACTTACCTATGAGGTCTATGTGTAATACTTCCCCTGGCTTGTAATTTTTTTCCATTTTTTGTATTTCAATTTTGGGGATTGTGTGTTGTTTGTGTCTCATGCATTCGATGCAATTTGCAATATGATTTTTCACGTCTTGGTACATTCCATACCAGTATGTACGCGTTCCTATTAAGTGCAGGGTTTTTTTAACTCCAAAATGGGTTTTATGTGCTTCTTTAATTATTTCGTTTTTTAACGAATCTGGAATAATTAATAATTCTTTTTGATTATCATTTGTACTTCTTTTTAAAATTAATATTTCCTTTTTTGTTAATTCAAATTTTCGAGTTGTTCTATTTGATTTTCCTTTTTTTATGTCTGATATTATTTTAGATAGTTTTTTATCTTTCATTTGTTCAAGTTTTATGTTTTTGTCTGACAAATTTTTATTAACTTCAAATAAATTGTTGGTTGAATTTGTTTCCGTGATGTTATTGATGTGTCGCGATATGCAATCGGCAGGGTTAATTCTTCCCACTAAATGTTCTACTTTGAAATTATATGTTTGAATTTCCAGTAACCATCTGGCTACAATGTCTGAATTCTTTTCTAAATTTAAGTGGTATGTGATGGCTTTTGAGTCAGTCACCACAGTAAATTCTCTCCCTGTTAAGATATTTTTAAAATGGATTATGCTCTCGTATATGGCGAGCAATTCCAGCTTAATGCTTGGGTAACGCTGTTCAGTATCTTTTAATTTTCTTCCATAGAATTCTATAGGGTACATTATGCCATTTATTTCTTGCGATAGAATCGCGGACGTCGCTATCTTTGAGCAATCCGTAATTAAAAAAAATTCTTTGTCATAATTTGGTGGTTTGAGTGTTGGACTATTTAGAATAATTTTTTGAATATGTTTTAATGCATTTTCGGCATCTTCCGTCCATTCAAAATTCCTTTTCTCACTTGTTAACTCATTTAATGGTGCTACTATTTCAGCGTAATTGTCTATCAGTGATGCGAAATAGTTTGTTAGACCCAGTAAAGATTTTACGCCTTTTCTGTTTTTGGGTCTTTCTAATTTTTGGAATGTTTTTATTGGCCGGTGCATAACCATTTTTATTGATTTTGAATCTCAAAAATTCTATTTCTTGTTTGCATATTTGCATTTTTGAAGGTTCGATTGTTAGGTTTTCTTTAATTAATGTGCTTAGTACTTGTTGTAAAGTTTAACATTTCATTGATGCTATCCGCTGCTATTATAACATCATCAATAAAATAGCGCACTTTATATTGATCAAATTTTCCTAGCACTTTATCGATGAGTTCCGCAAATACTGATGTACTTATTTTATTACCAAAATTTAGGCGCGTAGGTTGGAATTTACCAAATTCAGTAATGAAAGCTAATTTTGGTCTGTCTTCTTTTTTTAAATTTATTTGGAAGAAGGCTGAATGAAAATCCAGCACTGTGTAATATTTTTTGCCACTTATATCTTATAAAAGTGATTTAATATCCGGAATGGGATATGGTACGCCCTGTAAAATATTATTTAGCAATCTGTAATCTATAGCACACCTGTACGAAGTTTTACTAGGGTCGTTAGTTTTTGAGTTTGCCTTTTTTTTAACAAATATAACCGGAAATGCGTAGCTCGACGTTGTATTTTTTATTATGTTTGCGTCCAATAATTTGTTTATTTCCTGTTGTGCAAATTTTCTTACACTTTGCGGAATTTTGTAAGGTCGAGTAGAAATTGGATAATCGTG
This sequence comes from Salticus scenicus, assembly GCA_963930645.1. Classification (NCBI taxonomy): domain Eukaryota; kingdom Metazoa; phylum Arthropoda; class Arachnida; order Araneae; family Salticidae; genus Salticus; species Salticus scenicus. The sequence goes on from OZ005661.1 coordinate 229,745,132, forward strand.
GAGTAATTTAAAATTGGGCTCCACTATTGAAGTCTGTCCCAATGTTTTGTATGATTTTGAGAACGCTTGTATATTATCTTTTAGTAAATTTTGAAATTTAATTTTTTGTGATTGATCTAAGTGTTCTAGATCAAAATCTTGTAAATTGAATTCTTTTTCTCTTAATTCTTGAATTTCACTCATTGTTAAATTATTCATTTCATATACTTTGGGAGTGTTATTTATCTGTTTTTGATCCATTTAATTTTATTTCAAATTCTGTGCATATTTTTCCAATATTCTTTTTTTTGTTGATCATTATCTTTTCTTCACTATCATTTTGAACCATTAAGTGTATCATATTTTTCTCATTGACTTGATGTAAGGATTGGTCATATTTAATCCTAATGTTATGCCTTAGGGGTTCTAATAAAATTACTTGGTTTGGCTGTAAACTGGGTGGACATTTTAATGTAATTACTTTTGTTTCACCTGGTTCTAAGCCATATTTTTTGTCCGTTTTTGGCATAATCATGTTTTTATGCGAAATTCTCGTTTTATTTTTTTTATTTGTTTTTTCTTTGATTTTTTGAGTATTTCTATCATTGTTTTTGTTCTCTATATGCTCTGTAAAATCGTCTTGAATTTCGTCATTATTTGAATTTTTTGCCGGTTTTTGTTGGCTCATAGTATTTTCACTATTATTTTGTGAGTTTTGTGTCTGCGTATTTACAATTTCTGAAATAACATTTATTTCATTTTTATTTATTTCTCGTATTGTGTCTGTGCCTTCTAAGGGTATTTCTTTGTTTTTTAGGATTAAGGCCTTTTGTTCACAATCTAATATTGCGTGATTGTTTTTTAGAAAGTCATATCCGAGTATAATCTTGTACTTTTTATCTAGGTTTCTCGTTGTAACGTAAAATGTTCCAGTTGCGAATATGTTTTGTATTTTAAAAGATATTTTGATGCATTTTTGAATGGTATATTTTCATTGTTTAACGTATGAATCCTTACTTGTCTGGCCAGATATTTTATTTTAACGTTTGCTTCTTTTAATTTTTGGAAAATGTCTGGTGATAGGACTGATAAACTAGCTCCGGAATCAATTAAAGTTATTATGTCTAAGTCTTTAATTTTTACATTAATTAGCGGTAGTTGTGATCCGTCGCTTACACTGGCTATAGTGTCATACTGTTTACTGTGATGTTTTTTGTAATTTTTTTGCTGTGTGTATGAATTTCCGTAGGTATTAGTTTTTGTTTTAAGCCCGAAATTTGGAGGTTTATATGGGCTTGAATTATTGTTATATGTTGCTTTATTTATAAACCTACTTTGTAGTTTTCCTGTTTTTTATAGCCTTGATTTTTATATGTTGTTTTGGGTCTAGCACCCCTATTGTTTTGATTATATCCATTTTGATCTGTGTAATGTTGTGGATAGGCAAAATTTTCGAAGTGGGGACTGTTTTGGGATTGTGCAGCGTAATTCGGAAAATTATTAGGCGGTGGATAATTATAAGAATAGTTCACAGGAGGATAAGTTTGATAATTTTGAGGGTTTGTTATTGGGAACCTGCTTTGATATGAGTTATTTCCCCTTAAATCTTTATTTTGATATCTCCGTTTATTTTGTGTTACGTTTTTATTTGCTTCATTAAACCAGCAGTTTTCTGTTGTGTGATTTCTTTTTTTACAAATATTACAAATTTCTGTGTTTGGTACCTGTGTCTGTTTAAACTGCATTTCTTTGTTCTCCTTTAATTGTTTTTGAATTTCTTTTAATTCTTCATTATGTCTGACTGTCATATTTAGGAGCATTTCATATAATTTGTCTTCCTCTTTGGAAGTAGTGTTGATTTCTTCTATTTTAGAAGCGTTAAAAGCGCTTTCGATTTGTTTCGCAAATTTAATTGCTTTTTCTATCGAGTCTGGTGCCATTTTTCTAACTTCTAATGCAATATCTTGCCTTATGCTTTCTAAAAATTTAGTCAATTTAATTGTGTCTAGAAATTGTTTCGCCCCAGTTTTTTCTGCGTGGCCTGAATCTTTTAAATAGTTGTTTGCCGCCCTGTTGAATATTTTGGTAAATTCTTCTATTGATTGTGTCGGCATTTGTTTCAAATTCATGAATTCATTTTGTGAGGTGTCAAAAGATATTTCTCTTTTGAATAATTCTTGTAACCTTTGTTTAATGTCATCATAATTGTTAATATTGTTTGTGTCTTCGTCGTTAATTAGGCTTTCTTTTGCCTGGCCCGTTATTTTGGCTTTTAGCAATATTACTTTTAAGTTTTCTGGTAACTTAATTTCCTCAGCTAGTGTATCGAATTCTTTTAGAAAGTTTACGATATTATTGTTTTTTTTCCCGTCAAAGTTGGGTAGACTATTCAGGATAGCATCATAGCTTATTACGATTTTGTCTGCCATTTTCTTAATTGGTTTATTTCTCTCTTTAGAATTTTCGCTTGATTTTATTTCTTTATTTTCCGCGTAATTTATTTTCTTTTTTGCCAATCTCGGTATAGAGGATCACATACGCGTATTTTTTTTTTTTTTTTTTTTTTTTGTTTAATTAAATTGATTACCCCTCCAAAATATGTAATAAAATACAATATATATAAAATCAAAATATATATACATAATATACAATTAGCATATATACAGGAATAACTTTCTGTTTTTTGCAAATATTATTTTAATTTATTTTCACAAGTTTCTTAATTAATCAATTTATTTATTTGCACATTATTTGTTACTCCTGTATATAAGGCTTTTATTTAAGCATACAATTTCTTGAAAAAAATTCAATTTATAATAATACCTCTGTTAATTTTGCTATAAATCTCCTATAAATTTTTGCAAACACACTATATTCTACCACTTTCAATTTTTTTTTTGAAGTGATTATTCTTTTATTTCACAAGAATTTATATATATATATATATAACACCATAAGATAAACAAGATACAAAAAAAATTTTTTTTTGATTTATACTATACGCTTATACCATACATATTTTGAAAAATTTGTACTTGTTTGCACATTGATTATTTTAGCTTTTTATTATGTTATATCCACACAACCCTAGATATTCTATATATATCTTTTCTATATTAATTCTGTTATTTAATTATTTTTGACTTTAACCTTTAATTTTCATGTCTACACTTAACACATATATTTGAATAAAAGACACAAATTATAAAGTACACATCATTGTTGAGTGTTAGTATACGTACAAATAATTATATTTCCTTAAATCTTTTTTCTCTGTACTCATCTTTTATTTTTACTTTATTTGTTTTTCCTTTAACATTAATAATCTTAATGGTATTAAATTTTAGTAAATAACGCGGAAGAATTTTGAAAGTTAACTGTGACAAATTCGTCACCAAATACACGGCACCAAATCCGGAAAGGGGGGTAGATGTTGAGCGGATATTAACCAAAATCAAACTACCCTCATTTCCGTGGCTCTAAAGTGACAGCTTCATGGTCGTACATTTTGAATATCAATTCGATATTCGGGCATGCGTTGTGAAATACCCTAAAATTAATCCTAATTAAAAAGCAAACATTAATCTGAAAAATAATATGGTTATTAATAAATAAATTTACTCTCAAATAATACTAGATTCATATAATTTTAATTAATTTCTTTATTAAATATCCAAATTTTGAATACTAATTAAATTGATTATTCTATGATTTTACAATACAATATAAGTGATATAACAATGATCTTTGATTTTGCATCAATGGTGCTAAAGATGAGTACTTAAAAAACATGTATCTAGAAATGCGTTTTTGCAAAGTAAAATGAATATTTACTGACCCAGGAATAAGAGAACTTCTCACCAGATTTACCAGATGCTATGGCGCAGTCAAGGCACAAGAGGGATATTTTGGCTAGCAGGGAGCACATCTTAGATGAGTCAGGTCGGCTAGGCAGCAACACACTGATGATAGCAGGACCTCACATTACGTCTGCACAACACGAAGGCAATTTTTAGAATCCCCCTCTTAAAGGAATTTTTTTTTCCTTTTAATTTTTTAAGACTCTCATTATAATTTTGGAGGAGGTTTTCCCCTTGCCTTTTTTCCATTGGGTGTACTTCTGATTGGACCTTTCTTCGACCAATCTGCTTGCTTCTAGATTACTTTAGTGCCTTCTGAAGATTTCGCAGGGGCTTTTTTTTTTGGCGTTGCCTGAAGGGTTTAATGCGGGTGGTCCCCTTTCAGAGTTCCACGTGCAGGTCATAAATATGACGTTGTATTTCTGTCTTAGGCTTTTAAAAGGCAATAAAACAGCTTTGTAGTCTTCAGTCAAACAGCTTTTGTATTTTTATATTCTTTTTCCTTTTAAATAATGCCCTTTTGTACTTTTATTATTTTGTTTTTAACAAAATGACTGATTTAGCCCATCAACGTACAATATAATATTTTAATGAAAATGAACATATAAAGTAATAGTTTTCTTCGTTGCTATAAAAAATTACAATAGCTTCTTTTCTACTTTGATTGCTTTTTTCTTTTGAATACTTTTTATACAGTTTAGCATGTATAAATTTATTGTTGACACAAAGTAATTATTATATGTAAACAATAAAAGACTTTACATGTAATAATATATATAGTATATATAACATGTATATTTATTTATTTATTTTTCAATGGCGCGGTACTTGCAAATGAGCATTGACTGTGCGGTCGCTGAACTGATAACCATTTGTGAAAGAGTACCCAATGGGCAGCCATCGCCACCACTTACAGGGATAACAAATCAATGCTTTGTCCAGGATTCGAAACCGGCTGATATATAATATGTATAAATATCTTTTGAACTGTTGGTAACCCTCCCTTGTAAGAGTGATATAAGAAACGGCACAAGGGCGTGTTTTAAAGGGTCGTAACAATGTTACGACAAGTATGTTTTAGTAATGTGGTGAGTTCATGAGATCGTCTAATAAAGACTGAAGGTTGCACCCCATTAGTCAGATTCCTTTTTTATTCTTTCCCATGTTATCCTAAGGGATTTTCGCCACTTTGTTTTAAAAGGACATTTTTTAAAATCCTGGCTTTTTAGTTTAGTAACATTATTCTTTCTTTTTAATAAATTGAGTTATTTCTTTTTGAGATTATTTTCAGAAAATTAAAATCCTACGTTTATTTAATTAAGTAAAATTTTTCATATATATATATATATATATATATAAAATCGTTTAAGAAACTAAAAGGGAACATGTTGAAAGAGTTGAATTCAAAAGACACTGAATTTGTTAAACTGCCTCTTGAAAATTTCATCAAAGATACATAATGCTGAATAACTAAGTCATAGTCTGGCAACACGGTTAACATAAATTTAAAACCCCACTCTATCAAAAAAGACCGAGCTTCCAAATAGTTTATAATTGCAATATACATACTGGAACAGCTCCGCAAGTGTTAAACTAATTTTTTTTTTATCAAAAAATACTTCAAAATACTTGGTTGCAATACATTATTTCTCCTTTTATAAAAATGTTTTTAGAACCTACAATCAGTAATCTCACTCGCAAATTTTCAATTTCCCTCCTCAGTTGCCAAAATTTCCCTCTTTTTCCCTTTTTCATTTCCATTTTTCCCTTACTTTTCCCACCTATCTATTATGAAAGCATATACCCATATACCATAAATGCCAACATTTTAATTTATTCCGGAGTATTTTTAGTTCTGCCCTTATTTCATACCACCAGTGGCGGCTCGTGCAAATTTTCACAGGTGGGGCCCGATCCATCGTATGATGCGTAATTTAACTTTAATACTATTCATTATTCAAACATGCAAACAAACATTAACAAAATGGGGTGCAAAACAAAATTTCGGATTTTTTTTTTTTTTTTTTTTTTTTAATGATGGCGAATCTTAAATTCAACACTATGGAAAACATTGCATAAAATTATCTCAAAAATTAAAGTTTTACAAATACAATTGGAAAATTCTGCAATGTTCTGATCAATGGAATATCAAAATTTAAATAGTTTTGTAGAAATTGTAGAATTAGTAGAAATTGCTAAGTTCGATACCAGATCGTTTTCGTCGACATATACATTTGAAGTTTACTATAGTTTTCTCCACAACTTGAAAAAAAAGGGCTATGTAACACTTAGAAAGACTCTCTACAGAGAGTACACTACTCAGGTCTAGGAACCTCTTTTAGTCAACTGGCTTTAACCGTAACACTACACACCATTAAAATTTAAATTCAAATGTCTCAGAGTGTAATATTATTTAGCTTATTCCTAAATCTTTTAATTATAGAATTTCAAGTGTTATATTCATGATTCTTATTTTTAAAAATAAATAAAATAAACCTTAACCAATCTGTAAGAAGTTATATTAGAATTTAGAAAGTTATGACTAACGTAATGTGGATACATAAAAAAAAAAAAAAAAAACACGCTTCTTACTTTAAAAGCTTAATTTTAGATAATTTAAATTAACATTCAATAAATAAAGAAAGAAGACGGGTTGTCAACTTAAAAAAAAAAAAAAGAAAGAAAGAAAAGAATTTTATGCAGATATTTAATCCTTTTATCCATTTAAATCCATTAATTATTTATCTAAATATTTTACAATTTATTTACATAAAAGTTTTAATACACTATCCTGAAGGGGAAAAAAGAAACAATCGCATATTCTTTTTATTTATTTATTTATTTATTTTTTTCCTCATTTAAATTCAAAATACTTTAGTTAAAGAGGTCTTAAATTCTTATACAAGCTTTTATCTCAAAGGCTAGTCTAGAAAATATTTTTGACTATTACCAGATTTCTTTCTTTAAACACTAAAATTCTAAATCGTCATATATAACTCTAAAAAATTCACCGAAAAATCAACGAGGAAAAAAAGCGTAATGCAGAAGTCGCCAAATTTTATCCGTTAATTGCATGGTTAACAGACAGGTTTTTTCCCTATAGTTTTGTTCCAAAGGGCAGGACTCTGCTGGCCCATCGACGAGAAAATTACAGCGTGCTTACACTGATAAAGCAGTTCGTCGCCAAATCTGTTAACCCTATCTTCTAGTAGAATAAACTGTACAAATAAACACACCAATTTCGGGCCGACTGAAAACGGCCCCCTAGATAAGGAAGGGAAGTAGGAGTCGGTCAGTCATTAGTGATTTGTGAAAGCTGAAAAAATATATTGACAAATAAATGATAATGAAAGAAGATTAAGAAAAAGTTAGATAGACTTGTTATTTTGTATATATTCTTTTGAACAGTTATAAAAAAACAAAAGAATTATTATTTTAATCGATTATAAAATTAGGTGGGGCAGTGCCCCGCTGGCCCTCAATTACGAACCGCCACTGCATACCACTTATTTTTTAAAATATCTTTTTCTTATTTTAACGGAAGTTATAAATTGATGAAAATATTTCTATAAATAAAGTGGTGTGAAATAAAGGCGGGGCTAAAAAATACTTCGGAATAAATTAAAATGTTGGCATCTATGCATATACTATTAAATTTAGCCACCTAATAGAAGAGAATTATACTTTAACATGACAATATTATTTTCGCCATAGTTGTGTATTTAAGATTATTATATATATATATATATATATATTCAAAATTATTAATTGCAAAGGCAGTTTAAATGAATTTTAAATACTATGGGAACGGCCATGACTTCTTTCCCTATATCTGCCGGCGCACTCTAAGAAGATTAGCATATTTTTGCGGCCAATATAATCTACAATACTAAAGATGTTTTTCCAAAATTTATAAACATCGTCGATGTAAATTTTTCTCTATATTCTCATCTATGGCTTTTTCTCTTCTACTGATCCAATTATTTGATGTTGACATCTTGACATAAAGGTAAAATATACCTTCTTGGTTATGGCACGATTGATTCTGGATTACGATCAGAAACATTTGAAGACTTTAAAAAAAAGTGTCAAAGAATACATTTTTTTTTTAAAAGGAAATTTATTTTTAATCTGCCTAAATGCTTCAACATCAATTGCTAAACATGATTCTCTTACGGATTTTTCACTTTTTGCTGAAAGGTTTTCGATATTCATTATTAAATAAGTCGCATTAAGACAAATGTAATTTTTTTTTTTTTTTTTTTTGAGGGGAAACAGGTTTCCTTTGAATACCCTAATCCCTAAACACCAATATATTCAGGAACTATAAAATTTAATGTTATGTACATAAAAAATTCAGAAACTCAGTGCTTTACTCATTTAGTTTCCACATTTGGTAATCTGTAAAACTATACATTTGATAAAAATTTGATAAAAATATACATCTTTGAAACAAGTCCTTCCGGTTCAGTCGGAAGAGTAGACTGATTTCATTTTTCTTATATCTGCCGCCATTTTGAAATTAGATGAATGATCAAGTTCATTAATAAAGTTGATTGAGACATTGAAAGAATCAATCCAATAGGAATTTACTTTACAGGGATGGAACACGGGCGCAGAATTCATACCGAAATTTGTTTAAGAAATTCCTCTATCTGTAATCATACTTGCGAACATACTAATTAATATTAGTATGTTCGCGTGGTATTGTTAGCCCCGCCTTCTTAATTTGGAATTTGTTTAAGAAATTCCTCTATCTGTAATCATACTTGCGAACATACTAATTAATATTAGTATGTTCGCGTGGTATTGTTAGCCCCGCCTTCTTTTTCACACCAGTATCTTTTTAGAGTATTTTCTTCTTTTTTAATCGTAATTGCATTTGGAAAATATTACTCTTAAAATTTACTGGTGTGGAAAAAAGGGCGGGACTAACAACACTACGGGATATTAACCCGTTAGTAGTCGCTCGATTTGCCGCCCATCTTTTAGTGTTGCCAGATTTTTTTATTCAATAGCCACCAAAAATATTTAGAAGTGGCATTTGATATACAGAAAACGCGAATAAAATCAAAGGAACGTCGGTCACATCGCTTCTTAAAATTATTGGTGGCAGTTAAATAAAAAGTTCCCAATCTGTAATAGGTGGTGCTGTCTATAGCGACTACTAACGGGTTAATTAGGATGTTGGCAAGTATACTTATAATATCGCTGATTTAAGTAGTAGATTTTTTTTTTTACATTGATAGTGGTATATGAGTTATGCGTCCGTGTTCCATCTCTGACTTTATTAGACGGCTCGATTTTCAGAAAAATAGGAGCCGTATTTCTGTACTGATAAGTATAAAGGATTTAAGTCCATATTCTTGATTTTTCAGGAGACGAAAAATAAAGTTTAACTAGCTAAAAACAAATCATAAGAATCGATTAGGAAAAAGGTATTTCGTTGATTTATACCCTTTATACCATTCAGTGGTTGTCAACCTTCATTTAATAACGGGAAAAATTGAATTAAATATTTTATACCATACATGAATGTTAAATTTCTGAATTGGTCCTTTTTTTACCAATGGATTTTCTCAAAGACTAAATGACATAGAATTAAATCCTTTATACCAATCGATAGAGAATTGTTTTCTGAGTCTGACTATGTACTTAACTCAAAATCGACATTTTTGGACTTAAAATCCTTTATACTTATCAGTACAGATTTATTCTAAACGAAAGTCTAATTCTAATAGTATCCCTAACTAAACTATAAAATTAGCAAAATCATCATGACTAATTGATTTAATTTATCTTTGAAATGAAGATTGATTAAGAATGATATTAAAATTTGGTGAATTTTTAAAATTTGTAGAAGTTGCTGAAACATTCAAATAATTACCTTATTAAATTTTATTTAGTAAAATGAAAAATGTAAGAATATTACGCTATAAATTATTATTATTATTTAACTTGTCTTTCAGTTACATTTTATACCCAAATTTATTATTTTGGAATATGTAAGAAAGAAAAAAAAATGAATAACTACAAATGAAATATCTGAAACACTCAGTGCAACTAAATTTAAGCAATAGTTTAATAAAAAAGAACATTAAAATACTTTATATCAAAAATGACAACAATAATAATAATAATAATGCATCATAAAAATAGTTAACCATATCAGGGATGGAACATGTGCGCACAGCTTATACCACTATCAATGTAAAAAAAAAAAATCTACTTCTTCAATCAAGGATATTATACGTAGAGAAATTTCTTAAACAAATAGCGGTATGAATTCTGAGCCCATGTTTCATCCCTGCCTTATTGATCAAGTTTTCATAGGATATCCTTGGATAAATACATAGATGAAATTAACAATAACAATAATAGTAATTTATTTGCTTTAATTGGTTGTTCCTTAATTTATCAGCTTGAATCGAGCAGCGCGAAAAAAAATTAGCGGCAATAACAAAATCACACTGAAAAATTACTCTCAATATTAAGTAGTGTAAATAAAGGGGCGATACTAGCATTTTTATGGAATAGGGCAATTCCATGAAAAATGTAACGTCAGTGACGCATGCAAATAATTCTGTTTCCACCAATATTTTCTAATAAACACTATCCTATTGAATCATAAACATCACAGAAAACATACCCTTAAAATTTTTGTGTAAAAATAAAAATACTGGCGGCTGAAAGAGAGAGAGAGAGAGAGAGAAAGAAAGAAAGAAAGAAAGAAAGAAAATGTTATGTTTTTGTGTGACTGACGTTACCTTATTCCATGAAATCACATAATATTTATCAGGATGTTGGCAGGTATGGTTGTTGGTACGTAAATTTGCTTCTTTTTCATACATCACTGGAAATTGGAGCAAACTGTCATCTGTTTAGAAGTTTGAAAGCGAGTGGAACAAGAAGTTGCCCATTCTACACGAATAAGTTAATGCACAGCTTTTTGCCATACTCAATTCGAAACTAATGTCTTCCGTTAACACTGCTGCGTTTCTAGTTTATTCAATAGGAAGATATCCCTTTATACTTTATGTATTCAGAAAACATGTCCAGAAACATGTTCAGATCTTATTCTTAAAGGAGTTAGAAAGGATGTGTCAGATTTTCAGTTTAAAAACATATTCTCATATCTCATTTATGCGAAGGGAATTTTTTCCCTCAGGTCTTCGTTTCCCTTTATTTTCCCTCTGAGACCCGAAATTTCCCTAAAATGGGAAAATTTTCCCCGATGTGAGAACACTGCCTACAATATACAGTGCCCGCCGTTTATTAAAATCACATTCGTTCTGAGTAAAAGTGATTTTATTAAGCGGCTGATTTTTATATCCGGCGAACTTCCCTGTACTCAAGAAAAAGGTATTATTTAGCTAAATTTGGAAAGAAATTTCGAAAGGTACCAAATAATGTAACTAATAAACAATATTAATTAATTTTTAACGGATAATTATTTGATTGATCCTACAAAATAAGTGAATTAAACACATCCTACGTTCCTATGCGCTCTCCTTTAAGGAAAATCATCAACCCTTTGCTAAAAGTTCACGCTTTTCTTTTAAATTTAAAAACTTTAAGTTTCTTGCTTCTTAGTTATTTTAGAATAAGAACTAAAAATTACCTTTTCATTAAACATTATAAAAAAAAATCACTTGCGAATCAAATCAAATTTATAACTTATTACCGCGCTTTGAAGAATACATTCCTTGAAATTATTACTGAAACAAAAGATGGGGCATGTTTAACCCTTTAACGTTCACTACTTAATTTATTTTAAAAATTACTAAACTAATTTTAAAAATGGCTTTTAGACACATAGCCGATCATAAATATTTAAAAAATAAAAAATTAGCATTGTTCCTTTTCGAGAAATTTTCGGTTTGAAACATCTGTAAGTAAACCTTATTAAATTCAAGTAATATTTAATTTAATAAATAAATCACTTTATAAGTAAACATTATCGACAGCAAAAACTCGTAAAAGTTGCATAGATCCCAACATTTCAATTTATTCCGGAGTATTTTAACCCTTTGCGGCGCAAGGTAATTCGGATCATTTGAATTACACTGCCACCGGAATTTACGAACATAATTAAAATACAAGAAATTTTAAATTTTCACGGTAAAGAAAGGTCATTTTTTGCTATGTTATAAATGTAAATTTTTTCTAAAGAATTTCCGGGATGAGTTTTTGCACTTGAGAATTAAAATTAGGGGTTCCATCAGCGGGAACGCAGCGACTGAAAGGGTTAATTGCCGTAAATGTAAAAATTTAATGTTGTAAATGTAAAATTTTCGACAAAGAGAGATAACGGAGGGACTGCTGTATTTTATTTTCTATTTTATTTCAAAAATAGAAAATCATGGTATAAATAAAAATTTGTTCAGCGTGCATAAATGACATGAGGAGATGATGATAAAGAGATTCTTTTGAGTTTATTAACCGGCTATACTGATTTTATAAAGCGACGGTTTTAAAATTAGTTTGCATTGATTTGATTCCGGTCCAAATAATTTGATCAGATTAAGCGGCTGATTTTATTAAGCGGCGGTTACTGTATTTCAATTTGTTGCTATAATACAAAGCTAAATTTTGAACGAATAAATGAAAAATAAAAATGCGAAATTTGAAGCTTTTTCATGTTAACTAATCAAATATAAAAAAGTTTCCTCAAAATATTTATAAGTGCCAACAATTTTATTTATTATTATTAGATTATTCTGTAAATCGGTAAAATTTTAATATATTTCTTTTTCTTCTCTTATGTTTTAAAAATAAAAAATTTCAGACGAAACAATGAATCATAATTTATAAAGGGAAAAAAATTTCAAAGAAAAGATCGCAATTTTTGAAATTGCCACAGCCCAAAATTTTATATTTTTGTACAAAATTTCGTATCACAACTAAAATTAAAAAGCAAAATGTTAAAATACATTTTAAAAGCGAAGTATCAATACACTTTTAATGATAATCTAAAAAAAAGAAAACAAGATGTCATAGTTTTTAGAAGCAAAATTTAAAAGAAAGTTCTACTAATAAAATAAATAAATATATTTTTAAAATAAAAATTAAATTTTTACTAATAATTTCCTATTCTTTATTGCCATTCTGTCTCATTCTCGAAGTACAGTTTCTTCGTTGTTATTTCTCATTCTTCCTTCCAATGTTATTCAACACTCCCCGCCCTACTTTTTTTTTTTTTTTTCAAGAGGCATTTTTGGTTTGAGCTTAGTAAAAATAGTACAATTAATTTTAAGTCAATGTAAAACTAAGGTTTTTAAATGCACAGATTGTTTTAAATACATTTAAGGAAGGTATTTGTCGTTTAGGCATTCAAAGTTACTTAAATTTACATTACAAGCCTCTACAGAGTTTCCAATTTTTATAATTTGTGCCGGATAATTTTTAGCCTCGCATTGTTTTCGTACTGGAATTTTTGTAGAATAATTTTCTCTAACAGGTGAGACCGATTAAATAAGAAGAAAATCAGTCATCAAAATTACTGGTGTGTAAACAAGGATGTTTTAACGATGCTCAGGAATGAGTTATAAACGTTGGCAACACTGCCTCTAAAAAGAAAGAAAAAATGAAAGAAAAAATGAGGTATTTAGAGCTCGAAGTCTCCGCCCTTTCATCAGAACACTTTCAAGAATGAGATATCTTCACGTTTTTTTGCTACAACTATTTAAATGCAATAATCTTTATCCTATTTAGTCCCACTAGAATAAAAAATCATTGAAGAATTACTCATAAAAATTGTGGTAGCAAAAAATGTGGAAACTTCCTGTCACTGAAAGTTTTCAGAAAGGTGGAGACAGCCTATATTACCAGGTTTGCACTCGCCTTCCTTTTTTAGGACACTTTCAGGCATGAGAAATTTCCTTTTTTGAAATACCACTATTTATTTTATTTTTATTTATTATTATTATTTTTTTTTATGGAAAAACCTCTATCCCGCTGAAATTTAACATCTAACTATAAAAATACAGTAAAAATACCACTATAAATCTAGTGAAAGCGGAAAGAAAAAAAAAAAATCATTCATCAAAGTACCCTAAAAAAGGGAAGAGAGTGTGGTCATTGTTTTAGATAATGCAGAGCTCAATGTTTCCGTCCCCCCCCCTTTTTCTTTCAGGACACTTTCAGAGACAAGACATTTTTGTGTTCTTTTCTACCTAAAATTCTTTCGAGAAACCTTAACCATATTTTTATAACAGTACATCGTGATTAAATACGAGCGATATAATCGTACAAAAATTAGTGGTAGGGAAAAGATATAAGCTGATAATACTTAATTTCGAAAGTGTCCTGAAAAAAAAAGGCGCAGCCTTCGTGATCTGTAACATAACAGCATTTCATACTTGGCATCCATCTCATAAATAAACAGGAGATTTTATAGTACCGCCTTTTTTTCTCACACCAATCTTTTTTTAGAGTAGTTTTATTCTCATTTAATCGTAACTAGGCTGGAAGACAATTTTTCTGAAAATAAAGTGGTGTGGGAAAAGGGGAGTGTACTAAAAAAAAAATCTGCCGATTCATAGCTAGCATGTTGGCAAGTATGCATTCTAATTAATATTCCGTATAGTATTAATAATACCCGTGTAAACTATTACAACTTAATAAGAGAAAGACAGAAAAGGAGAATGTTTTACAGTAGCGATAATAAGCGTTGCCATCATTAAGACATACTTGCCAACCATCTGATTAAAAATCGTAACTCTGATACGCCCTTTTTTACACACCACTTTAAATTTGGAGTAAAATTCTCAAATGTAGTTACTGTGATGTAAATACATCACCTCTTGTTTAATTCCTATGCCAAAATACATCGTTTTGCAGGCATCTCATCGCAGCCGTTCGTTCCTGGCTCAACGCACCCTGTAAAGTTTGCTTCCCGCGACGCTTGTCAACGGGAGAATCGGCGATTGTTTCTCTTGCATGCGCGAACTGTTTAATTGGTTACTTTTGCGGTCCGATTAACGAATAAAAATCACGTATCCGTGATTTTTGGTGTGCGGACCTGTTTTTTCTTTAGGAGCGATTTTTAAAATTTAAAAATCAGTCAGTTGGTGTTCCACCTGTGTGCAGAGAAGAATGGCCGGGCACTTGCGTCCGTACGTTATATTTTACCGTTATTTTTATATATGTGGTCCCACACGGTTATTATGACTTGAAACGAAATTGTGACAGTGACCGGAGCTGATTTTTGTTATATAAATATTTTGTTATAAGTATCTTGAATTTATTTTAAAGAAGCATGGCTATGTATTAGAGATTTGAGATTTATAACAGTTGTCCGGATTTCTGCATTCTTGAAGTGGGAAAGCAAATTAATCTTAATAAATACTCTTAAATTGGAATTGAAGACTGCCTTTCCTTTTTTTCAAGACCGGGTATGTTTTATTCTAAACTTTAAAATATCTTAAAAAAGTAAAGATTGAATTTATCTTATACTTGGTATGTACCCATGTATGATCAGATCGAAGCCTAGGGTAATTCATCATTATTTCATACGATCACAATTTGTTAACATATTTTGTTTTAAATTAAAGGCAACCTCTATCCATTATTAAATAAAATAAAAAGTACCACCACAGTTACGATTAAATAAGAATAAAATTACTCTAAAAAAAGACTGGTGTGGGAAAAAAAAAAAAGGCGAGTACTAAAAGTGTTACGATTCATAACGAGATAGTTGGCAAGTATGGATAAGATAGTCTTACGGGTGTCTATGACGTTATCACTGACAGGTGATCAAAATAATTATCATCATCTGTTGTGAATGTTTCGTGCGGCATAGATGCCAACATTTTGATTTAATACGAAGTATTTTTAGTCACGCCTCTATTTCTCACCATTTTATTTATAGAAATATTTTCTCCAACATATAATTTCGATAAAATAACAAAATTGTGCTCTTAAAACATAAGTGATATGAAATAAAGGCAGAGCTTAAAATACTCCGGAATAAGTTAAAATGTTGGCGTCTATGTTTCGATGTATACTTCCCAACCACCTTATTAATAACCGTACAATTGTTGTACAATCTTTTATATATAATGCGTATAATAGTGGGTAATGGAAATCTTGTGGTTGTTTCATACCAGATTTTTGTTTGTTTGTTTCTTTTGATATTTTTTATTCCTTCTTGGCAGATGTGAGAGATGTTCAGTTGGTTGTAGGATTTAAGGCCGATTGACTCCTGACGTGTCCTAACAACTTTTATTTTTTGTACTATTATATTAACTTGGGATTTTATACAAGTCATCAATTGTCGTTCTCATGGTCGAAAATGGGATTATTAGATCTTTATATTTTGGCACAAATCTCTTTGAATTAAATTTATGAGGGCTAATTTTGCTGCATATGGCTAATGCTCGCTATGTGGCTAATTTTGTTGGCCCTTTGTTGCATCGTGTCCACTGTAGTGGACAAAAGTTTACACTTTTTTCCTTTCACACAAATTGTTTTACAGATTTGGGTTCAATGATTATTCTTTCTGTATTATTTAAGCTTTTAACAGCTGCTCATAGATGGCAGCATAATATAAAATTGCAGATTGCATATGCATTGTTAGTTTGAAAATGGCGTCAACCTTTACTTCCAAGTTAGTATGATTTGTCATTGAAAACATTGTATATAAGTGCTAAACCTTTTTTATTTTGACAATGAGTAATTTTAGGCATTTTAGTATATGTCTGAATAGGGCTGGGATTGCGGTGCCTCGCCTTACGCACAAACTCTGTCTTAGGGTCAGGGCCGGTTTCAGGTGGGGGGCACAGGGGACACCTGCCCAGGGGCCCGTCAGCAAAGGGGGCCCGCCGCAGATAAAACATCTGAAATTTTGTAAATCTTAAAATACCTATAATGCTTTCTGATTATAAATTTGACATTCTTTTTATCATTATGAACATGTGTATACTTTGCACTAGAGATCTGTGCGGGCCCGTGTTAGAAGTTCGAAGATAGACCAGTTATCCAGCTAATATTTTGTCATTAAACTAGAACCAAGCCGGTTCCAGACTTCATTTATTTTCTGACTGGCCGAACATTAGATTATATTTTATCCGGACAGTGCTGGGCCGAGATTTTTTCATTTTTTTTACGTTAATAAATTATGAAAGTAAATGATAAAATATTTCTTTTTTATTATTAGTATGTTTTTATTAACTCGTTTTCTTGCTGGTCTACTTGTTTGCCTGTTCGATAAGAATTTTGAAATCAATTTTAAAGTAATTTCCCGATAAGTTAGAGACTTGAAACTTTAAACATAGCTCAGAACTAGATGATAATACATACTTAAGTTATAACGGACTTACGGTAGAAGCCCAGGCAGACTGTGGTCCTTCGATGGTTGTCTATCAGGGTCAAATCAAGCAAGAAAATTTTAACTTAGTTCGTAGAATTGGATTGGGCGGAAATTGTGCATTATACATAAGTCAAGCAGTAATGGAACTGAGGGGATGGGGCCCAGTTTCCCTTGTTTTCAGTAGCTGTTAAATCTTGCAATCATATCTTAACTTACTTTCTATTATCCAATTTAGCTGGAATTTGTGCATACAGATACAATTTCAGTGAAAATACAGCTCAGACAGTAACAGACAAATAAAAGCCACCTGAGGGCCCTGTGCCCCTTCATTTGTAGTCTGTCAGGGTTAAACCATGCAATTGAATTTTATCCCAATGTTTATTATTATAGATAGAGTAGAAATTGCGCATACATGAAAAACATTGATAACAATATATAATTAAGCAGTAACAGACATAATGGGAAAGACTGTGAACCCTAGACCTCCGACTTAAGGTAAAAATGATTTCAAATTTTAACCCCCTATCATCCGATTGACTTAAAATTTTTCATACATGTATAACTCCGATGATAATACATGCCCAAGCAGATAAACAGACTTAGAAGAGGGAGCCTGGAGATCAAGGGCATCCAACTCCAGATAAATTTTGATCTTGAAATTTAATCACTTCCTCTTCCTATCATCTGCTTGTGCTGAAATTGTTCATACATGTATAACTCCAATGACAATACATCCTCAAGCAGTAACTGACTTAGAGAAAGTAATTGGGAGGGAGCTTAGGGCCCCTTTATTTGAGTTCTGTCAGGCTCATATCTTACAAGAGAATTTTAAATAACTTTCTATCATCGAATTGAGCTGAAATTGTGTATACAGTTCCCGCCGCTTATTAAAATCGCATTCGTTCCGAGCCAAAGTGATTTTATTAAACGGCTGATTTTTATATCCGGCGAACGTTCCTGCCCTTAAGGAAAAGGTATTACTTCCCTGAATTTCGAAAGAAACTCCAAAAGGTAACGAATAATATAATTAGTAAACAATATTAATTAATTTTTGTAGATAATTAACTGTTTCTTCGATATAAGTAAATTAAACGCATTGTAAGTTCCCGTGCACTTTTGTTAGAGGAAAATCATCATTATTTTACCAAAAGTTCACGCTGTTCTTATAAATTTAAAATCTTTCCGTTTAAACCACATGAATGATAGTAATTTCAAAATAAGATCTAGAAATTGCCTCTAATAATTAGGAAAAAAAAATCATTTGAAATCAAATTTGTATTTTATTACTGTTCTTTGAAAAATACGTTCCTTGAAATTGTTACGGAGATAAGTTGCGGGGCGTATTTAATTTGAATTTCTTTTTCTATAAAAAAAAAAAAAATCACAATGTAAATTAAAAAAAACTTCTTAGTGTGCATAAACGATATTTTTAACTGCTGGTGTTTTTTAGTTTATTAACCGGCGATGCTGATTTTATTAAGCGGCGGTTTTAAAAGTAGTTTGTATTGATTTGATTCCGGTCCAGGGGATTTGATCAGATTGAGCGGCTGATTTTATTAACCAGTGATTTTATTAAGCGGCGGTTACTGTATACATATATAACTCTGAAGACAATACATGTTCAAGCAATAAAGAACTTTGGGTAATGGGGTCCTGGGCTTCTTCAACTTCAATTAAATTTTAGGCAACTTAAGCTGATAATTTTATTTCTCACTTTCTATCATTGGACTGAGCTTAAATTTCGTATACATGTATAACTTGAATGACATCACATGTTCAAACAGAAACTGATTAGAGCCCTAACAGCACATCTCATCCACAAGACATCCTCAGAATATCCTACGTATGAAAGTACGTCCAGAGGAAATCCTTAGGATGTACTACGGATAAGTGTGCTGTTAGGGAGGAGGGGAATTCTGGGCCCAAACTCCAATTAAAATTTTATTTTTAATTTTAACTTATTTCTTGCCGTCCGATTCAGCTGAAAATTTTACAGGTATTCATAATTCCGATGACACTACACGTTTAAATTACACCAGTTTTAAAATGTCATTTATGATACTGGAATGGACATGAAGGTGTATAACAAATCCACTTTAAAAACTTCGCAAATTGTCCCAAAATGAAGATTTTTCATAATAAGTCAAAATAACTCAATATGTTCTTAAACTTTAATTATGGGAACTACAGCTTTGGAAATAGCATGGAGTTAGAAGAAAATCAAAATACGAAACTGACACCCACAGAATTATGTAGCAAATTAGAGAAACATAAAAGTATAAGTATTAAATAGAGGTAAACGGCAGCTGTGATGTAAATTATCGCATATTATAAAATTTGTTTTCTCTCAATACGGCAAGCAAGTATTTAAATATATATATATAAATTAAATTATTTAATCTTAAAAACCTTTTTAAATATAACGATATGACTATTTTAACAACCTATGAGTAATAACTTAAATTCATACACAAAACACAACTAATGGTTTTTTTTTAATCTGTCCTTTTCTTTTCACAGTGGATTTATTTTTTAAGGCAATAGGAGCGAAATATTTGTTTCTATAACGCAATGTAAATTCTTATGGGTCTCATAAAATATGTTTTGACTTTATTTTTATTTTCCGAACTAAATATGTAAGGAAAGTATTGCAATCATGTCAAAAATGATGTTTCTATACGTTTTGAGGTCCCCCGAGTCCATTTTCACTATTTTTACGATGATGTATGTATGTGTGTGTATGTATGCGCATATACATGTATGTATGTGTGTGTGAGTGAGTGAACACGCTAGCGTCTAAATACTTTGCTCGAATGAGCTGAAAGTTGGTACGTATGTTGTAAATCACAGTAGCACGAATCCTATTGATTTTGGTGAATCTAGCACTTATGTTTTTTTTTTTTTTTTTTTTTTTTTTTTTTACAGAGACACAAAGAAAAAATCTTTATCATTAGGGCCTATGGGGCCAAATTTTTAAAAGAGTGATAGCGTCTAAACGTCTTATTAAACTGTCACAGTTGCACAAACTGTATAGATTTTGGTGAATTTAGCACTTACAGTTTTTTTTTTACAGAGACACAAAGAAAAAATCTTTATCATTATGGCCTATGGGGCCAAATTTTTAAAAGTGTGATAGCGTCTAAAAGCCTTGCATAAACTATAGATTTTGGTGAATTTAGCGCTTAAAGTTTTTTTAAAGGGACGCAAAGAAAAATTCTTTATCATTATGACCTACGGAACCAAATTTTTAAAAGTGCGATAGCGTGTAAACGCCTTATTCAATTGAGCTTAAAATTTATATGAGTATTATAAGTCACTGTTGCACCAACTATAAGCATTTTGGTGAATCTAGCATTTATAGGTTTTTACAGGGACGCAATGAAAAATTCTTTATCATTATGATCTATGGGCTGAAAGTTCAGTAGCGTTAAATTAAACATCGTGTAGTATATGGAAAAAATATTCAAACACCCAAATATAATTTTCTCTCTTTTGTTTATTTAACAACTCCTCTAATTTTATTTTATCTACAAAACCGTTAATTACTCAATGTTCGGAAAGTCGAGTGGAATCACTCCAGATTTTTTAATTTTATTTTGTGAATGTATATGTTCTTAATTCGTATTTTTGTCATCCCACATTGTAATGTAACATTTGACGCCTGGTTGTTGCTGTTTCTACATTAAACAAATAGTCAAAAAGTCTTTTATTTCAGCAGTTTATAATTTTTGTTTATCTTGTTAATATCCATAACTTGCAGAAAAATATTTTGAATATAATTAATTACCAGTGCATCTTCAAACTTAGATGAATCAGTATAAGTTATCTGCAAAATTACTTACATTTTTTCCAGTATTCTAAACATAAATTTATAAATTATGTTCCTGTCACAGCGTGTTTTTTTTTTTTTTTTTTTTTTTTTTTTTTTTTTAGGACTGAGGGCCTATTAGTCTCAATCTGGGATTTTTGCGTTGTCGATTTCGATAGTTGGACATTTGTCGAAATCTTAAATTTATCGAAAATATAATTGAATAGTTTGAAAGCGATGTTATAATTTGAAAAAAGAAAAAAAAAAAAAAAAAAAAAAGAAAGAAAAAACTAATAGTCCTCCGTCCTAAACTAAATTCTGCTTTTGCCAGAATTTCATCAAAATCTTTTATTATTATTATTATTATTATTATTACTGCAAGAAAAAGAAAAGAAAATTAATAATAATCAGTATCGTTACAAGCGATATCGAAAAAGTTTTTTTTAATAATTTTGAATTAGGAAATAAAAAGTGCGCGTGAAATAATATCAAATAAAAGTAAGTAAAAAAAATGAATTTAACGATTTAATGTTTTTTTTTTTTTTTTTTTTTTTTAAAGAAGCTATACATGAAAGAGATTATTGTCATACAACGTTTAACATATCTAAATATCGTGACGGACAGATTTTCTTCTCAATGTACCATCAATATCATCAACGCGTGTGAAATAAAACATTTTTCAGATTAATGAGCAAGTTACAGGACTCAATATGCTAAAATTTAAGCAAACAACTTTATTATTTGATAACTGTACTATTAAAATTACTTTATTGTAAATAAACAATATCTCTAAACAAGAATCAGTAGTTAGTAGAGTGAATAGTAAATAATTAGTTTTAGAATGGAAAAAAAAACCTATAATTAGGCTTTTTATAAGGATGGAAAATCTTTAATGTAAATATTTGAGTGTCTTCTAATATTTAAATGAATTAAAAACAAGTAAAAGTTTCAAAATCATGTAAGTTCGCGAATAATTTATCTTAAAAAAAAAAAAAAAAAATCATGTTCAGAAAATTAAACATGCATATTTCACATTAAAATTTTAGTTTACGTCCACAAATATCCTGTTAATGTTAAAGGTGATATTGAACTGCATTCCAAATATTTGAAGCTATTTAAAAAGTTATATAAGCGTTGAATAAGCCCTTTTACGGATAAAGCTTAATTTATAAATAACTAACAGACCAACCCGGCGTTGCCTTGGTTGAAGTAATGTTTACAGAATTTTGAAATCAATGAAAAACTGAGCAAAGGTGTAATGATTATAAGATTAAAAAATATATATATATATATATATACCATGTTTTAAATTTTCTGATGAATCACAGAGCTCTTATCAATGTGCATAAAATTTTTACTTTCCGAACACTATAGTAAGGAAAGTATTGTAATCATGTCAAAAATCCGAATTTGAGATTTTGATGTTTCTATACGTTTTGAGGTCCCCCGAGTCCGTTTTCACTATTTTTACGATGATGTATGTATGTGTGTGTGTATGTATGTGTGTATGTATGTGTGTGTGTATGTCTGTGATTGAACACGCTAGCGTCTAAACGCTTTGTTCGAATAAGCTGAAAGTTGGTACGTAAATTGTAAGTCACCATAGTATGAACCCTATTGATTTTGGTGAATCTAGCACTTATAGTTTTTTTACAGAGACACCAAGAAAAATTCTTTATCATTATGGGCTATGGGGCCAAATTTTTAAATAAGTGATAGCGTCTAAACGTCTTTTAAACTGAGAAAAAATATATAAATACATGTTATAGGTCTCAGTAGCACGAACTGTATAGATTTTGGTGAATTTGGCACTTACAAATTTTTTTTTTTTTTTTTTTTTTTTTTTACAGAGGCACAAAGAAAAAATATTTATCATTATGGCCTATTGGGCCAAATTTTTAAAAGTGTGATAGCGTCTAAAAGCCTTGCATAAACTATAGATTTTGGTGAATTTAGCGCTTACAGTTTTTTTACAGGGACACAAAGAAAAATTCTTTATCATTATGACCTACGGGACCCAATTTTTAAAAGTGCGATAGCGTGTAAACGCCTTATTCAATTGAGCTTAAAATTTATATGAATATTATAAGTCACTGTTGCACTAACTATAAGCATTTTGGTGAATCTAGCATTTATAGGTTTTTACAGGGACGTAATGAAAAATTCTTTATCATTATGATCTATGGGCTCAAAGTTTAGTAGCGTTAAATTAAGCATCGTGTACTATATGGAGAAAAATATTCAAACACCCAATTACAATTGTCTCTCTTTTGTTTATTTAACAACTCCTCTAATTTTATTTTATCAACAAAACCGTTAATTACTCAATGTTCGGAAAATCGAGTGGAGTCACCCCAGATTTTTTAATTTTATTTTGTGAATGTATATGTTCTTAATTCGTATTTCTGTCATCCTGCATTGTAATGTAACATTTGGTGCCTGGCTGTTGCTGTTTCTACATTAAACAAACAGTCAAAAAGTCCGTTTATCTTGCTATTTCTAAACTTGGCAAAGCTATGTTAACTTTCGAATAACCGTTGCAAGTGAATTTCTGGTGACCTTTTCAAAAATTACACATTATATTCTTAGCGATAACAACACACAGGTTCTTCCAAGAAACTTTGATCTTGACAAATGTAACAAATGAAAGCCAGCGATAATCATTTTCTCTCAATCATATTCACCACTTGATTTTGATATATAGTCCTATATGGACTATAGTTTTTTGTCTTGTACTTTGGTTCCCTCACTCCGCTCGATAATATTTGTTAACCCTATAATGTAAATTAGTCATATTCATCCTTTTATATATCCTTCAAATATTCAGTAAAATTCACTCATTTGAACACTGGGTACAACTTTTTTTTTTTTTTTTAATTAACTTTAAGGGTTTTTTAAATTAACTTTTTTATTACTCCCAAATATGACAGTTAAATATCTTCATTATAGTAACCTTATGAGTTGGACATTGCAGACTGTGACTGTAATATCTGCTGAGTTCAATGCTTTTAAAATGCCTTAAAATAGAAATTTATAAAAACAAATGCATGTAGGAACGCAGTCCAGCTATATAACTCTGTGTAAGAGGGGCCAACCGCCCTCCTCTACCCTCGTTTAAATATAGCAGGGATGGAACACGGGCACAGAATTCATACCACTATCAATGTAAGAAACTTTTCTACTTCTTAAATCAACGATATTATAAGTAGAGAAATTTCTTAAACGGATTCCGGTATGAATTCTGCGCCCGTGTTCCATCCCTGATATAGTACTTACATTTATTACCTTAATACATTAAATAAATCAAGGCTGTTACTAAACTCTAAAGTTTATTCTTAATTATTTACACAACTTTCACCGACGAAATTTCGTGAAACTTGCCAAATAACCGTTGCGAAACTTTGTAAAAAAAAAAAAAAAAAAAAAAAAAAAAAATGTACAGCTAATTCCACGTAACTCATACATATTTATACCAAATTTGACGTCAGTCGGATGATTCCACAGCATGTCGGAATTTTTTTGTGTGGTCCTGCAGATTAATTTTTAAATCTATGCACACCTTCTCTACAGAAAACATGGTTTTAAACACCTAATTAATGTATGTTAATTTGAATATGTTTAACATAGTGTAACCATGTTAAAGTATGTTTAAATCATTAATGTTTATTTTTTCGTAATATTTAATAACAATTTTTTTTAAATATTTTTTACTTGTTTTATTCGATTTTTCTACTTTTGTTTCCCCTTTCTTCAGTAGATAGCAGCACTACTCCGAATTGTAACAAACGACGTTTCAAAGGAAAAGTCAAATGCTAAAATCACTTTAAATTTATTAGTATAGGCGTGAGGGCACCTTCTTGCATGGATGGGGCACTCGTGCCTACGTTTTTCACCTGATGAAGAGCACTGGTATTATTTGGACCCGAAACAACTGTTGCGAGATTTTAGATCGTAATGGTAAGCAATTCATGCACAAAAATTTCAATCTTCAATTCTCTTCACAATTATTTGTGTTATTATTAAAAGTTAAGAGACTCATGCCATTATATTTTTTAAATACTACCTTTACTTCTTTTGTTTTTCTTCCGTGTGTGTCCGTGTGTGTTTACATGTACCTAGTGTGAAATGAGTTTTCTCATTACGTCATGTCATGAGAATTTCATTTTTCATCTTCATTCAACAAACAATTTTTTTGCATTCACAACTGTTGAGATACATGTGCATTTTGGTTACTGGCAAAAAATGATAGCCTAGAAAATTTTACCCTTCTATGAATCCAGTCTCAATAAAACTTTCAAAGTGCAAATTTCTAATAATATTAGCTGGATATTTAAATAAGAGCAATGAAGAAATTTTAAGAGGAATTTAGAATAAAATTATAGAGTATTTTTAGGCTTTCTAAAACCGACGAGCTCTAGGCTCGGGCCTAATGCTCCTGAGCAGTAATCAGGCCCTGCGTACACCAAAACGCTACAGTCATTTCTTTTCAGTTCAAAAACATTTGTACCAACTTTCAATTCAAATGGATGATTTCTGTGACAGCTTTTGCGTCATATACATACGTATGCAAACACACAGACCCCAGTAAAAAAAAAAAAAAAAAAAAAAAAAAAAAAAACTAGTATGTTGTGGCCACCACAAGACTTTCTTCTATATTTTCCTATACATATTCAATCAGTAACAATATTAAAAAAAAAAAAAAAAAAAAAAAAAATACGATTTTTTTTTTCTAAGTTTTTTTTTTTTTTTTTTTTTTTTTTTATTAATACATATTCAATCACTAACAATATTAAAAAAAAAAAAAAAAAAAAAAAAATGTGAAGTTTTTTTTTTTTTTTTTGGTTAAAAGTAAAAAAAATCGATAACTTTGTTTTAAATTATCACAGATTTATAGTTCAACCATTCGTTTTAAAGGTATTGACGAGATCTTTCGAATGATATCCATCTTCAAAATTTACCCCCGGGAAGCGATGCCCCCCTATGCACAAAATTTTTTTCCTAGTTACGTACTACTATTATCAATAATTCATATTAATTTTACAATCACAAGTGTAAAATAACTCTTATTATGCACATTTATACGAATTTTTGTCCTATTCTGCCATGTTAAAAATTTAGATAAAATGCTATCACAGCGCCTCCTGTTGAGCTATTGATCCCCAAATATAATCAGCACCAGTTTATGTCGCGGACCAACTAAATACCAAGTTTGGTAAAATTTCGTTAAAAAAAAAAAAAAAAAAAAAAAAAAAAAAACGATTTTTTTTCTAAGTTTTTTTTTTGTTAAAAGTAAAAAAAAAAATCGATAACTTTGTTTTAAATTATCACAGATTTATGGTTCAACCATTCGTTTTAAAGGTATTGACGAGATCTTTCGAATTATACCCATCTTCAAAATTTAACCCCCCGGGGGGGTACTTCCCCCCCAGGGGGGGAACCGATCCCCCCCCCCCCCCATGCACAATTTTTTTTCCTAGTTAACTACTATTATTATCAATAATTCATATTAATTTTACAATCACAAGTTTAAAATAACTCTCATTATGCCCATTTATACGGAATTTTGTCCTATGCTGCCATGTTAAAAATTTGCATAAAATGCGATCACAGCGCCACCTGTTGAGCTATTGATCCCCAAATCTCATGGGCACCAGTTCATGTCAGGGTGTAACTAAATACCAAGTTTGGTTAAATTTCATTCATTGGTTCGTGAGATACAGCGTCCACAAAAAAATGATACAGACAGACAGACAGACACACAGACAGACATTTTTTAAAAACTATCAATTCGTGTTCAGGACATCCTAAAACGTGTAGAGCCGTCAAAAAACGGAGGTCGAAAATTTTCGCGAATCCAATACTTTCTCTATATTACATATAGAAGAAAGTAAAAAACGAATGGCGAGGTCACCACTAAAGTTTCGGCAATTACTTGAAAGCTTTATTTATTTATTTTAATATTTTGTTTTCTAAATAGGTTATTTATTTCGTATATTAAAGATCACTATTCGATTTCTGCTTATTTCCATTAAAAAAGAAAATTTATGAATACAGAAATTTTTATTGACGTAATAACGGGTTACATTTTCTTCTAAATTATTCTGCTAATGCTTTAACTGTAGTGTCAACAAAAGAGTCTATATAAAGGCGAAAAGTAAATTAAATAAATAAGTAAATAAATGAAACTCCCATGAATAAGACACAATGCAATATTCAGACATAAATCAAAGCAATTATAACAAACATTTTGAGTTTTAAAAATTGCATTTCTCATGAAATGCTCTCTAGAAACATTATTAAAATTTAACAAAGGTAATACAGTTCCCGCCGCTTATTAAAATCACATTCGTTCTGAGCCAAAGTGATTTCATTAAGCGGCTGATTTTTATATCCGACGAACGTTCCTGCCCTTAAGGAAAAGGTATTACTTCCCTGAATTTCGAAAGAAACTTCAAAAGGTGACGAATAATGGAATTTAACTAATTATTTCTTCGATGTAAGTAAATGCATTCTAAGTTCCC
Organism: Salticus scenicus; assembly: GCA_963930645.1. Lineage (NCBI taxonomy): Eukaryota > Metazoa > Arthropoda > Arachnida > Araneae > Salticidae > Salticus > Salticus scenicus. The sequence goes on from OZ005661.1 coordinate 229,772,612, forward strand.
GTGCACTTTCGTTAGAGGAAAATCATCATTACTTTACCAAAAGTTCTCGCTTTTCTTATAAATTTAAAACCTTTCCGTTTAAACTTCATGAATGATAGTAATTTCAAAATAAGAACTAGAAATTGTCTTCTAATAATTAGAAGAAAAAAAAATTTCAAATCGAATTTCTATTTTATTACTGCGCTTTGAAGAATACGTTCCTTGAAATTGTTACGAAGATAAGTTAAGGGGCGTGTTTAATTTGTAACTGTGTTGCAAGTGTAAAATCTTCAACAATGAGCGATAACGAAGGGTTTGTTGTGCTTTAATTTCTTTTTCTATTTCAAAAAAAAAAAAAAGAAAGAAAGAAAAAAGAAAAGAAAAAAATGTAAACAATTTTTTTTTTGTAAGCATAAATGATATTTTTGGCTGCTGAGGAGATATTTTTGAGTTTATTAACCGGCGATGATCATTTTATTAAGCGGCGGCTTTAAAAGTTGTTTGTATTGATTTGATTCCGGTCCTGGCGATTTGATCAGATTAAGCGGCTGATTTTATTAACCAGTGATTTTATTAAGCGGCGGTTACTGTATTTGCACAATTTTATGTCAATAGAGATAAACGTTTTCTTTAATTACAAAAAAATATATATATATATATAATATAGAAAAATCTTTTCATTAAATCGATTATAATTAAAAAAGAAAAAGAAAAGAAAAACTGAATGCTTCAAAAATTTTTCGTGCGTGGAAATTAAATTGCATTTTATAAAAAAAAAAAAAAAAATCATTATATAAAATGGCTTATATAAAGTAATTGGATCGTTGTTGAAGACTACCCAGTATTACCTGCTCAAAACACAAACAAATATTTGCTTGGAAACAATAAAAATCTATTCCGTGAGAGGAATCCTTGTCACAGTTTCAAAGTAATCTGTTGGAGAAAACCATGAAATGTTTGGCAAATATTTTAATGCTGGGACGGTGTTTGCTATGCGAGATAATTTTGTGATTGCAAAGTCTTCGTACTTTGACTGTGGAATATGATTTTTACTGTGGATTCATTTGATTTTTTTTCCCGGAATAAATTAAAAGTAACAGAATTCCGAAATAACGGAAAATAACAAATAAATTGCATCATAGTGCGTTGAAATTACATTAGACATTACACATATGTAGTGTGAGTTGATCCATGAATTTTTTAGATCCCAGTAACTAATTTGAAGAACGGCTGAATAGCACATTATTTTGACACTTTACGTTAATTGAATGTTTACCCTTTATGTGTTAATCTGAAAACCAGCTTATACATATATATAAATTTCATCCCATTATCAAGTATAAAAAGAAAAATTACATATGTGCAAAGACTGATAGCATGGAAATTTTAATCAGATTATTTTTGCATCCTGTGTACTTATACGCAGAATATAAAATATGACTACAGTTTCAGTTCGATATATCTTACTTCAAATTATTAATATATGGTTTACATTTCCTTTTTCGCAATTTATTTCCTTTTTTTTTTTTTCATCTTTTAACAATAGGAAAATCCGTAAAATATACTTTGTTTTATAATTTCATTAAGGTTTATTACTTGCTTTGAGGGAGGAATTAAAAAAAAAAAAAAAAAACTATTATTTCTCCCTCTCTATCTCTCTTCACTTTTTTTTTTTTTTTAAATAAAAAAAACGTAATTTCAACTAATGTACAAGGGCAGATTTATTTAAGAACATATATATTTTCCCAAGCCTTTGTCTAAATAGTTGTTCTAAAGGTTAGTTTTTATGGAAAGGTGGGAAACAAAACAATGTCATTAGAAATCGAGTTTTATAATACGTTACATAAAAATTCTCTGTAAAAAATTTCTAATTATTTAGTTCCTGTAAAACTATTAAAAAGGAAAACGTAAAGAATATGAATGCTACAAAAATTCTAATTATTGGAGTTTTCCTACCCCAATTTCGAAATGACAGAAATACTACTGGACATTTTCTTTCATATTCAGAATTAAGAAGACAAAGTAATTACTATTTATTTCCCCAAGCTCGAATAGCAAATGCGCTTGCAGATTATCTTCTAAGACATTCAACAAAGATCGACAAAGTTCTCTTTCGTCCTGTTTATGAGGCATTTATTCAGCGTAACGGCACTATGCCAGTCGGATTTGCATTAGTATATCAATCCCAAATCGACATTTATGCGCATCCATTTAATATGAACGAGATGTTGGTGCAGTTTGTGGATTTCACCCACCCTTTTAAACTTTCTCATTATGCATTCATCACAAAGAAACCAGAATACAAACCGCAGATATTCGGCATTTTTAAAACATTTTCTTCATCGATTTGGATAGCTATCATGCTAGTTTTGATTATTATGTCGGTTATACATTATGTTTTTAAATGGACATACCGGCCCGATAAAGTTATACTTCACGTTTTAGCAATATTACTAAGGCAAAGTTCGATTTTAAGGCCTTCGTCACTGGCAGAAAACTTGCTCGTTTACTCTTGGATTGTTGGGGCGATGTTCCTTTGCCTTGCTTACGATTCCGTGTTTCTGTCCTTTCTGACGATTCCTCCTGTCAATAAAGTTAAAGACGTGTCACAGTTGGCCACAGCAGTATCAGAGGGAGAATACCATTGTGCAACTATTCTTCTTCAAAGGTTCATCTCCGACTTATTGATAAGTACTAATCGAAAAGAATTAAGAATAATCGCAGAAGATATCAAGAAGACTAACATAACACAAAAAGATTTAGACGAATTTTTGGTATACGGGCGAAGCAATAAAAATCTTGCTGTCGTGGGACAGATGGATCAGATAGACTTTTACAATGGAGGTACAAAATTCATGTCTGAAGATCATTTTTTGGGATCTGTGGGTGCATTTATAATGCGAAAAGGCTTTTGTTGTAAAAAGCTAATCGAAAGATTCGTGCATAAACTTATGTCTTCAGGACTCTATTTTAAATATTTCAATGATTTGAGATTTTTGGTTCAATTGCCATGGCGAGAAGATTCTTTAGAAAAGGATACCAATAAACGGAAAATAACACTTACAGATGTTGCTCCTGCATTTATTATTTTACTGGCAGGCTACTTTGCATCTTTTTTAGTTTTTCTTGGAGAGATATTTTTAGGTCGTCAGAAGGAAATGAAGGTTTTGGAGAAGAATAAGAAAAGAAAAAAGAAAATAATGCATGATGAAGAATCTGTATAACAAACATTCTGTGAATTTTTTCACTGTTGCGTTATTTTTTTATTAAAACGCGTTATTGTTCTTCGAATTATACAGGTAGCTTTGACTTGAATTTAGCGATGCTACATGATTTTTTGAAGAAGAAATAAAGCTTTAAAAAATCGCTTTTACAATACTACCTCTTTTGTTGCTTATGTATGATTGTTCTTCAATAACACATTAACATTATTTGGCTCACATTAGATTAGCAATGTTACTTACGTTAATGTTACGTTAGCAATGTGCGCTATCTGGTAAAGAAATAACGCTCTTAGAAATCGCTTCAGGATGTTATTTCTTTTGATGCTGATAATTCTGTGATTCATCGTACAACATTTCAAATTAAAACTTAGTAAATTTTTCTACGACATATCTTTTTATATCCAATAGTACTTAGTCGAAAACGGAAATATCAATTTTTATACTGAAATGAAAGCGATCGTTTGTGTCTAGTAATTTGCCCACAGTTGAAATTATTCAGCGTCAGATTTTCATGAAAATTTTGTTATGTACGACGAGAGCAATTTTTAATGAAATAAAAATTCTGTTTTTTATTAGCATTACTGAACCATTTCAGATTTACCTCTTTAATGAAGTTCTCATGTACAAGTCAATTGTCTTTTAGACGATAAATATTTGGTTGAAACTTTTCAAGTTATTTGTCTTCTTCCCCCCCCCCCTTTTTTTTTTCAAATTGCTTATATAATGTTACTTCTTTTCGATGCTTGTAATGTTATAATTCAATAAACAGCATTCACAGTTAGAATCAAGTGAGTTGTTTCCAGCAGAAACTTGCACAAGAAAATTGTAAATTATCTTACTTTCCTGATGATAAGATAACTATTATGTGCTTCGAATTTTATGTTTCAGACAAAGTGCTAACAACTCGATCAATGAGCGGCGCTCATATGCCATTAAGTGAACCTACTTTTAAAATTGTTTGTTTTCAACACTAATTGAACTTGATAAAGTATAAAATTTTTGCTATGTGAAAGAAAAATAAATAAGAAGAAAATATAATACTTTCAATGACTATACTTATTTCACAGTGTTTTACTATTACAACTTTATTGTTAACTAGTGATTAAAAAACACATTATTAGAATTTACAAATCTGAATCGCACTCATCCATTCATTCTTTTGATGCTCCTTTATGATTAGGAATTACTTATAAGGACTTGCATTTATTTTTAGGGCTTATCACACACCACTGGCAACAACGAAATTCCGACCTTACATCAGTTCAAAATTTCGTTTAGTTTAGAAGACGTAGATGTTCTTTCTCTCTAGCGCACTATTTTTTTTTTTTTTTTTTTAAATTATTCTATAAAACAGTTTATTATGCCTATTTCTTTTTGCAAAAATCAAATTATTATACCTAAGGGGGAAAAAAAAGGCTATAAATTACAAATATATATATATTTTGGGAAAAAAAGACGAAGATTGTATTATGCGCATTTAACTTTATTGGCATTTTGTTGGAAAATCGTATTATTAACGTTTATAGTTTTCATATTCCATTTCAATTTAGAAAATATAACTTTATTTTATGCACAAGTACTAGTTTGAAATCCGTTAAACAGAACAATGGAAACGTTCGTTTGGATTACTCTGAAGATCTAACAGTTCTACAGCGTCTAACAATTTTCATGCAGAAACTCTCCGAAATCTGAAATAAACCCTAATTGGTATTTTTTTTTAATTTAATAGTTTTGTAATACGTCGATTTCTCATCAGAGATAAAAACTAGGAGAGAATTTCTCACCCTTATATCAGAAACAAAGTGAAATTACTAACATTAATGTGAGAACAGAGAAATACTTATTAAAAAAAGAAAAAAATCTGGATTAGAAATAAATTGCAAATGATGTCTAATTTTACAGTCTTTGGTATAATTTCCGTTTAATTGCATGAATACGTCAATATTTTAATTGCTGATCATTGCAATAGGCAGCTATTGCACTGCAAATTGATGAAACTTATTATATATAATATGTACGTTAAATAAAAAATTATTTACTTAATTCCAGTTTTCTGGTGTTTCATTGTAAAAATATAATGTATTATTTGCAGCTGATCAGCAAAATACATAATTCTCTTATCCATTTTTTTTTTCTATAAACACCGATCTTTTGTGAAGAATATGTTTAAATTTGCTGATTCTTGTGAAAGATGAATGTTTTTTCATTACAAGATTGTTGATTTTTCTAAATGAAATGTTTTTTGGACCAAAACTTTTTAATAAATGAGCCATGTGTGAATTCCCCTCAGTGTTAAAGATTTCATATCGAAAAAAAAAAAAAAAAAAAAATACGTGCGAGATTCTCACGACCTTTGGGAACTCTGTATATGAAAAATATTATCTTTAAAAAGAAAGTCTAATTGATAAGAAAATTACTGAATAAGAAAAACTTTTATTAAAATAATTTGAAATAATCAAAAAAAAAAAAAAAAAAAAAAAAAAAAAACAGATATCATGCATGTTATTTAACAATAATGATCAACGATATATAAAAAAAAAAAAAAAAAAAAAAACTATAAACTCACAGATCCTCAAAATGATACTCTATAATTTTTAATGAATTAGAGTATTGAGATGGCAAAATAATTCCATGAATGACTTTGGTTACCAAGGCTTTGATATTCTGTATTGAAACACCAGGTATGAACCCAAAGCCAAGATCTGATTCTAGGAAATTTACCCTTTCAAGCAAGGGCGGTGTTGCAGATAATTGTAATTCTCAAGTGAAAAAAGGCATCCCAGAAATTTTTTATAGATTTTTACCTTTATAATTTAGAGAGGAAACTTCATTTATTTCTTCTCTCTTAATATCGTTCTTAAATTCCGGTGGCTGTTGATTTTAATTGCGCGGAATTATTCTGCACTGAAAAAAGTTAAATAAAGTAACGTGTATCCGATGGTTCATCGGTTTTCGAACGTGAAGCAAATGGAAGATACATTTACGATACATCACTTTCATAGATTTGACAAAAATTAGTAACAGAAGCTGCTTAAGTCGAAGACACAAGAAAACTGTTGTTTTAACAAAATATTTTGGGTTCAGAGACCTCTGCGAAAATCTTTTGTTCTCAAAAAGGCACCCTATTAATTCAATAATTTGATGAATGAAATTGAAATTTGTGCTAGTATTACGCTATTCCTCACATATGCGCTTTAGATATACACTGACAAGATTAAGATTATCCTTTAAGATAGATACAAGATAACTCAGAACTTTTAAATGGTTTCAACTCAGCTATTAAATCAGCAAAATGCGTATTTTTAAGTGAAGGGATACATACAGCCCATGCACTACTGCCTAAAAAATATCCACTGGATGAACATAAAATAAAAGTGTAAATGCTACTAAAAGTTTTAATGATCTTTACGACTAATCTAAAATTTTTCGGATTAGCAGTTTAGGACCATCGATTTATTACTTTGTTTGCTGGACTACATTCACATTTGACAGAATTTTTAAAGTAACTAGTTGGCATAGGTGGACTCTGCTCAGTTCCCCATTATTTTATGTTCTCATAAATTTCTAGTACAGAACATATTATATTCATGTTAAGAGAAATGAATTTGAACAAAAGCTGGACACAGTAACAGAACGAAATCTCCGCCTAATAGGCTACCCTCCGTTCAGTTAAATAAATTTATCTTATTCTAATCTATTAATTTATTTTATTGGGGTTCAATTATGTAGTTTAGTTTTCATGCTACTATTTCAATGCAACAATCCCCAAAATGCATATTTATATGGAATATCGTCCCATTCTGCTGTGTTGATAAAATCTTAAATTTCGAATATCTTACGAAATTTTCCTATTAGAATATTTGTAGTCAATCATGTTCTAACAAGTATCATAAACGTTATTTTGAAGTTGTCTGATATATTTATGATCCTCTAAAGGACGTTTATGCTCAATTTTGCCCTATACTGCCTGTTAAGTGAATCGTAAATTCCAAATAACTTACGAAAATTTTAAATTAAAATATTCATTGTCAAGGATGTTTATGTCAGTATCTTAAATGATATTTTAAAAGCGTTCTGATATCTTTACAATGAAAATATCCCTCAAAGTGGACGTTTATACGAAATTTTACCCTGTTCCACCATATTAAGTTAATCTTAAATTTCCAGTGACTTACGAAATTTTTAAATTGGAAAATTCATAGTCAAGGATGTTTATACCAGCATCTTATATAATATTTTAAAAGTAATCTGACAAGTTTATGATGACAATATCCCTCAAAAGGGACATTTATGCGAAATTTTGCTGTATTCTCCCATGCTAAGAAAATTTCAAATTTCGAATAACTTCTGAGGTTTTTTGATTAGAATGTTGCGAATGAATAGGGTTCTTGCCAGTGCAGGGATGGAACACGGGCGCAGAATTCATACCACTATCGATGTAAGAAAATTTTCTACTTCTTAAATCAACGATATTATAAGTAGAGAAATTTCTTAAACGGATTCCGGTATGAATTCTGCGCCCGTGTTCCATCCCTGTCAGTGTCATAACTAATACTTTAAATTTAGTCCCACCTCTCTGCGATCATTTGTTTGTGAGATATCTTGTACACAGACTAACATACTAACATACTAACGGACTAACAAACTAACAGACACCCTACAGATGGACACCATATCCATTTTGAGATTTTGAGATTCCTCAAACCTGAAAACGTGTAAAAAAGTAAAAAAAACAAGGTCGGAAATTTTCACGATTACCTAAGTTCCCCATACCTATAATATGATGGGGAACTAAAAAATATAAAAGAATAAAATTATCTGAAAAAAAAAAAAAAAATCTAGTAAAAAAAAAAAAAAAAAAAAAAAAAAAAACTTTTTAAAACTTTTGTTTTGTGTAACAAATTATTCAAAGTTTTTAATATTACATACAGGTTCCCAAGATTTGCTGGAAGTGGTTGCAATGACACAGCAAAGTAATAACGTGAAGAAACGTATATTTCTTTTATGTAAAAGCATTACATCGGCTGAAAGGAAATACTGAACAGTGGAAAAGAGTGCACGGAAATGGTACAGTGCGTTAGGAATCTAAAAGATAATATCGATGGATAAGCGCCTCTTCTCATCCAGATAGGTCACAACATTCTTGAATTGTCAAAATATGCAGAACCGTGATTTTTTTTTTTTTTTTTTTCGCTGTGTTGTGTTTTAGCATTACAATCGTATAACACAGCATAATAGAAGAAAAAACAAACTTGAATGTGGATTTTCTTAAACTAAATCAACATAATACTAAATAAATAACTAAAATTTCTTGCTATTCGTTTTCTAATTTTTTCAATGTTATAATATCTTTAAACATGTACTGCACGTAATTTACTTACCTTCAATTAAAACACACCTCATACGATAAAATTGATACTGCACATAATTTACTCACAGTCAATTAAAGCACCAGTTTTCCTTAAATTTTAGTAATATGGTCTGTGCAATGCTTAGTAATTGTTCTGTTTCATCCCAACTCAATTTTCTTTAATAATTTAAATACTAAATATGTGTGTGTATGTGTGTTTAAAAAAAGAAGAAAAAAGTAGTTTGGTGATGTGTGAAAAACACCTTATAAATGATTTTTATTTTTATTTGTGTATTTATTTATTTTGGAAAATGGTTAATAAAATTATATGAGTTAATTAATAATAGCTCCAGACTGTTTCTATTTTCTCTACACAGTTTATAATCTCTGCTTTCAAAATAGTAAACTTATCTCACTTCACATTGGGTCTGAAAATTATCTCCGAGACAAGCACAATGCCTTAATTGGTTTCTTTCGTGTATCAGAAAAACACCATTCACTGTAAAAATGGATTTGTAACAAATATAATTGTGGCAACCTAAATCCGTTGGAAAATACTGATAATAAAATGATTCTTCAAGGAAATACGTGGAAAAATTCCGAAGTTTTTCGGATACGGAAAAAAATGACCTTTTTATTCTGGCACATTGTAGTTGTACTGCCCATGAAAAAAAATTTCTTTTTTCTTAATTATGGTTCCTAACTCACAATGAATATTTAATGCTTAGCATGTCAATGTGTACCGTGTGTATTGTTGTAAATAAATATGCATTGTATGAATTGTCAGTTTTTATTGTCATTTTATTCAAGCGAAATGACTGAAATAAGAAATTTTTGAAACATACTACCGGCACAGATATTTAATTATGCTTATGAAATGTCACCTTGTTTTTACATACTGTACCTTACAAACACCTCGCAGCGTTTCTAAAATTTTATGGTCATTTTATTATATTACAACCACTATTGTAAACCAATAATTTTTTTCATAATATTTTATCATTAAAATAGTAAAAAATATTTGAGAAAAATTTCTTATTGACGATAAGGGTGGCACTATAATAAAATGCGTGTAAAACTTTAACAATGCTACGAGGCCTGCTTTCGTCAACGCAGCTGCAATTATTAACAACAGAGGTTGATATATTTTTTAACTTTATTCTGAAAAAATATCTATATATTTTTCCTTTATTAGAGAAGTAAAAACATCCTTCAATAAGAAATAATTAAGTGTTTAAAAACAAGTTTGCACTTTATAGCTCCTTATTTCCTCATAAAGTTTGATAATTTCGTAAATATATACATTTTAAAATAATTTTAAGGAAGCCCCAAATATTCACTTAGCAAGCTTTACTGAATATATATAACATACGTTTATAACATACATTCATAACATACATTTCAAAAAGATAAGTGCACATACAATCTCTAATACAATTAAATGGAATATTTACTAATACAATTTGTGTGCTTATCAGGCTCTCCTTTTAAATTTTATATTTAACTAACAGGCTTTGCTCGCTTCGCTGATTACTATAATTAAATGATTTCTCAAAATTATGTATTATTAAGAAAATCTCAAAAAATAAAGAAAAAAAAAAAAAAAACACCTGAAATCAGTCGAAACCTAAGTTAAATTATATTGTACACGCGCTGCGTTCGGTAGTAATTTTCTCGCTCGCAATACAAAGAGTCCGGGCTTTTACTCCCCCCCTCCCTCGCGGATAAGTTAGAAGTTTCGCGAAATCCCACTAAAGTGCATATTGCGTACTCTTAATCAACAACCACACACCAAAATTCGCCGTTCTAAGGTAATCTGAAGCAGATTTAATCTTGAAAACATATTTTTTGCTCCGCCCGCCCCAATGGAGAAAGGGGTAATTTCGCGAAATCCCTTTATAGTGAATGATGCATGCACATAACCAACTGACACATCAAAATATCACCCTCCTGAGATAATTTGTAGTAGAGTTATGTTTGAAACATGTTTTCGCCCCTCCGCTTTTAAATGGTGGAAAGGGGCAATTTCGCATAATCTCTTTATACTACGTGCTGGATACATATAACAAACTCATACATCAAAAATCGGTTGTCTAAGACAATGTAGAGCAGATTTAAACTTTAAAACGTGTTTTTGCCTCTTCCATCCCCTTCCTACGATGGAATAGAAAGTAATTTCGCAAAATTTCTTTGCAGTTTGTGTTTTCCTTGCGTAAATCGACACATCGAAAAATTGCTTTCCTGAGATTCAAATTTTTTCCTGATAAAAAATGAAATAAAAATTTTCCTGAGAATCCTGGAGATTTTGTGAAATTTGGAGCAGAGTTATTCTTGAAAATGTGTTTCTTCTCCTCGCCTTTAAATGGTGGTGTACGGGGCAAATTTCTCAAAAATGTTTTACTGCGTGTTGTGTACGCATAACCAACCACACGTAAAAATTAATCTTGCTGAGATAATTTGGAGCAAGGTTACGTTTGAAAACCCGTTTATTCCCCTACCCCCAACGAAGAAATCAGACAATTTTGCAAGATCCAGTTTCAATGGATGTCGACATACATAAACAGCCCACGCGCCAAGTTCATGACCGCAGTTCCCATGGATTTCTTAGACAAATTCGGCTTCCAAAGGGAGAATGCCTCGGATTTGTTCTTTCATAACCCCTTCCCTCCCTCCCCCCCACACCCAAAAAAAAAAGATCGAAAATCACAAAAAATTGGGTTTTGGAAAAATTCTAAAGAAAATGTATGGCTGTTTTAACATCTTCGTACTACTTGTGGTAAAGTTCTACTCATATTAGCAAAATTTTCCCTCGAAACCGTTTTCCCCCTGCCGAAAAAATCGGATACTCCGAAACCTCAGATTTTTTTATTTTTTTTTTTTTTTTCTTTTTATAAGTCTATTCTCCCCGTGTGCAATTTCTTCACCGTTAAGTAATTTCGAGCCGAGTTATGCTTACAAACATGTTTTTGCTTTTTACTGTCCCCGAGAGGGGAGGGGGATGGGAGAATTTCGCGAAAGTCGATAGATATAATTTTAAGTTGCATATAGACCTAAGTTTCTGTTAAGTGTCGTTGAATTCTGTCCAGCCGTTCTCACGGGATAACCGGACAAAAATAGGTTTACAGACATGCAGACAAAACGAACCACACAGACAGACCCACCCACCCACACTCACAGAGAAAATTTTCTTTAGACATTTTTGGCTTTCACGATGCGTGAACCATACAGCTAACGCAGAATTTTTTCATTCTCAGAAATTTACGGACAAAACTTTACACATTTATATTGATTTTTACTGAAAGTAAAAATCTGAAAAGGTATCTATAATAATAAACTCAGACTTTTGTCTGTTAATTTTTCAGAATCAATGAATTTTGCGATATATTCACGTTTCAGACATCGTGAAAGCCAAAAATGATTTCAGAAAATGTTCTGTGTGTGTGTTTGTGTGTATGTGTGAGTCGTAGTGTCTGTATGTCTGTACCGCTATATTTGTCCGAGTATTATGTAAGAATGGCTAGACAGAATTCAACGACACTTGGCAGGAATTTAATTCTGGTCTGCAGTGTTTCCGCTACGATAGCATTTTTCGCGAAATACTAAAAGACTTATCCAAAATGCAAAATGAAATAACATATTCGAACTGATCTGGTTACATTGGTAAGTAAATTATTAATTACTTTTTTGTTTTTCATTTCAAATTACCTTCTGTGTATAACTCTTTACAGACCTGATTAAAAACTTTTAAGTTTAATTTACAAATGAAGATCAAACATATTGAGGCATTTAGAATAATGTGTAAACTGATATTCATCTTTTTCTACTGTTTCTGACATTTTAGTATTTTGCTAAAGCTTTTTTTCTGAATTTAGCTTCTTTGCTAAAGAAAATTTTTATTTAGCTTAAACCCTGGTATATAACTTAATATTATATCAAAATTTGGGAAATTCTTTCCTGTTTCTTCTCTGGAAGGGCAAGACACAAAAATATCTTTACAAGCATAACTCGGTGTCAAATTCCTTCATGGTGAAGAAATTGCACATGGTATTACTAGACTTGAGTACAAAAAAGAAAAAATATTTTCTGCGATTTTGGAATTTTCGATTTTTAAGAGGAGAAAATCGATTTTTAGGGGGACATTTCGAAAATTTTGGATTTTTGAAATGCATTTTTTTAACTCCTTTATTTCATTGTTAGGTAAACAAATATTGCCTTTACCCCGTTGGTCATTCCACCATTATAACATAAGATTTCGGGGATATCGACCAATATTTTGGATTGGTTCACTGTAAAGTACTCCCGCCACGGGGACTCTATTTACCCGTGCTCCCATACCGATGCCAAAAGAAGCTAATGTTTCCCCTATGCCGGACCTGCGCTGAAACCTTGCAGCAAAGTCTTTGCTTCCATACCGATGATGAACGTGCTATTTTCGGTACATGGGTAAGCGAGGAGCTGAAGCTGACGAAGAAGAAAGGGTATCGAGTCACACAAGTAAGTACTAAACATAATCTCGTTATTTTGTAAATGCATGATTTTATTTGAATGCACATCTAATAGTTTTTATAATTTTTATTTCAGGTTTACGAAGTCTACCATTTTGAGCAAACATCAGACTCTCTATTTAAATCTTTTATTGATTGTTTTTTGAAGATCAAGCAGGAGAGTAGTGGTTGGCCTTCAGACTGCATGACCGAGGAACAGAAAGCCCACTACATTCGCCAGTACGAGGAACGCGAAGGTGTTAAATTAGACCCGGCATGCATCAGCATAAAACCTGGGCGCAGACAAGATGCCAAATTAGCGCTGAATAGTTTTTGGGGCCGGTAAGTATATTTAAAAATGTTTAATTTTATTTACAGATATATTTTTCATACATTTTTATAACTTTATTTCTTTTCCATTACAGATGGGGAATGAACATCAATAAGGATCGGCTGACGTTTGTCAACACTGTCCCGAATTTCAGCAAAATTATGGATGATCCTACTAAAAACGTAAGTACCTTTTTCACTCTTTTATACATCGAAAATTATTTATTTTATTCCATTTCATGTTTTAATTTTAATTTTCTCTTTTTCAGATCAAAGATGTCTTTCTCCCTACACCAGGGGTGGCAGCCATCCAATGGAAAGCTGACGAGGAATTCATCGGGCAGGACACCGTTAAAAACATATTTTTAGCGGCTTTCACTACAGCTTGGGCTCGTCTCAAGTTGTACAGCGAAATGGGCAAACTTGGCCGCAGTGTTCTGTATCACGATACAGATTCGATCGTTTATGCTAGTGATGGTATAAACGATCCGCCCCTCGGCACCATTCTCGGGGAATTCACCGATGAATTGGATAGTGATGTGATATCCGTGTTTGTATCTGGTAAGTGTTTTTAAATTTCTCCCTTTATTTATTTATGTTTCTGATCTCATTTGAAATCTATTTTTTACTTTGTTAAATTCATTTCCTTTCTTTTTTTTACAAATGGCCCTAAAAACTATGGTTTTGAAACAAAAAGTGGTAAAACTTGTTGCAAGGTGAGGGGGTTCACCATGAACTTTAAGAATTCCCAGTTTTTACATTTCGAATCTATTCGGAAGTTAATTACGGAAATGAGTGAAACTCAAACGATCTCAATTACAGACCCAGCAAAAATCACCCGGGATCCAAAACGCAGAAAGGTCATTAACAGAGACGAAAGGAAACTTTACAGGGTGGTCTATGACAAGCGTGTCATTCAGCACGATTTGACCACCCTTCCTTACGGGTATTAAAGGAACATAAGAAAGAAAAAAATATGTAAAATAAAACAACAACAAAATGTAACGATAAAATTTGTAAACTTATTCTTAACAATAAGTCATATTTATTTTTTGTAATTGAGTTTGTCTTTTTTCTTTTGAAAAATTAAAAATGTTAAATGAAAGAAAGAAAACAACAACTTAAAAAATTCAAGCAAGAAAGAAATTTATTAAAAAATCATTTTTTACAAGTTTAGCCATTTTGACGAAGTCAGTTGTTTTCTTCCAGGTTTTGCATACATAGTTTTCACATAAGGTGAACGTTTTTTCTTCGGTGAAGATTTCATAACAGTTAAATATTTATTTTTGATAAACTCTCGTGGAAAATCACAAATCTTCAATTTTTCATTAAATTCTTCAAAGGCATCTGGTTTTTTTTATTCTGTTTCTTAATAGGATATTGTTTAGTTGAACAATATCAGAATAAGGGATAACACCATTGTCCACTTTAACTTCTTTATTTTCATTCCAAAATATTTCATGCTGTCTTAAAAATTCTATAATTTTCGAAGCAGTTTTTTTATGTTTGACAGGAACGGTGTTCGAAATTTCACTTTCTGTAACAAGATTGTTTTCAGGAGGATTTTCCGTGACTGGAACTTCGGAACGTTTCACAGTATTCACATCTGGGAATGACACAAATTTCTGCAAAATCTGTATGTAAAGCTTTGCCTTTTCATCTTCTTCTAATTTTCTTCTCAAAATATTTTGAATCTGTATGTCTAAATCACTCAAATGTTCTTCGGCAGATTCTTGATCTCTATCCATTGGAATTAGTCTGAATTTACGAGCGAATTCCATTTATCAATGTACTCAGTACAGACACGGCAGCGGGAATAAGATTAGAAAGAAAACCTTCTCCTTTTTGAACAAGGAGTCGCCTTTTATTAAATAATGGGATTTTTTTATCTCCTAGACGACGCAAAGTTCTTTTATAATGGGTTAATTTGTTTTTCGGACGTTTTGTGACAGGTACGTTACACTTTAACAGATTTAAGGCGCATTCACACACCTTTTATGATACTGTTAGGACACTTTCTAAGAAAGGCTTTCTGTTTCGTCTTACTTAATCTGAGATGTTCCAGCGTCGACATCCTGAATACAAATGATTTGTGGGAAGCTTATGTTCTCCTTTATAAATACGCCGAAAGCTTTCGTCAGTGCGCAGTGTTTAAAAACGATTTATGACTGGGGCATTTCACATCTGCTTCCTCTAGTGAGACTATTTTGGGACAATCAAAATCATTGAGATTAAAAAATTTTCGTTTAGACATTTTCTCTAAAAATTTTGTTTTTTTTCTAATCCTTTGGTAAAAATCGTTTTATAGGAAATAAACAAAGATGAAAATATAACATCTAAAGCTGAATAAGGTAATTCTCCACTCTCGCAGCGTAAACTATGACAATAACGAGTTAGCCATGCAAAATATTTTCTTTTTTGAGGGTTAATTGTTCTCATGGATAAGGAGAGAGAAAGCTCCAGCGGGTATGATAATTAAAATCCACGGCATAAAAGGCCAATTCTACTACAGCTGAAGACCTGTTCACTGAAGGATGCACTGAATAGAAATGATTTATCGAGGTTCATACACGTAATGTTTATCACCCGAAAATATTCCTGTGCGCAGGCGCAAACGATCATCTGCCCTTGGACGCAAATCAATAAGCAAATAACCAAATTCAGGTGATGTAGCAGCATAAAAAATTTCTTGGAAAGCTCAAACTTTACCTGGATACATTTGGCGAGCTAAGATATTAATTTGAGTTTTATCCCTAGGATATCTAAATAAAAAAATATATTGCGAATTTAGATTAACATTTCGCATTTCTTTACCCTGAACAAAAATATTTTGAGTTAAAAATATAACAGATAAATTTTGGTGATGACTGCCTTTCGTAAAAAGATTAGTTAAGCGAAAATCATTCGCTTCTGACATTAAATCGTCTATGACAATTAAAGCATTTCGAAGTGAGTTAAGATTAGATGGTAGTCCTTCTTCAAAATTCACATCTTTCATTGAATTAAAAAGAGGTTGGTATTTACCGTAACAATAAATAATATTCGTTGGCATAGGATTAAACATCTTACAATCAATCAACTTTTTAACTAGAAATGTTTTTCCAGATTGCATGGGGCCAGAAATAAGGCAAGTAGATGGGCGTTCTAACTTGAGACGTTTCATTTTTTAAATGATAAATTTTTCAAAATGATCCCACTTTTATACTCTTCCCGTCAAAATAAAACATGCATTTTTTTTAAAGTAGGAAAATATTAATAACTGCACACATTAAATAAAATACAGACACATTTATTAAAAAAGTAATTTTTATTTTTTGAAAATCATATTTATACCATATCTTTTTTTTTTTTTTTTTTTTTTGACAAACTGAAACATTCGAAAATCTTTCTTCTTTCTAGACAGTACATTTACAATAGATTTCATACAGAGTCCTTGACATCGTTTTATATATATGTATATAAAAAAAATAATAATAATAATACAATATTGTCCACAGACATTGGACGTTAAACTTTGAAGCGTTGTCTTGTTGCATTGAATTTGAGAATACGTCTTTACAAATCTTGTTATGTCTTTTCCATAGGTTTCGGGAGGTAATCCGTAAGAGTCGAAAAAATCAATAGTCTTTTGGTCTTGAATGTAAACAGCCAGCCAATGGGATCCCTTTTCATCATGTTTATCAGTATTGAGTACAAATGTACAAGGGAATTTTCGAATGACAGGTATTTTGTCAGAAGGAAAAACACCTACAAAATACCTAGCAGAAACAGGATCGCGAGATAAAATTGTATGAATTTGAGACGAATTCATCAGTTTCCAAAATCATACAAAATATTTCGAGCTTTGTTGATTTCAATTAAATTTTCAAATTCAGCATACACGATCAGAGAGATTGTTTGTATTAGAGGAGTGCTAAATTTAAGTTCCAATCTTAGATTGCTATGACGAATAAGATTAAGATGAGAACCATCACATAAGTCAGGCGTCAAATCAAAACGAAATAAAGAATACCCTTTTGAAAGTTCTGACCTAGATAAATACAGTCCATTGTTGTCGGCATTCACAAATAAATTTTGATAGGCACGGATAAATAAACCATTTTCAAAATTAGGCTGAATGGGTTTATGAGGAACAGGTTGACCCTCTACATAGACGCCTATGAAGTTCATATTGTAATGGTGAAATTCAAACGGGGACTTTTTATAGTTACCGTTAAATGCATCATTGTCTACACAGGCAATCACAATACGATTCGGCATTTGACCAATAAAAATGTAATCCTGAATAAAACTCATATTTGCGGCAGGAATGGATTAAGTTTTGCAAATAACTCTATCAATAGGGTACTTGGCTGTCATTTTTTCTAGGCTTTCGGCATGTCCCAAAACAACACCTGGGCTAACCCTTATTTTTCGAACAAATAAAGAGGCATGATCAAGGAATACTTTGAATTCCCTTTCACCCGCTAACAAGCAAAATTCTGGTTTACTACGAATAAGTTTAATTTTCACGTCGACCATGTTAAGTAGTAGTCTCTCTTGGTGAAACATATCCAAGTGCAAACGACCCATCATATCAACTGAAGCACTTAGTTTAAACAGTTTAGCACGTTTATTAAAACCTTCATTAGGGTTAGGATCTGCCGTGTCAAAAACATTCATACGACCAGCAGTGTCTTTGTAAAATATTTCTGAAGAAAGTTGAGAGGTTTTCACATCATATCCATGATTAAGTAATGTTTCTATCATAGCTCTATAGGGATACGTATTATTACTGGATGAAACAAGTCTTTCATTTAGACTGATGTCTACTTGGGAAAACATAGAATGTAAGAAAAGGTTCACAAGACCGACTTTACACTTATCCGTTATAGACTTGCCATCATTTTTTAAAATTTTTACTTTGAAAAACAGTTGAGTTTGCGACAAATCGAGATACTCTTCCCCGCTTCCAGACACATTAAATTCTACAGGACCGCCATCAGATGCATTGGCAAGAGGATGAAACTCAACCCATTGGCCTCTTTCAATAACTGTTTGAGTGGGTGGTAAAGAAAAGAGTTCTAGTTCTGATTTAGCGCATTCTGGAGAACCTTTTAAAAGAAAAGCCATTTTATAGAATATCCGTATGTCTAATCAAAAATATCACGCCCTTGCACTTTCCGTGCTTTCGATGAAATGAAACGTTTGGAAGGTTTGCGATTCCTTTTAAGCTTTCCGTGACCGATTATCTCATCCGCTTTTTGAACAGTCTTTCTGGCTAATTTTTCCCGGTTTCTTTCGTTCGCGTTTTAAGAGAAGATTTTAAACTTTCGCCTGGCAATACATCGTTTGCTACCATAGTGCCAGTTCGTAAAGCTTCTTTCCCGACTGTTTTTGCCCCGCTTATTAAAAAGGACATCTTGGGCTCTTTTTACGGGGCTGTTTTGTTGTCAAGGCTCTTTTGTTGGGGTTCTTTTGTCGGGGCTATTTTATAGGGGTACTAGACACAGCATACTATAACCAAAATACCAAAATATTAAATATATAATGAAATATGAGAATTTTTACCAAATAATTTTTAACTGCGCATGTGTGAGTTTTAACAAATATTCTTTTGCATAATATAATAGCTAATAGTATTAAGCTACTTATATGGGAACCACAAACAAATATCGTGAAAATTCAAAAAGTTGTCCGCGATACAATGAACTGAATTTCAGTATTCCTCAAAAATAAAGAAAATGATAAGGGAGTTGTAAATACTACGTTACCATTCATTGGTTAAAAATAAAAATCTGTTTAAAACCTCTTATAGTTTATTTATTTATTTATTTATTTTGAGAGGAACAGAATAAAATTTCACTCTATCGCGTACAACTTTCTGATTTTACACAATACTTATTTAGACATTTCATATAAGTAGCTCAATACTTTTGGCTATTGAATTATAAAAATGGAATTTTTATAAAGCTTGCGCATGTACAATTGAAAATTATTTAGTAAAAACGCTCATGTTTCGTTTGTAACTTAATATTTTTGGATTCTGATTTCAATATGACGTATCTAACGTAGAATGTCAAGTTTCTTAAAAATGGCCTAGAAATCCTTATATCTCCATGAAAATATGTGGTAGCCTCAAAAACATTTTTGTAGATAATAATAAGAAACCTCATAACTGCAAGCTACAGTCCTAACGCATTTCAAGCTTTTTACAGGGTGACCAGAAACATCTTTTCTTTAGTTTTTTACTGATTCCCCTTTTTCTTTTGAGGCAAATATTTTATTGAAATATATGGAGTACTATAACCTGTTCTCCACACTCCTAAAGTTTCAAAGTGATTCGTCCAGCACTTTTTGAGATATATCACAAAGTGAAAGTGTCTGGTCATTTACTGAAAAATAGTGTATAATTAAAAGCAAATGATGATAATCTTATCGTAAGAAAAATGAGAGAATTTGGGTTGGGGACAAAATCTCGCGTGGACAAAATATCGCCTACATAAATGAATGGAATGCAAAAAGGAGTTGGTAATTATTAATAATGTTGCATAAAATTTCATGACAACACATACCTTAGTCAGATTACTGGCATACACACAAAACCACCCCAAAAAAAGTTATACATTTTGCTTAAAAGTGTTTTAAAACTATGTTTATTAACTTTTGTCAAGATGAATCATAAAGAATTCAATCGTACTTATATGTTTTAAAATTTTTGAAGGTTTCTGAACAGTATTCAGCTTTGATGTCAGCAGTGACGTACAATATTTTTAAAATGTATTTTGAATGGTGAAAAGCAAATGATAAAATAACTTAAAAGTAAATATATATAAAGTAATAAAACTCCATTCTATAATGTATTTGTTTATTTAATTATTTATTTATTTAAATTAATTAATGTAGATTTTTAAGGCCCTGTGGCTTTCACCAGACGCAAATCCCACGTGACGCAAATACAAATTTTGAAATAGATCATACTATTTTTTTGATGCGATATTGTGTCCGGCGATATTATGTCCGGATCCCAGAGAATTTATCATTTTTCTGTCAAAAGTTTCTGCTGGAGACGGCTTGCTTAATTTTTTACTCTGTATGCTGTTTATCGAAATTTCATATTGGAAGCATCGAAAAGGCGTAACATCCTGCAAGGAATTCAGAAAAAAAGAAAAAAAATCCAATACAAATGACTTAAAAGGTTTGAACGCAATGTACCGTCTTAAATACATTTGATCTATACATGTAATCATCGATAAATAAGATAAATCTCAAATAGTTCACAAAATGTCAGCCAAATAGAATGTTATCTAACTAAAAATGACACTCGTAATGTACGAGTTAATTCACATTCAGCTTTGACGCTGAATAATTTCAACCGTAAGTAAATAATCAAATGCAAAAAATCTTTTTAATTTTGTAACCAAAATTTAAAATTCCTCGCATGAGGAATTACCATTTGATATGAAAGATATCATCGTAAATGATTTTACCAAGTTTTAATTCGATATGCTGTACAATGAATCACAGAATTATAAGCATCAAAAGAGGTAACATCCTGAAAGTGATTTTTAAAAGCGCTATTTCCTCTTCAGAAAACATGCAGCATTGTTAACTTAATGTCAAATCAACTAATATAATTTTGAAGAATAATAACGTATAAACATCAAAAGAAGTAACATTGTGTGAAAGCAAATTTTTAAAACAGTTATTTCCACTTCAATAAATATACAGTGTTGATAACTTAATTTCAAGTCAACTTATACGTTTTAAAGAAAAAATAACACATGAGCACCAAAAGTGGTAATATAGGGAACGTTATTTTTGAAAGCGTCATTTCTTCTTTAAAGAACATACAGCATTGCTAACTTAATTCTAAAGCAACTTGTATATTTTCAAGATTAATAACATATAAACATCAAAAGAAGTAACATTGTGTGAAATCAATTTTTTAAAACTGTTATTTCCACAATGTAAAAAAATAACAGTTATCTGCTGCAAGAAACTCTCTGTAATCGTAGAAAATAAGTTCAAACAACGTAATTTTTTCGTAAATTACTCGTTCCTTGCAGCAGATAACTGTTATTTTTTTTACATTGCACTTCAATAAATATACAGTGTTGATAACTTAATTTCAAGTCAACTTATACGTTTTAAAGAAAAAATAACACATGAGCACCAAAAGTGGTAACATCGGGAACGTTATTTTTGAAAGCGTCATTTCTTCTTCAAAGAGCATACAGCATTGCTAACTTAATTCTAAAGTAACTTGTATATTTTCAAGATTAATAACATATAAACATCAAAAGAAGTAACATTGTGTGAAAGCAATTTTTAAAACAGTTATTTCCACTTTAATAAATATACAGTATTGATAACTTAATTTCAATTCAACTTATACGTTTTAAAGAAAAAATAACACATGAGCACCAAAAGTGGTAACATCGGGAACGTTATTTTTGAAAGCGTCACTTCTTCTTCAAAGAGCATACAGCATTGCTAACTTAATTCTAAAGCAACTTGTATATTTTCAAGATTAATAACATATAAACATCAAAAGAAGTAACATTGTGTGAAAGCAATTTTTAAAACAGTTATTTCCACTTTAATAAATATACAGTATTGATAACTTAATTTCAATTCAACTTATACGTTTTAAAGAAAAAATAACACATGAGCACCAAAAGTGGTAACATCGGGAACATTATTTTTGAAAGCGTCATTTCTTCTTCAAGGAGCATACAGCATTTCTAACTTAATTCTAAAGCAACTTGTACATTTTGAAGATTAATAACACATAAGCATCAAAAGAAATAACAATACAAAAGACATTCTTTGAAACGTTATTTCCTCTTCAAGAAACATACCGTTAACTTAATTCTAAAGCAACTTACATATTTTGAAAAATAACACTGAGAAAAAATTCTGTAACTGACATCTAGAATCAAAGTTGTGGCTCTGGAGAAAATAGTTCCATGTCATCCTTATAAATTCTAATCCCCTTGGAAAGCGAGTTCTAGAAGCCCGTATTAGAATTCTAGAGCGTTTGCCTATATTCTCGAGGACAAAGTTATTTGAAAATCTCTGCAAATAAATGAGACTACAAGAGGCGGGTTTCAGCAACTATAATCTTGGTTTCTTACCCAATTCTAGAAAATCAAGCGAGAATTTCTCGCAATACAAATGATTCAGAATATTTAGAGTAGTCAGAATATAGTTTCACCATCTAGAAATGTGTACACTAGAAATTCTCGATCATTTCGTCTGTTCAGTTTATTGGCGTGCCTTATGCGCATAGATCGGAAATCTATATTTCTAGTTAAGGGATTTAGAAAATGGTCACTTATTCATTCTAGAGGAAGGCGGTATATTTTTTTTCTCAGTGAATGACGCAACATGATCAAAGAAGAACTTAACAGTGAAATAACTCATAAAATGTTTGTTAGTCAATTTTTTTTTTTTTTCAAATATTATTATATTTTTGCTTTTTTTATTTTCCTTCGAAACTTTCGTTCCTTTCTCTTCTTATGACCTAAAAATATCTCCCCGAGAAAAACCGAAAAAGAAACAAAGTGCCCCGTCAATAAAATAATAAAGGCAGGAGCCACATCTACAAGCGTTAATTTCCGTTTACTAGTATCCTTTTCTATAGCATATTGTCTTCCTGGCATTTTATAGAAAAATCTGGCGTCACTGTGGTATTTAAAATAGAGTCCTGATGCCATAAGTTTATGTACGAAAATTTCTGTTAGATTTTTATAACGAAAACCTTTCCGCATTATGAACGCACTCATTGATTCCAAAAAATGTTCTTCAGACATGAATTTTGTACCTCCACTGAAAGTCTCAATCAGATCCGTACGTGTTACGTAAGCAAGATTTTTATTGCTTCGTCCGTAGATTAAAAATTCCTCTAATTCGTCATCTGTTATGTTACTCTTCTTCAGGCTTTTTCCGATTATTCTCAATTCTTGACGATTAGATTCTAAGAGCAATGGGTAAGTTTTGATTTTTCCAACATTTTCTATGCAATGATACTCTCCCTTTGATACTGCTGCAGCCAACTGTGACACGTCTTTGATTCTATTGACAGGAGGAATCGCCAGAAACGACAGAAACACGGAATCGTAAGCCAGACAAATAAACATCGCCCCAACAATCCAAGAGTAAACGAGCAAGTTTTCTGCCAGTGACGAAGGCCTTAAAATCGAACTTTGCCTTACAAATATTGCTAAAACGTGAAGCATAACTTTATCGAGTGGATATTTCCGTTTTAGAATGTAATGCATGAGCGACATAATAATCAAAACTAGCATGATAGCTATCCAAATCGATGACGAAAATGTTTTAAAGATACCGAACATCTGTGGTTTGTATTCTGGTTTCAGAGTCATGAACGCAAGATCCTCAAATTGAAAAGGGTAAATGAAATCTACTAACTGCAAGATTTGATCTTCTATAGGAAATGGATGTACATAAATATCAACTCGTGACTGATTTAATAATTTACATGCGCCTGCCATAGCGACGTCCTCCTGTTGTCTACACGGTTCAACACCGGGACGATAGAGAACTTTGTCGATTTTATTCGAACGTTTTAGAAGATAATTTGCAAGCGCGATTGCCACTCGAGCATGAGGAAGTAAATAAAACCTTAGTCTTCTTAAGTCTGAATCTAAAAGAAAATGTTCATTTATGTCATTTGCAAATAGTGGTATGTAAAGCCCAAAAATTAGAATTTGTGTCGAATTCATATTCTTTCCTTTTCCGTTTTTCGACAGTTTTATTATAGTTTTCTATAAAAGCTATCCCTTCGGATAACTATTTAAACAAATATTTGAAAAAATAAATGTGTTAATTAATAATTCTGTCCTTATACATTTTTTCATTTAAAAAGAGAGAGAGAGAGAGGGGGGGGGCGAGAAATAACAGTAATATGATAGAGGATTTTATTTAAAATTTCATTTTCGAAGCACCTTACCTTTGAAAAATAAATTTTTATGAAATTACAAAACGTAATTTATTTCGCAGATTTTCCTATAATTTAAGATTTAAAAAAAAAAAGAAAAAAAAAAAAAAAAAAAAAGGAAACAAAAACCAAAAATAGTAAAATTTGAAGTAAGAGTTATTAAAGCAAAACTGCAAGTCAGCATGTAAATTCTATTCAGCATGTAAAAATATATGATGCAAAAATAACTTGATTAAAACTTTCTTGCCATCAATTCATCAATGTATAATGACTTTTCTTTTTATATTTGATACTGGGAATAACTTTGGGGAACCAATTAATTCAAAGTTATAATGTTTGGAAAAAGCATCGAAACATGTACAATTACAGTGCTGTCTCGCTTAGTTATATACATAGCTATGCCACAAAGCCTCAGCGCACTATAATGCAATTTAATTATTATTTTTTGTTAGTTCGGAAAAACAAATCAAATTATTTTAAACTCATATTCCACAGTAAAATTATGGAGCGTTTGTAATCACAATATTATCTCGCGTAGCATACACGGTCCATGCACTTGAAAATTTGCGACCATTTCCTGCTTTTCTCCAACTGTAATCTGTACTTTCAATCTGTACCAAAGGTTCTTCCTACAGAATAAATTTTTGTAATTTTTTGCAAATATTCGTACCTGGAGCACCGGAGCACTGGAGCCGATTATAATTAAGTACTTTTCTAGTAAAACTTCAATTACATTGTGGAATCGTTTTTCCATAATGATTATTCTGTAATGATTTTAATGCACGGAAACGTTTTTTATTCATTCAGTATATTTCACTTTTAGACTGCAATCAAATAAATGAAAAATAATAATAATAATAAAAAAAAAAAACTGTAGAAGTAATAGATTTTTCGATAGGAAATTACTTTAAAACCTGCTATCTCTAATGATATAAAAATAGTGCAAATATTATTTTGTTCATGTTTAATATAGTTTCGATAGAATTTTTCATCAAAAATTGCCCTTTTTGGAATTTAAGAGATTTGTCAAACAATCTATATAGCTTTTTATTAACACTAAAAACATCAAACTTGTTAAAAGGACTCTTTTTGTCATTAGCTTCACATGCAAAATGAAACGCCCCGGTCGTTAAAATGCTAATCTAAGTGAAATATTACAATTTCAAAATTTCTTTCATTTGTGCCTATGTTTTAAAGTATAACTTATTTACGGAAGGTTTTTATTATTATTATTATTATTATTTTGCACGTGTGTGTACCAGTCTGTTTTGTTGGTTCAATATTAAAAGCGATGACACAAACTTGGAAAAAAAATAGCCCATAATTACACAAATAAAAATTTCTCTATTCATATATATATATATATATATATATATATTGCTTTAAATGAAAATAAATAGCAACGAATTAGTAATCTATATCATTATATAAAGCGCAAAAAATTGTATGCTTGTGGAGGGTAATCTCTGAAACTACTGAACCGATTTAAAAACTTCTTTCACTGACCAAAAGCTACAGTATGCCTGGTTGTTATAGGGTATATTTAATTTTGATAAAGTAAATTTTAGTTTAAAATCTGAGCATTTTAATTAAAATCCCCATAAAAGCCATAATAGAAATGGAAATAATGAAATATAAAAAAAATTAGCTGCTGCCAACATAAAAGAAACATTTAGTACATGTTCATTTTGTTTTCAAAATATCTTGACATGAAAAGAAAAATATTTGCACGTGAATTAAATTGAAATTAATATAAAGCTTTGCGAAATGTTAAATTTACACGTTAAATCTGACGTCATTATAGGGTTAAAAGTGTTTATTTTTCTGATAATATAACTTAATATGATATGATGTGATATGATATAATGATCTAAGCGTTAATGTTTAAACTGACGTGCGTAAACGAAATTGGAATTTAAAAATAAATAAATAAAATAAAATAAAATAAAATTAGAAATTCTAACTTCTAAACTTTTATTAAATTATTTATTTTAATTTATAATTGTTGCCAAAAAAATTTACGAGTTAATTTATTTTTCGACTTTTAATAAAATATATTTTCACGCAAATACGCAAGCGAAGTTATGACGTCACTGGCCGTTCGTGGATGCAAGAAAAATATTTCCTATGTTAAACGCCCATTGGATTTTTTGTAAAAAATTATTCAAAATCGAAGAAAATTATTTCCCGATTTTAATCCCCATATTTAGGTATAGATATCCATTAGTTATCATGTGCATGCGTTAAATTAAGTTGTTTTTGTTGTAAAATTGATAAAATTTGAATTTTAAATTTCAAAACTCCAGGGAAAAAAATGGCAAACTTCCGTATTCGATAAATAGATTTTAAAACTTTTGCTTTTGCCTCCAAGGCAGCAGTACGTGTTTTTGTGCACCTGACGAAGAAAGGCTAAATCCTTTCGAAACCGGTTGTGCTAGCTTAAAATTTATGTTGTGTAAAGAAGTTTTAAAATCTATTTATCGATTGTACACCAGTTTTTGAATTTAGTTTGGTTCCATATTCGGTTGAAAACATAAACATTTCATTTCAGAGGATGATATTTACACAATAAATATCCAACTAATATACTAATTAAAAGGAAAATGATAAATATTCCATCATAATTTGAAGTCAAATTTGTTTTCAAATGTCTAAATAAAATATCTGATATAAGATACTAATATGTTGCAGCGGAACAGATTTGATATCGGTCATCCTTGGCAGAAAAAAAAAAAAAGAAATATTGCCAAATTATCTGGCGAGCGTAATTTAATTTCTTTCAAAAATCATGGTTATTTTAACAACTTATATTAAGAGAGTAATGAATAATATGAAACAATATTTCGTACAATACATATTACGAAAATATACATCTGGCACGTATATTTTCGTATGACGTTTTTGATCGCCAAATACAAAAACGCCAAGGACAACAGAGTTTTTAAATTTAAAATTAAAATTTTGTCAATTTGACAGCAAAATAACTCTATCTAACACATGCACATGATAACTAATACATATATATACCCAAATATGGGGATGAAAATTGGGAAATAATTTTCCTCGATTTTTAATATTTTTTACAAAAAAATCCAATGGGCGATTAACATAGGAAATCATTTTCTTGCATCCATGGACGGTCTGTGACGTCATACTTCGCTTGCGTATAATAATATAAAAAGTGAATTAAAAAAATATCATCTGCATTTCATTATGCATTTTTTAAAAGAATAATTGAGATGTTTAAATTTATTTGACGACTATTTTTAGCAACTAATAGTTATGACAATTAGCTCAATATAAATAGCGCATACAACCATTACTGAAATGCAAATAGCATTTAATTATATGAGTTACATTATGTTGACTAGAAACCAATTTAATCTAGCAATGCTCTATCTATACTAATATATAACGAGGAAAGGTATGTATATATGTAGATAACGATCGCTAGAACTATAAAGCCGATTTTTTTTTTCTTTCTTTCGACTAATCAAAGGTTACACTGTCTCTAAGTGCTAGAGTCTATAATAAATTTTGGTAAAATAAATTTTAAATTCAAATTTTCAACATTTTAATTGAAAACAAAGCATAGATTTGATACCTGTCGTCCTTGGCGATTTTTGTGTTTGGCGATCGAAAGCGCAATACGAAAATCCGTATATTTTCGTATTAAATACGAGATCTATGTTTTTACTTCAATTATCCCACTACCGTAGGTAGGGGAAGTATTATATTCGGTCCAAAAATTCGATATAGAGTTTTACCTGATTTACACGTTTTAAGGCCTCCTGAGTCCAAAAAAGTAGTTTTTGGCAATGGGTCATTGTGTGTGTATGTGTGTACGTATGTGTGGAATCTTCTGGCTGTCATATCTCCGAAACTAATAAAGATAGAACTACGAAACTTCACAATTGATTCAGGTCTGGAGTACAGATAAATTTTCCAAATTTTCGTAAAACTTGAAAAACCAGAATTGGGTCATCGAAAACCGGAAATGGGACCGTAAGCCCTTATCACAAAAACAGTTCTAACGATTTTCTTCAAAGTTGCTATATAAACAATCTATTAGATGCCCTTTTGAATGATATAGTTGGTTAGTTCAGGAAAATTGATAGACGTCCTCTATGAACAACTCAATTTCAGATGTCGCAAGTGCGTTCTTTTAAAAACGCCTTTACGGATTTTTTTCAAACTCGCCATGTTAACTTCCTATTAAATATCCTTTTGTATGTAATTATTGTTTTCCGGTCAATAACTGAGTATTCTAAGTTTTGGTAAAAGTTGGTATCTCAAAAACGGCTCTAACGTTTTCTTGAAAATTGTTTCATTAATCCAACTTAGATAACCTTTCTCAAGTATTACGTGCTTATTACAGGAATATTAACGTTCATCCATGATTAGGTAGTTCAGTTTTAGATCTTGGAAATTCGTGTTTAAAAAAATAACTATCTATTTTTTTTTTAATTAATTAATTTATTTTTTTAACTCTCTATATAAACTCTGTTGTATGTGTCTTTTATACGTGTATCAAGTTTCTCTTACTGGAAAATCTCAAAAAATGCATATAACATCTCCAAAAAATTGTATATAATACGTGTAATAGTGGGTAATGGAAATCGTGTGGTTGTTTCACACCAGATTCTGTAACAGTATATATTGTACGAATATTGTTTCATATTATTGATTTCTCCCTTAATATACATTATTAAAATAACCATCAAATATGGAAAATATTAAATATATTTGCGAGATGAACAAATAAATAATAATTAAAGCTATTATGACGTCAATTTTATCAAAAACATTTTCATGTCATAGGTTTATTTTTCGATATTTTTTTATTCGTGAGTAAAGAAATGTTTCTTTCTTTCTTTCTTTTTTTTTTTTTTTTTTTTTTTTTTTTTTTTTTAAATAAATAAATAAATAACATTAGGTAAAAATTGCCAACATTTAACAACTAATTTAAAAAAAAAATTGTAAAATTATATTTTGACTTTTTAGTTAATAATATTGCCTGACTATTACATATTAACTGATATCTTTCTTGATTTTTTACCTGTCAATCCATCTTTAACTAAAATTTGTTCATTCGTGCGAAGCCGGACGGGTCAGCTAGTCTTTTATATATGAAAAGTTCATTAGAAAACAAATCGTAATATGAAAAAATATTTAAAACTTTTTACTAATTATACTAGTCTACAAGAAAAAAAAAATTTCATCTGCATGATTTTTATTTTATTTATTTATTTATTTTTAGAAATCAGAAACTTTACATTTTCAAGGATGCTCCGAACTTACTTAGTCATATGCATAAGGAGCAGTCGCCCATGATTGCAAAATAGAATGGAACGCAAGAATTTATGTTTATTATTGCCGAAACGTCAGTGGAGGCCCTCTGTTGAGACTCAAAACGGTTTTGGGCTGTGTCTGTCTGTCTGTCTGTCGCGCGATAGCGGCCGCAAAAATAGTGCTATTGACTTGAAATTTGGTACACATGTTCATGAGCCCCACGAAATCAACTGTATAGTTTTTGGCATGTATTCCATTTGTAGTTCGTATACAGGGACACGCCAAAGTTTTTCTTATCATTACGGCCTATGGGAGGAATTTGTATGTATCGCGATAGCGGCCACAAAAATCACGCTATTGACTTGCAATTTGGTGCACGTGTTCATGTGCCCCACGAAATCAGCTGTATAGTTTTGGGTGTGTATTCCATTTGCAATTCGTGTACAGGGACACGCCAAAGTTTTTCTTATCATTACAGCCTATGGGAGGAATCTGTATGTATCGCGATAGTGGCCACAAAAATCACGCTATTGACTTGCAATTTGATACACGTGTTCAAGTGCCCCACGAAATCAGCTGTATAGTTTTGGGTGTGTATTCCATTTGTAATTCGTGTACAGGGACACGCCAAAGATTTTCTATCATTACGGCCTATGGGAAGAATCTGTATGTACCGCGATAGCCACCGCAAAAATCAAGCTATTGACTTCCAATTTTTGCCGAAACGTCAGTGGAGGCCCTCTGTTGAGACCCAAAATGATTTTGGGTTCCGTCTGTCCGTCTGTCTGTCGTGCAATAGCGGCCGCAAAAGTCACGCTATTGACTTGAAATTTTGTACACATGTTCATGATCCCCACGAAATTAGCTGTATAGTTTTGGGTGTGCATTCCATTTGTTGTTCGTGTACAGGGACACGCCAAAGTTTTTTTTTTTTTTATCATTACGGCCTATGGGAAGAATTTGTATGTACCGCGATAGCGGCCCCAAAAATAACGCTATTGACTTGCAATTTGGTACACATATTGATGAGCCCAACGGAATTAGCTGTATAGTGTTAGGTGTGTATTCCATTTGTCGCTCGTGTACAGGGACACGCCAAAGTTTTTCTTATCTTTACGGCCTATGGGAAGAATTTGTGTGTACCGCAATAGCGGCCGCAAAAATCCTTCGATTGACTTGCAAATTGGCGCACGCGTTCCAGCATTGCATATAAGTAGCTGTATAATTTTTATTGCTATTTTTTTATAAACTACTATGTACAGGGACACGCCAAAATTCTTAACGTTACGGCGTATGGGGTGAATTTCGTTTAAACGCATTTTAATATCATTACTTTGCAATGAAGAAAATGAAACGCGTCCGTGAGTAAGGTGCTTAATCTTATGTTGTTTGAAGAAAATATGTGCTCTTAAGCTTTCTAATTAATGTACAGGACCTTACAAAAGTGTTCTGACAATGTCAGGTAGTCATCCAAACGATGTTAAATTTGGAACAATTATTAATTTTAAACGCAAAATAAGCTGAATAGTTTTTACTGGTGTATACAATGTTTATGGTTCGTTTACAAAGACACACGAAAGATTTTCGTAACATTAGAGCCTATGGACAAATTTTTAATTTAAGCGCGCACTTTAATTCGTTTATGCTGAATTGAACTTAATAAAGTTAACATACATTATAAAGATGCTTAAAATCATGTTTTCTCTTAAAAAAGGTTATGTATAGACTAAATAATTTATGGGACCACACAAAATAATTCCGAGTATGTACTGTAATTATCCAAATGATGTCAAATTAGTTTGAAAAATTAATGAGTTATAATTAATTTGGTTTATTCTTATTATTGGCGTTTATAATGACTGTGGCTACTTTTCCGGGATACATAAA
Source organism: Salticus scenicus (assembly GCA_963930645.1). Lineage (NCBI taxonomy): Eukaryota > Metazoa > Arthropoda > Arachnida > Araneae > Salticidae > Salticus > Salticus scenicus. Next base: position 229,804,103 of record OZ005661.1, read on the forward strand.
GGAATTTCGTACTATTACGGTCTATAGTCGGTATTTCTTAAAAGTGTATTTTAACATGGTTACACCCTAACAAATATAATGAAATTTTATTAGAATTTTAAAAGCATGTTTTCCTGTTGTAAATTGTGGGCATAGAATTGATAATTAGTTTAAAAGTTACGCAAAATATTTCCGATATGCTATGTAATTTTTTTTGTATGAAATTTGGTATTTATGAATTTCAGGGAAATAATACAAGACGGTCGTTTATTAAGAATACATATTGGTGCGTACTTGGGGTTCGTAAGTTGTCCGAGAATGAAAGGCGAAACTTGTAAAAATTCAGTGATTTATTCACAGAAAGTTCCAGAAAAATATAGGTCTATAAACAAAGTATCAGCTTCAATTCAACCAGTAAACACAGTTTAAACAACAGCCGTTAACAGCAAAACAACAGCACAAACTGTTTAGCAATAACAAATAAAGCAAGTCTCATCCAAAGAGGCTCAAAGCAAAGCAAGCATTTGACGAAACTGACAGAGATCTGAGACTGACCGCCTTGGCGAAAAAAATGCTCCTTTTATACTTTTCTATCGAACTCAAAATTTTCTGAAAAATTCTCGTATCTCATCAGCGAATGAGATTAGAGCTTCCATATTTGGTATATCCCTAATAAGGATTTTCTCGACAAGGTCGCCAAAAAATATCCAAGGAGGAAAACAGTCGCCAAATTTGGCGCCAAATCCATTTCTTCCCTTATTGGAGCTTTTTAAGTGTTTTTAAGGGAAAATTAGGCTATTTTAAAGCAAAAACGACTAGAAATGCACAACATTAGCATTTTATCAACTTTACTAAACCTCTTTGAAAGAATTTATTCCAAAATAAATGCAATTATTTACAATTCCGTAACACTTTATAGGATATACAAATAGGTATACAAAGAGAGATATAGCGGGGGGTTGAGGGGGGCGGTAGCCCCCCTCATGAATGTATCTGATTATGGTAACAAGTCGATCGAATCACTATATACTATTATATAATAAGGAATAAATAAAAATGACCTATTGAATAATGTCTGATGCAAATAGGACGTTGAGGCTCCTGATCTGCAGATCCACTAGTTATTATTATTTTAATATTTACTTAAGTAGCTATTTATCTATTTATTTTATTTTATTATATTTTTTTATTTATTTTTGAAAAAAAAAATTGAAAATTAGGCTCGAATTTAAATAATAAGTCACTCATTAGAAATGTGATCTAAAAATATGCTTTGTTAACACTTTCCAACAAATTCGAATAACGTTGACGACTTCGATTCACCTGTTTGACTGTTTGTTCGCCGTAAGTACTTTTAGAATTGATAATAATGCATACTTTTCAAGTTCATTATGGTATGTTCTCTTAAAAATTGCATAAATAGCACACCTTGTTTGCGCACGACAACTCACAAAGCAATTCCGAAGAACTGCGATCTATAAAAAGGTATTTCTTTAAAACAGAGGAACGGTGGGGAATACGGAATAGTCGGGTAAAATAGAATACCGTTATATCTCACCTGTATGGTGCGGCAATCCATAGAAAGCACATCAAATGTCTTCACTGGGTATCAAATAGGATATGTATAGTCGGCAGCAACATTATTCGAGCACTAGCAATAATTCCTATATAAAAAAGTACATTTGATACTGTTACGTTAAATAAATCCTTTTCGAATCATGTTCTTAGACTGATCAAGAACATGATTCGACAAGGATGTATTTAACAAAGCAATATTAAGTGTATTTTTTTTTGTATGGGAAATATTGCTAGCGCTCGAATAATTTGGTTGCCGACTGTAGCTCCCCTTGTGTCAGTGAGAAGAGCAGTTTTTGTAACATACAATTTATTTGTTTTATCAAGATTTACAATTTTTTAAAGTAAGTATTACGAATTCTGTAATCTATTTCTGAAGCTGTAAATGAGTGATTATGAACGTCATTTTCGGCAAGGGAGTTGAGATAATTAGATGTCAGATTCCCATGAACTTATTTCTTCCAACAGGTGTTTGAGGTTGATTTATTGTCCAAGGTGGCGATTCAGGCAATATGGAATACCAACTATTCTATGTTACAGTATGTCTGAAATAAAACGTATTCCAGAAAAACGAAACATAAACAGCTGAGAAGAAGACTGTTTATTGAACACAAATTTTGGAAATGACCTCCATTCACGTTTTTACGAGCGTTGCCGAGCTTAAAAATATTATCAAACTAACTATTTAATTAACATTCGTGGGGATAGGTTTGTTTCGGATTGCCCTACTACAATAGAGAGAGACCCTATATGATAAGAGACTGGGCATTAACCCGCCAGAAAATCCGCCATGTTTGTTCAGCCTGTTATATGCGATATCATTGCGGTGTGCAAAATTTCAAATGGCACTCTGCAAGGCTTTCTAGAGATAAACAAAAAAGTTTTAACGAGATTTTAATAAAAAGAAAAGTATCAGACGCTGGTAAAAATAAATTATGTCCTGCGGCGATCAAGAGGTTCTTGAACAAACGTCTGCCATATTTGTTCAATGTTCAGTCTCTCTCTCTAGATAGGGTCCCTATACTACAGAACCTTACAGCGCCCTCCTGCGAGAGGAGCCATAGTCATCTCAGTTGGTAAAAAGAAGATGATCCGTAACGGACCATGCTAGTTTCTCGGATCCCTTACTCCCATGTTCATGTTCATGTTTTACGTTTTATGGAGCACTATTCCATTATTGGTGCTGTGGTGCACCCATCCATTAATTGTATGTGCTATGGAGCACACTTCAACTTAGTGCTACTTCTAAATATGTAAATATTGTAATGATTTTTCAGCTGTGAGGTGGCCAGCCAGAATTCATTGATTAACAATTTAGGATTAATTTTAATTTTTTTATTCGATTCATATATAGTTGAATGATGATGTTACTTTCTTATAGATGAAATAATATACAGCAAAGATAATATAAAATAATGTTCACAGAGGTCAAAGTTCGCAAAATTCACTCGTTATAACTCATGGATTATTATTATTATTTTTTTTTTTTTGTAAAACTGAAATTTTATCGGGAACCATAATTCTGTGATTGTTGTCGCTTACTAAACCACAACAATGCAATCGCTGCATACCTCTTGATGAGGATTATGCCGTTCTTTCCGGGATTCCCCGATAGGTGTCTCCTTATACCAGATGTCGAAATACTCCTTACAGGACAGAGGTCCTACTCAAAAATCTGGTGAAATAACCACACGACTTCTATTACCAGCTATTACATGTATTATATGCATTTTTTGGAGATAATGTTATCAGAAGACAGCTTTCACCTAATGAAGTAGATACCTAAAAATTTTTTGGCGGCACAATTTGATAGTTGACGACGACATTTTTGACTTGGTGACGAAATTAGTTATTTGATGGCAAAATTTGGCGGACTTGGCGATGAAAAATGGCAGCTTTGGCGTTATTATATTTTCTTCCCAAGCAAAAACCTCATATCTCTTTACAGACCAATATCTTGTTTCCACAAGATAAAAAGTCAAAGGAAGCTGTAACGTGTTACTCTCAATTTCAATCGTAAATTTAAATTCTTGCGTAAACCGGCGCACAGTGGATCGAAGTATAGGCAGAGGCGAACATAGGAACGTTATGGTATTATTATTATCTATGTATGTTTTTTTTTTTTTTTTGTCACATTTAGATTTAAATATGTATATATGTATGATAGTTAAAGCGATTCCATGCTTTTTTTTAACCCTTTATAAGGCCGAGGGAATATTTTCCCCACCAAATTCGTTATCGTTTTATTCACCTGGCACCAGTTTTTTAAAATAATGATTCCTGTGTATCATTTTTCTGTAAAAACATCACTATGAAAATTATTTTGATAATTCTAGTGGGAAAAAAATTAAAAAGTAGTTCTTTGTGACAATCCTGCTTATGCTAATACGATGGGTTGTGAGAAGCATGCGATTGATGAAGAGAATAAGATGCCAAACGTAAAATTAATTATTTCTAATAGGCTAAATGAATTTTTTACTTTACATCAAATTTTATTCGTCAAAATAGTGTAATGTGCCATTTGAGGAAAAAATGGTTTAATAAAGGGGTTAAGCGGTATCATATTTTTCTGCTGCAAATAGGTATTTAGAAACATACCTAGTAAAGAAACAAATGTTGTATAAAAGAAGAGAATAAAAGAAAATAAATAAAAATTTCGGGAAGAAAATCTACATTTGTAACACAATTAATTTAGCACACAATGATAAATATATCATTAGATTACTGCTTCTTTTTTCTTTTCTTTTTTTTATGTAGTTTTTCAATAGAAAACTCATGCAGGCATTTACTGACAAACTCTATTAAAAAAATTACTTTTGTCTATTTTTTCCTAAAGATTTATGGAAGGCAGGCGATCAATAATTAATGAATTTTTTTGATTGAACTGGATTTTTTATTTGTTTTATTTTGCTATCAGAAATAATTTTTAAACAAATAAGCAAATAAAGTGAATTCTTATCAAAGAAATTTTAAAAAACGTTGTTTCTAGGTTCTGTTATTTTTAGAAGGACAATTTTGGAAGGCAAATTTAGGAGACAAATTTGGGAAATTTGCACTGGAAACAGCGAAACAATGTGTCTCAAAATATGTGTGGTACTATATGCCAGCTTCAGTTCACAAACTATTGATTCATGTAAAAGACATAATAGAAAATTTTTCTATTACAATTGTCAGAAGAAGCTAGCGAAGCCCGAAATAAAGAGTTTCGTAAATACAGAGAATACCACACGAGAAAAATAAATCGAAGAGCTTGTAACGAAGATTTGCTACATCACTTGCTATTAACATCTGACCCCCTGATTTCAAGCATGAGAACGAATAAAAGAAATGTGCAAAGGAAGGAACTTTTTCCTGAAACACAGGAACTTTTACTTTAAATCGTAATATGTTATTACATTATTTAGTTTTAACATTTGATTATTTAACGTTAAACATTTACTTAATTTTAACATTTTATGACAAATCACGGCAACTATTTACATTTCCCTCCTTTTTTGGGTCCAACGGTACTTTTCAGTACCATTAAAGTAAAATTAATTATTTTATTAAATATTTAAAAAAAAAAAAAAAATAATTTCTGATTTATTAAATTTATTTTAATCATCTAAATTCTATAATATTTTCACGATAAAAATTTTAATATATTTTCTGTCATTAATGAATACAGTTATTCAGATAAATTTCTCGATTGATAATTTGAGGGTAAACAGAATAAAAATTTATTTTACTCTAAAAGTGGCGATTTATGGCGCAAATCCTTTTCACAGATTAAAATGCATACTTTTGGGAGTAGTAAAATGTGTTTGAAATTTTGGACAATTTTGGACAAAAAAAGTTACGCAACTTATAAATTTAATTTTGTTGTTAATTTTATATTCACATTTCATGCGTGAATCACAACATAAAAAAACCAACAAAATGTTGGCAGAAGTACCTTAAACTTTTATTAGGACATTATTAAAAGTATTTTTATTTCGTATTTTTTCATAGTTATCGTAAGTGCCACTTGATGGCTATTCAAATAAAGTCACTGAAATTCATCGAAAAATCTTATTTCTGAAAGTTTTCGTTTTGAACTTATTTATATACAACAAAACTTCTTGTAATTGAAGAAATAACCATATATTTGTATTTTTTAGACATTCTTTTAAATTATTTCACTGCAAAATATCAGTTATTTAGAGGTTGATTTTTGGGCCTATGTTCGTATTTTAACATTGTTCGATCCACTGTGCGGCGTTCTAAACTATTCACCACAAACGATATTTTTACCAAGACTAACGTATTATTTTAATTTTATATTTTCAAATGATTAATTAAAGCTGTTACCATGGTTTTTATATTTTCAGCTATCTTTTTTTATTATTGTTTACATGTGACGTAAGCATCAGATTATAAATTTAAGTAATTAAAGCTAAAGAAAAAGTCGGCTTCATTACAATTGACGAAAAATCACTTTTTTACTTGTAACTTTTAAGCAATTAAAGTCATCGAAAAAGTTTAAATAAAAAAAATTGTTCTTTAGCGTAAAGAGGTAATTCGCCTGATTTAAAGTATTTTCCTATTTTCAATATTAAAGAAATTATGAGCAAATGAAAATTTCCACCCCCTTTGATTTCCATACCCCATCTACAAACTCGACCGAGATTTTTACTGCCCTGACAACATATCCCCAGCTGGTTAAATTTAAATAAAAATTACTCCAGTTATCGTGTTCACAAAAAACATGGGAAAAAGCGTTATACATATATGTATAAACTTTCGAACGAAGGGTGGTTTTGGGTTCTAGAGGTCATGATCGGTGAAGATATGAAGAAATTTTCTAGAAATCGTGTCATGAGAACCATTGCAATAGGTAGATCTCCTATAAGGAATCTACTTAAAATGTGTAGATATTTTTTCTTTCAGAATAAATTTAAAAGACATATCCACCACCATTGTTAATAATTCCAGCTGCCTTGATGTAAGCAGGCATCGCAGCTTTGTTAAAATTTTACTCGCATTTTATTATAGTGTCACCCTTATCGTCAATAAGACATATTTCTCTAATATTTTTTGCTATTATAACGCTAAAATATTATGTAAAAAAGTATTGGTTTACAATAGTGGTTGTAATATGATAAAATGAGCATAAAAATAATGATGCAAGGTCTGTGTAAGGTACAGTATGTGAAAACAACGTGACATTTCTGAAGCATATATTAAATACTGTGCCTATAGTATGTTTCATAAATTTCTCATTCTGATGACTTTGCTTGCATAAATGACTGAAATTTCATACAATGCATATTTATTTACAACAATACACACGGTACACATAAATATAAGAAGCAATAAACATTCACTGTGAGTTAAGAAGTCATAATTAAGAGAAAAAAAATAATTTTGACGTGCAGTACAAGTACAACGTGCCAGAGCAGAATGGCCATTTCTTTCCATATCCGATAAACTCTAGAATTTTCCCACACATTTCTCTCATGAATCATTTTATCATGAGTATTTCCCAACAGATTTAGGGTGTTATAGTTACACTAGTATATAACCCCGTCAAAAATGACGGAATGTGAAATCAATTAAGGTAGTGAATCAACGAATGCTTTGCCTGCTTCGCTGGACACTATATTTAAAAGGTACTAATGTGCAAGTTGCACCTGACGGGACTAATGTGTAAGTTGCACCGAACGAACAAACTATTTCTTTTAACGAAAATACCTACTAACCCAGGACGATAGGTCTCATATAACGTATCATATTCTGTATCGTATTTGTCGTAATATAACTCAATACTTATTTCGCTTCCTTCTTCGACTCGTTTTAATAAGTATTTTTTATATGCATGGGCAAATTTAATATTTTATAATTTTTAATTTTTCGCGTGAAAACAGTATTTCACCTTATGCCCCTCCCCCCAAAAAAATAAAAATAAAATAATATATATATATATATATATAACAGTAACTGGTAAATTTTTTTGGCAACAATCATAAATTTAAATGTCCAGTTTTGAAATTATTTTCATATTTTAATTAATTCTAAAATATCTAATCATAACTTCGTTACAAATAAGGTACCAAATGAAAGGTACCCTATTTTTAACGAAGTAACCTTGGGTACCTTATTTGTAACCTTATTTATTTTAAATAATTTGATAACTATGACGTCACAATCAACTGTTTGTTTATATCATATAAGTACATTATCATGATTGCAAGAAAATGATGTAATAATTATTAGCCCATAATTTTTATGATTGAATTTTATATTACATTTTAATTTTATCCTCCATGGGTATTTTAGAATTGCAATGGTCGTTATAAACTTCCGTTGAAATCTTTTTACATATTGAGATTAAGGGAAAAGTGTAAGCACCAAAAATGTTCAGTTTTGAAAGATCTTTCTAATGATGTAACATTTATGCAGATTAATTAAAAAATAAATAAATAAATAAATAAAAATACATAGCATTTCTAAGGGGGAAAAAAAAGGGCTACCAAAAGTCTCTGTTTTGAAGCGGTCTAACCGGAATTGTTCCTGACAGAAGATGGTCATTATTATTTTTATAATTCGTTACAAATTCATTTTTACAGTGAGTGGTGTTTTTCTGATACACGAAGGAAAGCAAATGGGGCATTGTGCATGTCCCGGAGATAATCTTCAGACCCAATGTGAAGTGAGATAAGTTTACTATTTTGAAAACAGAGATCATAAACTATGCAGAGAAACAGTCTGGAATTGTTATTAACTAACTGATATAATTTTACTAACCATTTTCCAAAATACTTAAATAAACAAATAAAAATAAAAATCATTTATAAGGTGTTTTTCACTACACACACATATATATTTAGTATTTAATTAATAAAATTGATTTAGTGAAATGATAATGAAACAGAAGACATTGCACATACCATATTACTAAAATTTAAGGTACACTGGTGCTTTAATTGAATGTAAGTAATTTATGTGCAGTATAAATTTTATCGTATGAAATATGTTTTAATTGAAGGTAAATAAATTACGTGCAGTACATGTTTAAAGATATTATAAAAAAAAGAAAAAAAAAATTAGGAAACGAATAGCAAGAAATTTTAGTTATTTATTTAATATTATGATGATTTAGTTCAAGAAAATCCACATTCAAGTTAGTTTTTTCCTCTATTATGCTGTGTTATATAAATTATACGATTGCAAAAAATCACGGTTCTCCATATTTTGACAATTCAAGAAAGTTGTGACCTATCTGGATGAGAAGAGGCGTTTGTCCATCGATATTATCTTTTAGATTCCTTACGCACTGTACCATTTCGGTGTACTCTTTTCCACTGTTCAGTATTTCCTTGCAGCCGAAGTAATGCTTTTACATAAAAGAAATATATGTTTATTCACGTTATTACTTTGCTGTGTCAATGCATCCGCTTCCAGCAAATCTGGCGAACCTGTATGTAATATTAAAAACTTTGAATAATTTGTTCAAACAACCAAGTTTATTATTAATATTTTTTTTTTTCAGATAATTTCATTCTTTTGTATTTTTTACTTTAACAATTCTGTCAAATGTGAATTTAGTCCAGCAAACACAGTACTAAATCGATGGTCGTAAACTGCTAATCCTAAAAATTTTAGATTAATAGTAAGGATTAGTAAAATTTTTAAATTTTACACTTTTATTTTATGTTCAGCCAGTGGATAGTTTCTAGGCGGTAGTGCATGGGCTGTATATTGTATCTCTTCACTTGAAAATGCGCATTTTGCCGATTTAATAGTTGAGTTAAAACAACTGTAATTTCGCGTATATAACCCGCGGGTAATCTATAAAAAAAACCTGTTTTTGTATGTCCTGCGGGCTATCACCTGCTGCGGGGTATCTATCGCGAACAAGGAGAATATCAACACCAGTCTCATTTTAATTCTAAAGGACTGCTCATTATGGATTTCATGAAAGCTCATATAGATGATGTAGTACAAAGCAGCTTTTACCTCGCGAAATATTGGAGCAAATTGAGTGGTGATCCCTGATTGTTTGACCAAATTATTACAGGCACTAGACATTTCTGTTAACCGATCATTCAAGAGCAATGTTCGAGATAAGTGGGAGGACTACTGGATGTCTAGCGGCCTTAAAGAATACACTATGTCAGGAAATCTTAAAAAAAAAAGCATCTCTAGTCAAAGTAGCTGAATGGGTAAAAAACGCTTGGGACTCTATTACTATCAAAACGGTAAAGTCTGGATTATTAACGTATAATGACGATGAAATTGAGGACAGTGAAAAGGAACTTGATGAGGAGGATAATAAGAATGATAAAGACGAACTGTCCCAAACAATATTGAAACATTTTAATTCTGATACGGAAGAATTCGATTTCGATTGATTTGAGAGATTTTTGTAAATAAATTTGTTATTAATCTATAATTTTTCTTATGAATTGAGTAAAGAAGTTAATCATTAGAAGTTAATCCAGTTTATAGTAATTTATATAGAGAGAAAGATTAATACTAAGTTATGATTATTTGCTTTTTCATTATAGGTAAGTACATTTATTTGTTTATTATTTATATTTATTTGTATCTTTTCCTACTTATTATTAAAATAATAGCAATTAGTATTGAAATTATAAACGGTGATTGCCGATCATGAGATTTTAGAAGTGCGGGGTATCTTCTGATGCGAGATATCTTTCGGTTATAATTATTTTTAAATAAATTTTTTTATGCTGCGGGTTACCTTCCGCCGCGGGTTATATACGCGAAATTACGGTATTTAAAAGTTCTAAATCATCATGTATCTATCTTAAAAGATATTCTTAATCTTGGCAGTGTTTTAACGCATATGTAAGAAACAGCATAACACTAGCACAAATTTCGATTTCATTCATCAATTTATTGAATTAATAGGGTGCCTTTTTGAGAACAAAAGATTTTCGCAGAAGTCTGTGAATCCCAAAATATTTTGTTAAAACAACAGCTTTTAGACTTAAACATCTTTTGTTATTATTTTTTGTCAAATCTATGAAAGTGATATATCGTAAATGTATCTTCCATTTGCTTCACGTTCGAAACCCGATCAACCATCGGATACACGTTACTTTATTTAACTTTTTTCAGTGCAGAATAATTCTGCGCATTTAAAATCAACAGTCTCCGAAATTTAAGAACAATATTAAGGAGAAGAAATAAATGAAGTTTTCTCTCTAAATTATAAAGGTAAAAATCTATAAGAAATTTCTGGGATGAGTTTTTGCACTTGAGAATTAAAATCAGCTGCAACACCGCCCTTGAAAGGGTTATTTTCCTAGAATAACTTCTTGACTTTGGGTTCGTGCCTGATGTTCAGTACAGAATATCAAAGCCTTTGTAACCAAAGTCATTCATGGAATTATTTTGCATCTCAATACTTTAATTTATTAAAAATTATAGAGTATCGTTTTGAAGATCTGTGATTTTGTAGTTTTATTTTTATATCGTTAATCATTATTGTTGAATAGCATGCATCATATATGTGATTTCTTCTTCACTTTTTTTTTTTCTTGACTATTCCAAATTATTTTAATAAAAATTTTTCTTATTCAGTAATTTGCTCATCAATTAGACTTTGCTTTTAAAAATAATATTTTTTATATGCAGGATTCCCACAGATCGTGAGAATCTCGAATTTTTTTTTTTTTTTTTTTTTTATCTTATATAAAATTTTTAACACTGAGAGAAATTCACAACACACTCTTCTGTGGCCCAATTATTTAAAGTTTTGGTCCAAAAACATCTCATTCAGAAGAATCAACAATCTTGAAATGAAAAAAACTTTCATCTTTCACAAGATTCAGCGAATTTATACATATCCTTCACAAAAGTTCGATGTTTATAGAAAGTTTATAAAAAATTTGGATAAGAGAATTACGTATTTTGCCGATCAGCTGCAAAAAATACATTATACTTCTACAATGAAACACCAGAAAAACTAGAATTAGGTAAATAATATTATACTGAAGGTATATATGTATATATATATAAGAAGTTTCATTAATTTGCAGTGCAATAGCTGTTTATTGCAATGATCAGCAATGAAAACATTGACGTATCCATGCTATTAAATGCAATTAAACGGAAATTTTACTTAAGACCTGTAAAATTAAGCATCATTAGCAATTTATTCTTAATCCTCATATATATATATATATATGTATATATATATATATATATATATATATATATCTTAATATATATAAATCTCGTGTCACAATGTTTGTCCTCAATGGACTCCTAAACCACTTAACCGATTATAATAAAATTCGCACACCATGTGCAGTTCGATCCAACTTGAGAGATAGGATAGTTTAAATCTCAAATTATAGTCGCAATTTTAATTTATTGCTAATTATTTGTCTGTTATTATTTGACAGTCACAATTATCTGTTAACTCCAAATGATTCTAACAGATGTCGATACCTTTCGACTGGGTTGAAATGAAAGCTGAAATATATTTGGTGCTGCCATCTACACAAAGAATCTTCAACTTTTTAACCTATTAATAAATTTCGTATAATTCAACTAGCAGACCCGGCCACGCGTTGCTGTGACTAAGTTATACGTTGAATTATACGGCTGTAAACTATTTAGTACAGTCAAACTATTATTTACGAACAAAGACGAAAACGTTGTAGCCGATGTAAAAACCCACAGGGTTGAGATTTGAAACTTAGGTCAAAATTTGGAAGCGATTGATAAAAATTTTCGTAGTGTTGATATTAAGCGCAAATTAATTTTATTGTAGGGTCCTATAAATTTTCATGGAGAAGTGATATATATTATTTCTAATGCTACTTTGGATAAAATTGCTAAAATGACTAATATATAAATTAAATTCTATTAAAATTCTATTAAAATAAAAGTATAAAAGAAACATACGATTTTAAAATCAATTTTTATGGAGGAGTGAAATATAATATATGCTATAATGGATAATTTTACTATAAAATGACCTCATCATCTGTATAAATATAGAGAAGTGTCTGTGTGTGTGTCTGTGTGTCTGTGTGTGTATATGCGCTCTGGTGCTCACACTACTGATCGCAGAGCTTCTAAATTTGGCATATAGGTACCTGGGACCCTGCAGGTGTGCACCTCATAGAGATTTTTTCGAATTTCGAATTTGAATTTTTTAAATTAAAGTTTTTTCGATTTTAAATATTGGCTTTGATGCTTCATTTTTCATAGATTTATTATTTTGCTTCAATCGTCTGCGTATCTTAGCAACGGCTATTACGCAACTTATTTTTATTTAATAGATTCATTTGAAGGCGAATTTTTTTTCTTTTCTTTCTTTTTTTTTTTTTTTAATTTGTTATATTTATTAATCGTAATGCAGCAGAAAAAATTTATAACAGTTATATTTAATTTTTTATAGTAGAACAACTTCTTATTTTTCAATTTTTAATTAATTCTTTTAAAAGAAAAAACTTTTATTTCTTAATTTTTTTAATTTACAGTATTTATCGGGAAAAATAGTAGTATATACGTAGTAAAAAGGATTAAAATTTATTTCTTTATATGTTATATTTATTTTTTAATCAACTTTTTGTTTTGTTTTATTTTATTTCATTGGTCGGAATCAAATTGTAATATAGTGTAAATAGCATGGGCTATAAAATACATGGTTCAAAACTAAAATATTTAATAGATGCTGAGATACAGTCATCTTTAAAATCGTAGTTCTTAAATTGTAGCAGATCCCCCTGCCGTCGATAAATATCCAGATTGAAGTGCCCGGAAAAGATCTTTCTGCAGTCACGGGAAATCTAGACCTGATGCAGTGCGGGCGGGAAAAGAGCTTCCGTAGACAGCGGGTACCCTAAGCGAGGTTTGGAGCAATTTCATTTTCTTTTCTTTTTTTTTTTTTTTTTTGGTTTTTTCAAGAATGTGGTGTAAAAAAATAAATATTAATTCAATTCTTTCAAAAATTCATTTAAATATAGTGACCAGCGAAGCGGGCGTAGCCTGCTAGTATTATATATATATTAATTGAGTATTTCTCTGTTCTCATATTAATGTAATTAAATTCAATTTGTTTCTGAGTAAGGGTTAGAAATTCTCACCCAATTTTTAATTGTGATGAGAAACTTGATATATTTAACAAAAATTAAGTTAAAGAAATACCAATGAGGGTGTATTTCGGAGAGTTTCTGCATGAAAATTTTTAGAAGCTGTATTTGCCATCTTCAGAGAAATCCGCACAAAAATTTCCATTGCTCTATTCAACGGATTTCGAAATACTTCTGCATAAAATAAAGTTAGATTTTCTAAAATGCGATGCCATGTGAAAACCAGAAATGTTGACTAATTATACATTTTCCAACAAGAGACTAATCAAATTAAATGTGCATCATACAATCTTCGTCTTTTTTATATCCCAAAAAATGTTCATTTGTAATTTATAGAATTGTTTTCACTAGGTATAATAATTTAATTTCTGCATAAGAACTATGTTGTTAATCACGCACAAAATATACATTCATATGGATTCTGTTTCAATGATGGAATGTCTACCTTAGTCATATTAAAAACATACAAGCCACATGATTTTTATTTATTATATATATATATATATATACATATATTGGTTAAAAAGTAATTATCTCACTGAATAGCTCACTCTACCAAAAGCCAAATATGCAACTTGGATTTGAAAGTTTTAAAATTCTTTAAAGCGAATAACATTCTTTTGCAAACGAAAGATAAAAAATAATAAATAAATAGATAAATAAAGCATTAAGTTTTACAGCATTAATTGACGCTATTAATAGGTTTAATCGACGGTAATTTAGGACCTTTAAATGCATAAATAAAAAGTGATAAACTTATTAATGCATCGAAAAACGGTTATTTTGAGAGTAAAAGGGAAAGAAGTTAAAAAAGAGAAAATAACAAGCGAACTGATATGACTTTAAGGTTGGTCTGTAGGTACATAAAATAGAAGCATAACTCTTGTCAGTTAGAAAAGCCACCAAAAACAGTTTCACTGTTATTTTAAAATACGATAAATGCAAATTTATAAATAAAAGCAAAACATGTTTAGAAGCCACAGCAAAAGATAGTCTATAGGAAGTAAAAATACGGGAAGTTTTTATTAAATTCTGACCACATAAAACAAGATTCTAAGACTTGTGTCTACAATCGTAGTAAAAATTTTACAAAAATAAAATTTGCTTAACATACAAATTTTACACATCGTCCTAAATTAATACTTTAATAAGAATCTAAATAAAACTAATTATATGTGCTTCAGTGTATAATAAACTGTTTTATAGAATAATTAAACCAAAATAATTACTGCGCTATAGAGAGAAAGAACATCTATGTCTTATAACCTAAACAAAATTTTCAACAGATGTGTAGTCGGGATTTCATTGTTGGCTGTGGTATGATGAGCCCTAAAATTTAGTCCATACAATTCCTTACAGGGTGACAAGAAATAACTTGGACGAAGTTTCAAAGGAAATATCTGTAACTACCACTAAAGTTAAAAATATATTTCATTAAGTTTTGATCCTAGAAAACGACTGAACAGGTGTAAGTAAGTTAGTTGTGATAACCATTATGGTTAACAAACGATATGCCATACTTGAATTACATAAGCAAGGAAAGAAACAATGTGAAATTGTTCAACTATTGAAAGTGCCTAAGCAGACGGTTTCATACACAATCAAAAGGTTTAAAGAACTCGGACATGATGGTGACAGGCCAGGAAGATTAAGAAAGCGCACAGATAACACATCAAGAAACCGGAAAGTCATCAAAAACCGAGTTCAACGAAATCCTAGGTTTTCAATGAGAAAGGTTGCTAGAGAGATAAAGATCAACAGAGAAACCGCACGTTTGATGGCAAAAGTAGAGCTTGGTCTTCGCCCTTACAAAATGAAAGAGACTCAAAAGCTAACAGCAGATAACAAACGCACAAGACTTCAAAAGTGTAAAGAACTGTTAAAGCGGGCCGCAGGTGATCGATGGCAAACATTTGTCTTCACAGATGAGAAACTGGTCTCGATTGAACAATCTCACAATAGCCATAATAATAGAGTTTGGTCAGTAGAAGCACCTGGACCTTCTTGCATTGTTGAACGACGTCAACGACCCCAATCTGTAATGGTTTGGGGTGGGATATGTGATAGTGGGAAAACACAACTTGTTTTTGTTGATCAAGGGATAAAGATTAATCAACAAACATATTCCAAACTCATTTTGGAAGATGTTGTCTTACCTTGGTCGCAAAAGTTCTTTGGAAACAAAAGATGGACCTTCCAACAGGATTCCGCACCTGCACACAGAGCTAAAGGCACTCAAGATTGGTGCAAGACAAATTTCCCTGACTTCATTGCAGCTCAAGAATGGCCACCGTATTCCCCAGATTTGAACTCAATGGATTATTCTGTTTGGTCCATCTTGGAGACAAGGGTGTGTGCTAAACCTCATAAAACTTCGGCATCCCTAAAGAAACCTTTATGCAAGGAATGGGATAAAATATCAGTAAGTGAGTTGCGGCCCATAGCCGAAATCTTTGTGACACGTTTAAAGCTCTGTATTAAAGCTAAAGGTAGCCACTTTGAAAATTTGAAAATATGTTAGACAAAATAATGTATTCATATTTATTTTGAAGTTTGGCCGTAATATTTTGATTAGCATTAAAGTTATAATGTATCATGTGTGTCCAAGTTATTTCTTGTCACCCTGTATAATAAAGAAGCATCAAGAGAATGAATGGATGAGTGTGATTTTGATTTGCAAATTCTAATAATGTGTTTTTAAATTACTAGATAATAATAAAGTTGTAATAGCAAAACACTGTGAAATAACTATACTCGTTGAATTAGTGTAATATTTTTTATTTATTCTTCTTTCACATCGCAAAAATAATTATATGCTTTATCAAGTTCAATTAGTGTTAAAAATAAAACAGTTTTAAAAGAGTGTTTATATAATGGCATATGAACGCCGCTCATGGATCGGCTTGTTGGCCCTTTGTCTGAAACATATAACTCTGAGCAAGTAATAGTGATCTTATCATCAGAAAAATGAGAGAATTTACAATTTCCTGTTAAAAGTTTCTGCTGGAGATGACTTACATAATTTTAAATTTGAATGTTGTTTATCTAAGTATGACATCACACGCATAAAAAAGAAGTAACATTATGTAAGTAATTCAAAAAATCTGGAGTGACTCCACTCGACTTTCCGAACATTGAGTAATTAACAGTTTTGTAGATAAAGGAAAGAAAGAGGAGTTGCTAAACAAACAAAAGAGAGAAAACCATAATGGAATGTTTGAGTATTTTTCTCCATATATTACACGATGTTTTATTTAACGCTACTGAACTTTGAGCCCATAAGATCATAATGATAAAGAATTTTTCGTTGTGTCCCTGTAAAAAACCTATAAATGCTAGATTCACCAAAATGCTTATAGTTAGTGCAACAGTGATTTATAATATTCATGTAAATTTTCAGCTCAATTGAATAAGGCGTTTAGATGCTATCGCACTTTTAAGATTTTAGTCCCATAGGCCATAATGATAAAGAATTTTTCTTTGTGTCCCTGTAAAAAAACTATAAGTACTAGGTTCACCAAAATCAATAGGGTTCGTACTATGGTGACTAACAATATACGTACCAACTTTCAGCTTATTCGAACAAAGTGTTTAGACGCTAGCGTGTTCACTCACAGACATTTAAACATACATACACACACACATACACACACACATACATACATCATCGTAAAAATAGTGGAAACGGACTCAGGGTATCTCGAAACGTACATAAATATCAAAATCTCAAATTCGGATTTTTGACATGTTTACAATACTTTCCTCACTATAGTGTTCTGAAAGTAAAAAGAAGAAGAAGAAGACAAATAACTTGAAAAATGTGAACTGAATTTACAGTCTAAAACACAATTGACTTGTACATGAGGACATCATTAAATGAGGTGAATCTGAAGTGGTTCACAAAATTCTAATAAAAAACAGAATTGTTTATTTAACTAAAAATTGCACTCGTTATGATGAAATAACTTGCATGAAGTTCTGACGCTGAGTAATTTTAACTATAGGCAAATAAATAGAAACAAGCGATCGCTTTCATTTCGTCACAAAAATTGAAATTTCCGTCTTTGACTAAGTGCTATTCGATATGAAAGAATCGGTCGTAGAAAAATGTACTAAGTTTTAATTTGAAATGTGGTACGACGAATCATATAAATATCAGACTCAGAAGAAATAACATCCCGAAGCAATTTCTAAAAGCGTTATTTTCTTTCCAAATAGCGTGCATTGGTTACGTAACATTAACATAAGTAACATTGCTAATCTAATGTGAACCAAATGATGTTTATGTGTTATTGAAGAACACAAAACATAAGCATCAAAAGAGGTAGTATGATAAAAGCGATTTTTTAAAGCTTTATTTCTTCTTCAAGAAACCATGTAGCATTGCTAAAGTAAACTGAAAGCTGCTTGTATAATTCGAAGAACAATAATGTACGATAATCAAAAAATAACGTGACTGAAAAAAATTCAGAGAATGTTTGTTAGACAGATTCTTCATCACGCACTATTTTCTTTTTCTTTTTCTCATTCTTCTCCAAAACTTTCATTCCCTTCTTATGGCCTAAAAATATCTCCCTAAGAAAAACTAAAAAAGCTAAAAAGTAGCCTGCCAATAAATAAATAAATGCAGGAGCAACGTCTATAAGTGTTAATTTCCGTTTACTGGTATCCTTTACTAAAGACTCCGGTCGAAATAACAATCGAAATGAAAGTTTCTTATCACTCTGGTACTTAATATAGAGGTCTGAAGCCATAAGTTTATGTACAAAAGTTTCTATTAGCTTTTTACAACAAAAGTCTTTACGCATTATAAATGCACTCATAGTTTCAAAAAAATTATCTTCAGACGTGAATTTTGTACCTTCATTGAAAACGTCTATTTGATTCGTTTGTCCCACGAACGCAAGATTTCTATTGCTTCGTCTGGAGATTAAAAATTCGTCTAAATCGTTTTCTGTTATGTTAGTCCTCTTGAGATCTTCTGCGATTATTCTTAATTCTTTTCGATTAGTAAATATCAATAAGTCGTAAATACTGAACTTAAAAAAAGGAAAAGTTACACAATGATATTCTCCCTTTGATACTGCCGCGGCCAACTGTGACACGTCTTTGATTTTAGTGACAGGAGGAATCGTCAGAAATGACAGGAACACGGAATCGTAAGCCATGCAAAGGAACATCGCCCCAACAACCCAAGAGTAAATAAGCAAGTTTTGTGCGATTGACGAAGGCTTTAAAATCGAACTTTGCCTTAAAAATATTGTTAAAACATGAAGTATAACTTTATCGGGCCGGTATGTCCATTTTAAAACGTAATGCATAACCGACATAATAATAAAAATTAGCATGATAGCTATCCAAATCGATGAAGAAAATGTTTTAAAAATGCCGAATATCTGTGGCTTGTATTCTGGTTTCAGAGTCATGAACGTATAAGAAATAAATTCAAAAGGGTAAATGTAATCCACAAATTGCATCATTGTCTCTTCCATAGTAAATAAATGTGCATAAATGGCGATTTGGGATTGATAGACTAATGCATATGGTACTGTCATATTACTGTTATGCTGCCGCATATATACATCATTACCAGCACGAAAGAGAACTTCGCCTATTTTTTTTTAATGTTTTATAAGATAACTTGCAAGCGCATTTGCTACTCGAGCGAAGGGATATGAATAGCAATTACTTTGTCTTCTTATCTCTGAATCTGAAAGAAAATGTCCAGTAGTATTTATATCAGTTGAAAATTGGGGTAGAAAAACCGCAATAATTAGAATTTTTGTAGCATTCATATTCTTTACGTTTTCCTTTTAAACAGTTTTACAGTAACTAAATAATTAGAATTTTTTTTTTACAGGGAATTTTCATTTAACGTATCATAAAACTCGACGCATTTTTTAATGATATTTTTTGTTTTCTCCTTTTATATAAAAACTAACCCTTTGGGGAACTGTTTAGACAAAGATTTGTGAATATATATGTATTCATAAATAAATCTGTCCTTGTAAATTAGTTGAAATTACGTTTTTTGAATAAAAGAAAGAGAAAGAGAAATAATAGTAATATTATAAATGATTTTATTTAAAAGATCATTCTCGAAGCAAATAATAAGCCTTAATAAGTTATAAAACAGAATATGTTTTGCAGATTTTCCTGTAGTTAAAAGAAGAAAACAAAACCTAAAATAAAATAAAATAAAACAAATTGCAAAAAAGGAAATGTAAACCAAATATTAATAATTTGAAGTAAGATATATCAAACTGAAACTGTGGGCATATTTTCTATGCTGTATTTAAGAACATTTGATTCGAAAATAATCTGACTAAAACTTCCTTCTTATCAGTCTTTGCATATATATATAATTTACCTTTTCATATTCGAAAGTGGGGTGAAATTTATATATATGTATAAACCAGTTTTCAGATTAACACATAAAGAGTAAACATTCAATTAACGTAAAGTGTCGAAATATTGTGCTATTTTGTCGTTCTTGAAATTACACTCATGTCCGTAAATTAAGGATAATTCAGATTCAAACTGAAATCGAACTTTAATGCAAAAATTTCACCTGTACAAATACCACACACATCTTTAAGAATATTATGCAAATTATAGGAAGCCATCAGATGACTCCGATATGATGTTACAATGACGAAAGTGTAAGAAGGAATGGGAGCAAAGAAGGAAAATTGCTCGCAAGCGTTCTGTGTGCCGCTCAGTGCCACAACCGATTGGTTATGACACAGACGACGCATACAGATAATTTTTTACGTGGTAGAATTATCGGCCGACTAGAATGTGGGCGTACTCAGATAGAAGTATCGGGGGAACTTAGAATCGCCCAAAATGTCATCTCTAGGCTTTGGCAACAATTCCAAAATGATGGAAATGCCAGTCGACGTTACAGTACTAGTCGGCCCCGAGTTACAATGCAGAATGACCACCGGTATTTGGCAGTAACTGCCAAAATAAGCAGATAAAGCACAGCATGAGACCTGTCTCGTCAGCTGTGTGAAGCCACGAGTGCCACAGTTTCAAGACAAACCGTGTATAGACGATTAGGAGATATTGGTCTATATGCTCCCAGGCCTGTTAGATGTGTTCCACTCAAGGCAATGCACTGTGTCAGCGGTTAACTTGGAGTAGAGAACATACAATGTGGACAGCTGCACAGTGAGCTTGTGTGATGTTTTCCGACGAGTCCAGGTTTATCTTGCAGTGTGATTCACGCCAGACTTTCATATGTAGAACGTCAGGTACCCGTTACCACCAAAACAACATCATTGTACGACACCATTACTGTGGGGCAGGAGTGCTTGTATGGGGGAGGGGATCATATTGGGCACCAGAACAGATCTGCATGTTCAAATCGGAAGAATAATGGGCTATATTTATCGGGACATCATTCGGGAACAACACGTACGTTTGTTTAGGGGTGCCACGAGCCCAGAATTTGTGTTTATGGATGACAATGCGCGTCCTCACCGTGCAAACGTTGTATACGGATGCTTACAATCTGAAGCTATCGCCCGCATTGAATGACCAGTATTCTTACCTGACTAGAATCCGATAGAGCATGTGCAGGACATGCTTTTCCAACGAGTTGTAGTTCGTCAACCACCTCCTACATGTGTACCGGAACTTCGGAGAGCATTGCTTACTGAGTAGAGTAATCTTCCCCAAGATCAGATCAATAATTTAATACACAGCATTCCTAGGCGTTGTAAGGACTGTATTTCATCATCTGAGAGACATAGAATGTATTAACCATCATACCAACCATGTAATGTTAAGTTTTTGTAAGGGAGATATTTTTTGTAATTGCTTCAGGGAGCAAAAATCGTAATTTTTATAATCCTACATAAACCACCTTTTTTTGTTCTTGATCTTTTGTTTAATAAATGGACTTTATGAATAAGTCATGTTTGTTTTGCTTCTGAACATTTATTTGCCTCAGCTAGCATTATCCTTAATTTATGGACATGAGTGTAGTTACTGGGATCCAAAAAATGCATGGATCAACACACGACATATGTGTAATTTCTAATGTAATTTCAATGCACTGTGATGCAATTTATTTGTTAGTTCCCTTTAATTCGGAATCCTGTTAATATTAAGTTATTCCGAAAAAAAAAATCAAATTAATCCACAGAAAAAATCATATTCCACAGTAAAAGTATCAAGCGTTTGCAATCACAAAATTATCTCTCAGCAAACACCGTCCCAGCATTAAAATATTTGTCAAACATTTCATGGTTTTCTCCAACAGATACTTTGAAACTGTAACAACGATTCCTCTCACGGAATAGATTTTTATTGTTTCGATGCCAATATATGCTTGTGCCTGGAGCAGGTTATACTGGGTAGTTTTCTACAACGATCCAATTAATTTACATACACCATTTAATGTAATGACATTTTATGAAATGTAATTTAATTTCGATGCACGGAAAGTTTTGTAATCATTTAGCTTTTTTCTTTCTTTCTTTCTTTCTTTCTTTTTTTTTTTTTTAATGCAATCTATTTAATGAAAATATTTTTCCTAATGACTTTTCTTTTGTCTCTAATGACATAAAATTGTGCAAATAATACCTTTGTTAATGTTTCATAGAGTTTCCGCAGAGCTTTTTATCAGAAATGCAAATTTTGAATTTCAAAAAGTTTGTTATACAAACAATGTCGATTTTATTAATCTATGTAAAATGTGGGAATTTCGTGATTTCTTTTATTTATGCCTGAATATTACATTATGATTTATTCATGGGATTTTTTTTTTTTTTTTTTTAAAAGCTCTTTATATAGAAACCGTTGTTGGCGCTGGAGTTTAAACATCATCACAATAATTTGGAAGACTGTAAAATACTATTACATCAATAAACATTTCTGTATTCATGATTTTTCTTTTTTAGTCAAAATAAGCAGGAATGAAATAGTGATCTTTTATATACGAAATACAACACTCAGTTTAGCAAATAAAATGTAAGGTTAAAAAAAAAAAAATCTGATGTGGGCACCACATGACTTCCTTATACACTTTTAGAAGTATACATAATGTTAAAAAATATTGTCACTGGACCCGAAACAGTTGGCTAAAAGTATTTTTAAAAAATGCACGCATACGTAAAAAAAAAAAAAAAATAATAATAAAAATAAAATTGTGCCTTGAGGGGACTCATTTTAAAGTTGTGCCTTGGGGGGGGGGGGACTCATGTCAAAGTTGTGCCTTGGGGGGACTCATGTCAAAGTTGTGCCTTGGGGGGACTCATGTCAAAGTTGTACCTTGGGAGGGACTCATGTCAAAGTTGGGCCTTGGGGGGACTCATGTCAAAGTTGGGCCTTGAGGGGACTCATTTCAAAGTTGCGCCTTGGGGGGACTCATGTCAAAGTTGTGCCTTGGGGGGACTCATGTCAAAGTTGTACCTTGGGGGGCTCATGTGCTGTGGGGGGGACTCATGTCAAAGTTGTGCCTTGGGGAAGGGACTCATGTCAAAGTTGTGCCTTGGGGGGGACTCATGTCAAAGTTGTGCCTTGGGGGGGATTCATGTCAACGTTGTATCTTGGGGGGGACTCATGTCAAAGTTGTGGGGACATGTTAAAGTTGTGCCTTGGGGGGGGGGACTTCGGATCCGAAACAATTGGATAAAAGTGTTTAAAAAATGCATTTTCACCGTGTTTCTGAACTATTCCGGAAGTTTCAAATCTCTAACTAGTCGGGAAGTTAGTTAAATAATTTTTCTGTTGAATCATATAAACGCTGCTGAAGGCAGCAGTGACACGAAGCAATTGGCTAAAAATATTTAAAAAATGCATTGTCACCGTGTTCTGAGCTTTTCTGGAAGTTTTAAATGTCTAGCTAGTCGGGAAGTTAGTTAAAAATCGATTGCAAGATTTGTACTGGTAACGCTGCCGAAGGCAACAGGAATCGGAAACAGTTGGCCAAAAATATAAAAAAAACGCATTGTCAACGTGTTCTGAGCTTTTCTGAAAGTTTCAAATGTCTAGCTAGTCGGGAAGTCAGTTAAATTGCAAGATTTGTCCAAACCGTTTTTGAGTTATTACCGTTTTTTGATACATTATGGCCAAAACCAATGTATTTTTGGTCATTATGAACCTAATTTTCCTAAATATCTCCAAAATGGAAAATCATACAAAGTCCAAAAAGGGAGGTGCAGAACTATATGTTATGACAAACCTATGTACCAATTCGCAACTTTCTACGTTCAACCGTTTTTGAGTTATTACCGTTTTTTGATACATTATGGCCAAAACCTATGTATTTTTGTCATTATGAACCTAATTTTCCTAAATATCTCCATAACGAAAAATCATACAAAGTCCAAAAAGGGAGGTGCACAACTAGATGTTATAACAAACCTATGTACCAATTCGCAACTTTCTACGTCCAACCGTTATTGAGTTATGCGACATACACACACACACACAGACACACACATACCGGTTTACCCTACCAAGTGAGGTCCCCGTAATTTTGCATTCATTGCGAGGTCCACCTAAAATTATTTATATCTCCGGTATAAATTAACATATCGAAATATAAATTATTGTTTTCTTAATTATAGACATGGGAGAACACAGATGATCCAAAATTTTTTTAATAAATTAAATATAAAATTTCCGCATTTTGCATTTAAAGCGAGGACCAGACGAAGGGAAAATTTGTGGGTTTATTAGGGAATATATTCTTAAAATCCCCAGTAAAAAGGGATTGTCTCGTTTAAAACCGGAATGTCAGCTATCAAGTGCGGGGAGTCAAAAACCACATTCTTTTCTTTTGAATAAAACAAATATCGGTCCACGTGTTTTTACATATATTACGCAGAAAACATACATACGGGAAAATAAATTGCACTATTTGAAATTGTTTTTTTCCTCCCGTCCTTTTAATTATAAGAGAAGTAAAAAAGAAAATATACAGATACACACACACACATATATATATATATATATATATATATATTTGCATTATTCAATGGACAATTATTTGTACATTTTCAAAATAAAGTGATATTTTGTATTATGGTTTGTTAACACATAAAAAATTGCACCAAATTTAATTTTTTAACCGATTAAATTCTGAAATCACAATAAAGTTCACAGCTTTAAGAAAAAAAAACGTGTAGAAAAACTTTTAAAAAGAAAAAAAAAACTGCCCAAAACTGCATTTTGGAACAATAAAAAATTTAAGAAAGGGGGGGGGGATTATTTTCTTCCAAACTGCAATTATTATAATATTTGTTTCAAATACCTTCAGATTATTTGCAGATTTTTCTGCACTTTTCTTTTTTTTTTTTTTTTTTTTTTTTTTTTTTCTGGTTTTCCAGGATATAGCAGCTCGAAGAGATATACTGGTTGCATACTTTTACTTATATATTTAAATGGTTAAAATAAGTTAAAGTTTGAGGAGATAATAATATATTTAAATTACATATAATTTAGATATTTCATAAAATAGGTGTAAAATCTTTTATTTTTAAACGAACTCAGCGAAGTTCAAACTAACACCTAAAATTAATATTTATGGCTAATTTTTAACTTTTCTCGAATAAGGTTTAAAATTCGCTGTTATTTATTTATTTATTTATTAACGTTTATATAATTCAGCATAAAAAACGAAGTGATTTTTAATTTATCATAATTTCAAAAATACAAGATTGCCTGTTTGCAGATTTCACGTAAGATGATTTGAAATTTAGGAGACAAACAGCTCGAAAAAATTGAAGTTATAATGCAACGTGATCTGACGAAATATATATATATATATATATATATATATATATTAATTTTAGAATATATATATATATATATATTCTAAAATTTAAAATTCTTTTAAACTGATAATTATGAAATATAGCTAAGAATCATATAGAATATATGTATATCAGCGATCTAATACAACAATAATAATAATAAAACAGAATGAAATTAAGCTGTTTATTTAGATGCCAAAATGCCGCAGATAGACAAGCATAGCTTTAAGTTTTTAAAACTCCCCTTTATTAATGGGAGATTAAAAACAACATTTTTTCACAAACTTAAAGAAAAATGTATAAAGATATAGGTCGTCGTTTTTTCTAAAATATTAATTTTCAAACATTAAATTACTTATTGACTGACATGGTTTTTAGTATTTGAAAAGTGCAAGTAAAAACATGCGAGTAAATATCGACATTCTAATTAAGAGTGAGAAATCAGCAGGGTATGAAAATTTTTTGTTATTTATGGGTATTTACATTTCTTTCGAGTGCAGACCAAAGATACCTATATTATAAAATGTATAATATAATATATGCGCGTGAGTATATTTTTATAAATATAACCTATATAACCTATATAAGGATATATTTTTATAAATATATCTTGTATATTTTTATAAATATATCTTATATATAATTAATAATCTTACGAAATTTACTGTTTTTAGAAAAAACCCTGCAGCTTAAAGCAAACAGTTTTCATATGTTATTTTCAAACGAAAGATTTCTTAATTTTTTCTTTTTCTTTCTTTCTTTAATTTCTAAAAGCTACCATTCATCGAGGATTATTAAATGTAAATATATATATATTTTTTAAGAATCTTAAATTAAAAAAATATCTTTGAACAAATTTTTCAAATAATATGTAAGTGTGTGTGTGTATTTTCGTTTGTTTAACCTACAAAATGCAGACCCAAACCCGGTTATACATCAGCATTGCGAGGACACATTTCTGGTCCTCGGGAAAACAGGAAAATGCGGGGATCACGATTGGTAGAGTGAATCAGTATATTTCTTCTCATACATGAATATATTTTTATGAATGCTAGAGATTTCATATTACTTTTTTCATCTCCCAAAATCAAACAATATTTGAGGGGGGGGGGAAATTGCAGGTTCAAAAAAGTTGTTTGCCATGTGTTATTTTTAAATGGAAAATTTATTTATCATTATTATTATTATTATTTCTAAACATCGTTTGTTGAGAATGTTCTTCAGATATACTTAAAAGCGGTTCTATTTCATTGTTATTATTATTCATATATTAATATGATTTGAAAGCTGCAAAAATGCCAGCTTCAAATTCTTTTTTTTTTTTTTTTTTTATCTATGCAAACGTTTCTGGAAGATACGTCAGTTTAAATAATAATAACAATAATAATAAGTCTTTAATGAAAGTTTTATCAAACATAGTTAAAGACCACCCCAAAATAATTGGACAATTTATTTAGATTCTAAAATGAACAGATAGAAACACAGACAATGTTTCAAGATTATAAAGCATCTCTCTCTCTCTCTCTCTCTCTATCAATCTATCTCTGTCTGTCTCGTTCTTTTTTTTTCTTCTTTTTTTTTTTTTTTTTTTTTTTTTGGGGGGGGGGGGGGGTTAAAAATTAATTTTATAGACACTTTAACAACAATATAAAAACATCTGTGTTTTTAATCTTTAAACATTATAATAGTTTAATATGAATAGGAGCATTTAGTGCCCGAAATATTCGCAAGTGAACAAAAGCACATGCTGCCAGATGGGCAGCCAATTAAAATAAATAAATTAGCAGAGTATGAAATTTATTTAATATGTATTTGTGTGTATGTGTGTTTATTTTCTTTTGTTTACCCTACTAAGTACAGACCAAAGCTCGGTTACACATGAACACTGAGAGGACCACATTTGGCCCTCGGAAAGGAAAGATGCGTGGATTTCTATAGGCCAGTTTTACTATTTTTATTTATTTTATTTTTTGCGTTATTTATAAATGTGATTGGAAAGAGGGAAAATTGAGAGCTCGAAATTTTTTTAATATTATTTCAATGTGTTCTGGGAAATAAAATAAATAAATAACTTTAATATATATATATATATATATATATATATATATATATATATATTAAATCAAATTTTCAGTTAATATGCATGTGTGTATGTATTTGCGCTTGTTTATCCTATCGAGTGCGGACCGAACTTCGCCATAAAATATTGCTTTAAATTTTTAAAGATCTTTGAAGTGACATTTCCTCAAGCATAGTCCAGAATCAGCGAGAATATGACATTCCTCTAATAAAATATACAGCAAATAATTTGGGCTATTATTTAGACGCTAAAATACAGCAGATGGATAGTTAAAGAGACAAAGCTTCACTATTCTTTTTTTTTTTTTAATCAGAGAATAAAAACGATATTTTCATAGAAATTTTATGATAAACATGATAAATATACAAACATCAATATTTTTATTTTTAAACGTTATTTTACCATTATAAGACCATTTATTCCTTAAGAAGACCATTACCCTTAATAAGACCATTTAGTCGCCGAAGATATCGCAAGTAAAAAAAGTGCATATTGCCAGATGGGCAGTTTAATTAGAAGTGAGAGATCCGCAAGGTCTGAAATTTGTTTATTATCTATGGGTGCGTGTATATTTGCGTTTGTTTATACTACCAATTGCAGACCGAAATTCGATTAGACATCGACATTGCGAGGACAAAATTTCTGGTCCTCGGAAAGAAAGGAGAATGCGTTGAACTCTCTAGGTAGCATAAATACAGTGGAACCTGTAAAAGTGACCACCTTGGTAAAGTGACCACCTGACTAAAGTGGCCATTTTCCTGACTAAAGTGACCATTTTCCAATTTTAAAGAGACTTTATAAAGTGACCACCTGCATATAGTGACCATTTTAGCCGGTCCCCAGGGTGGTCACTTTAGACAGGTTCCACATGTATTATAAAATATATAACATAATATAGATATATATATAGATGAGTGTATTTGTTTACATAATATTCGAGATCCCATAAATGATTTGTAATTTTTTTAAAATCAACCACTTTTCGAGAAAAATCCTGAAAATTTAAAGAAACAATTCTCATACATTATTTGTAAGTGAAAGATTTATTATTATTATTATTTTATTTTATTTTATTTCTATGTGACACCTATTTTTTGTGGAAGTTCTTTAATTACATATAATAGCGTATTTTTTTCTTTCTAAATATCATTTGTTGAGGAAGATCTTAAAAAATGTCTTTCTTTATACTCTTATTTTTTTCTTTTTTTTTAATATATTAATATAATTTCAATGTTAGAAGATTGCCAGCTCAAATTTTTTAAAATATCAATGAAATAATAATAATAATAATAATAATAATAATAATAATAATAATTCCTTTTAAATTAAAAAAAAAAAAATCTTTGAATCAAAATTTCATCAAACATAGATAAGATTCATTAAGATCATATCAGCGTTCTAATTATATAAAAAATACCTAAAAAATTTTGAGCTACTTATTTCGGTGCCAAAATACCACAGATACATACATAGTTAGATAAAGCTTAAAAATTATGAAGAATCTATCTTCTTTTTTAAAGATTAAAAATGATATTTTTATAGAAACATTAAGAATTTAGAAATCTATATTTTTAGTTTTTAAACAATATATTGTTTTTAGATGAATAAGATCATTTAGTGCCCAAAAAATTATCAATTAAGCAAAAGTACATGATGCTGGATGGGCACTCTAATTAATATTGAGAAATCAGGATATGAAAAATTTTTAATATATATGTTTATGTGTATTTACGTTTGTTTGCAATACCAAATGCAGACCAAAACCCGGTTATACATCAGCATTGCGAGGACACACTTCTGGTAATCGGAAAAACAGGAAAATGCGGGGATCACGATTGGTAGAGTGAATCAGTATATTTCTTCTCATACATGAATATATTTTTATGAATGCTAGAGATTTCATATTAGTTCTTTTTATCTCTCAAAATCAAACAGTTTTTGAGAAAAAAAAAACACTTTGCATTTTTAAAGAAATTGTTTGCCATGTGTTGTTTTTAAATGAAAAATTTATTTATTATTTTTATTATTATTATTTCTAAACATCATTTGTTAAGGAAGTTCTTCATATATACTTAAAAGCGTTTCTATTTTATTATTATTGTTATTATTATTATTATTCATATATTAATATGATTTGAAAGCTGAAAAGATTGCCAGCTCGAATTTTTTTTAAATTTCTGTGCAAATGTTTATGGAAGAACCGTCATTTTAAATATTAATAATAACAATAATAATAAAAGTCTTTGAATCAAAGTTTTATCAAACATAGTTAAAAACCACACAAAATGTATCAGCGTTTTAAAAGACATCCCCAAAATAATTGGGCAGATAGAAACACAGACAAAGTTTCAATCAATCTCTCTCTCTCTCTCTCTCTCTCTTTGGGTGGGTGGGTGGGTGGTGGTGGGGGGGGGGGGGTTAAAAATATTTTTGTAGACACTTTAAGAAAAGTATACAAACATCTGTATTTTTAATTTTTAAACATTCCATTAGTTTAACATGAATCGGAGCATTTAGTGCCCGAAATATTTGCAAGTAAACAAAAGTACAAGCTGCCAGATAGGCAGTCAATTAAAATAAATAAATTAGCGGAGTATGAAATGTATTTAATATGTATTTGTGTGTGTGTGTTTATTTTCGTTTGTTTACCCTACTAAGTGCAGACCAAAGCTCGGTTACACATGAACATTGAGAGGACCACAATTGGTCCTCTGAAAGGAAAGATGCGTGGATTTAGGCAAGTTTTATTATTATTTTTTTCATTTTTTATTTATTTTATTTTTTACATTACTTATAAATATGATTGGAAAGCGAGAAACTTGAGAGCCCGAAATTTTTAAAATATTATTTCAATGTGTTCTGGGAAACAAAATAAATAAATAGATAAATAAAACATTTTTTTTCTTTTTTTAAGAAAAAAATTATTATATCAAATTTTCAGTTAATATGTATGTGTGTATGTATTTGCGCTTGCTTATTCTACCGAGTGTGGACCCCCCTTCGCCATAAAATATTGCTTTAAATTTTAAAAGATCTTTGAAGCGACATTTCCTCAAGCATAGTTAAAAATCTTCCATAATATGTCATCGTTCTAATAAAAGATATTGCAAATATATTGAGCTATTATTCAGACGCTAAAACAGAGCAGATGGATACTTAAAGAGACAAAGCTTCACTATTATAAAACATCTTTTTTTTTTTTTTTTTTGTCAGAGAATAAAAACGGTATTTTAATAGAAATATTATGATAAGCATGATAAGTATCAAACATCTCTCTATATATTTTTTTAAACACTGTTTTACCTTATGATGAATAAAAGCATTTAGTGGCCGAAAATATCGCAACTAAAACTAGTATGTTGTGGCCACCACAAGACTTTCTTCTATATTTTCCTATACATATTCACTCAGTAAAAAAAAAAAAAAAAAAAAAAAAAAAAAATCGTTAAATGTAAAAAAAAAAAAAAAAATCGATAACTTTGTTTTAAATTATCACAGATTTATAGTTCAACCATTCGTTTTAAAGGTATTGGCGAGATCTTTCGAACTATACCCATCTTGAAAATTTACCCCTTCCGCCCCCGGGAGTACTTCCCCCCCAGGATGGAAGCGATGCCCCCACATACACAATTTTTTTTTCCTAGTTAACTACTACTATTATCAATAATTCATATTAATTTTGCAATCACAAGTTAAAAATAACTGATTATATACATTTATACGAAATTTTGTCCTATACTGCCATGTTAAATATTTAGAAAAAATGCGATCACAGCGCCACCTGTTGAGTGATTGATCTCCAAATGTAACCAGCACCAGCTTATGTCGGGGACCAACTAAATACCAAG
This sequence comes from Salticus scenicus, assembly GCA_963930645.1. Classification (NCBI taxonomy): domain Eukaryota; kingdom Metazoa; phylum Arthropoda; class Arachnida; order Araneae; family Salticidae; genus Salticus; species Salticus scenicus. The sequence continues at coordinate 229,835,451 of OZ005661.1, forward strand.
TTTAATTAAATTTCGTTAAAAAAAAAAAAAAAAAAAAAAAAAAAATTCAAATTTTTTTCTATTAAAAGTAAAAAAAATCGATAACTTTTTTTAAATTATCACAGATTCACCAGGGGGGAACCACATGCACAATTTTTTTTTCCTAGTTAACTACTACTATTATCAATAATTCATATTAATTTTGCAATCACAAGTTAAAAATAACTGATTATATACATTTATACGAAATTTTGTCCTATACTGTCATGTTAAATATTTAGAAAAAATGCGATCACAGCGCCACCTGTTGAGTGATTGATCTCCAAATGTAACCAGCACCAGCTTATGTCGGGGACCAACAAAATACCAAGTTTAATTAAATTTCGTTAAAAAAAAAATTCAATTTTTTTTCTATTAAAAGTAAAAAAAAATCGATAACTTTTTTTAAATTATCACAGATTCACCAGGGGGGAACCGATGGGGGGAACCACATGCACAATTTTTTTTTCCTAGTTAACTACTACTATTATCAATAATTCATATTGATTTTATTGTCACACGTTTTACATAACTCGAATTATGCACATTTATACGAAATTTTGTCCTATACTGCCATGTTAAAAGTTTACAAAAAATGCGATCACTGCGCCACCTTTTGAGCGATTCATCCTCAAATATAATCAGCTCCAGTTTATGTCAGGGTGCAACTAAATACCAAGTTTGGTTAAATTTCATTCATTGGTTCGTCAGATAAAGCGTCCACAAAAAAGTGATACAGACAGACATTTTAAAAAAACTGTCAATTCGTGTTTTGGACATCCCAAAATGTGTAAATCCATCAAAAAACGGAGCTCGAAAATGTTCGCGAATCCAATACTTTCTCTATATTACATATAGAAGAATATAAAAAAAGGCATATTGCCAGATGGGCACTTTAATTGGGAGTGAGAGATCCGCAAGGTCTGAAATTTGTTTATTATGTATGGGTGCGTGTATATTTGCGTTTGTTTATCCTACCAACTGCAGACCGAAATTCGATTAGACATCGACATTGCGAGGACAAAATTTCAGGTCCTCGGAAAGAAAGGAGAATGCGTTGAACTCTATAGATAGGATAAGTATATGTATTATAAAATATAAAACGTAATATATATATATATATATAGAGAGAGAGATAGATAGTTAGATGAGTATATTTTTTACAAAATATTTGAAATCCCATAAATGATTTATAATTTTTTTTTTTTAATCAACCATTTTTTGAGGAAAATTCTGTTGTTTTAAACAAACAATTCTCATATGTTATATTCAAATAGAAGATTTATAAACACAATTTTATTTCTAGACTATACCGTTTGTTGACGAAGTTCCTTATTTATATATAAAGGAAGCCGTATTATTTTTTCCTTAATTTATTATTATAATTTTTAAGATGAAAAATTGTCAGCTTCAAATTGTTCTGGGGAAAAAAAAAAAAAAAAAAAAGAAATTAGAATTAAAAAAGCTTTTGAACCAAATTTTCAACAATTATTTATGTGTAGGTTTATTTTTGTTTGTTTACCCTACCAAGTGTAGACCGAAACTCGTTCACACATTAACATTGCCAGGAACACAGTTGGTCCTCGGAATGGAATGATGTGTGGATTTCTGTAGGCATTTTTTTTCTCTTTTTACGTCATGTATTAATACGATTCGAAAAAAGGAAAATTTGAAGCTCCATAATTTTTAACTATCATTTCAGTGTGTTCTGGAAAATTAAATGAATATAAAATTACATACAATTAAAAAAAAAAAAAAAAAAAAAATGAACCAAATTTTCAATTAATATATATACTATGTGTGTGTATTTGCGTTTGTTTACCCTACGAAATGCAGACCGAAACCCGTTTTCACACCGGTATTGCGAGGACCCCCATTTTTGATCCTCGGAAAGAAAAGGAAATGCAGAGATTCTATTACATAGGAAAAATATATAAAATAATAAATATAAATGAGTATATTGTTATAAGTATTGGTTGGTTGGTTGGCTGTAGGATTTAAGGCTGATTGACTATGCTAAGGCCCAAGGCTTTATAAATATTGGAAATTTCATATATGATTTATAATTTTCTTAAATCAACCACTCTGAGAAAAATCCTGCAGTTTTAAACAAAAAATTATCATATGTTGATACAAATGAAAGATTTATAAATATAATTTTATTTCTAAACTATACCGTTTATCGACGAAATTCTTTATTTATATATAAAGGCAGCCGTATTATTTTTCCTTAATTTATTAATATGATTTGTAAGATGGAGAATTACCAGCTCAAAATTTTTAAAATATCACTCCAAATTGTCCAGAAGAAAAAAAAAATAAATAAATAAAAATAAAATTAGAATTAAAAAAGCTTTTGAACCAAATTTCAAAAATTATTTGTGTGTAGGTTTATTTTTGTTTGTTTACCCTACCAAATGCAGACCGAAACTCGTTCACACATTAACATTGTGAGGACCACAGTTGGTCCTCGGAAAAGAAGAATTTGTGGATTTCTGTAGGCAGTTTTTTTTTTCTTTTTACGTCATTTATTAATACGATTCGAAAAAAGGAAAATTTGAAGCTCCATAATTTTTAACTGCCATTTCAGTGTGTTCTGGAAAAATAAATAAATATAAAATTGCATACAATAAAAAAAAAAAAAAAAAAAAAAAAAAAATTTAGTTAATATATATACTATGAGTGTGTATTTGCGTTTGTTTACCCTACGAAATGCAGACCGAAACCCGTTTTCACACCGGTATTGCGAGGACCCCATTTTTGATCCTCGGAAAGAAAAGGAAATGCAGAGATTCTATTACATAGGAAAAATATATAAAATAATAAATATAAATGAGTATATTGTTATAAGTATTGGCTGGTTGGTTGGCTGTAGGATTTAAGGCTGATTGACTATGCTAAGGCCCAAGGCTTTATAAATATTGGAAATTTCATATATGATTTATAATTTTCTTAAATCAACCACTCTGAGAAAAATCCTGCAGTTTTAAACAAAAAATTATCATATGTTGATACAAATGAAAGATTTATAAATATAATTTTATTTCTAAACTATACCGTTTATCGACGAAGTTCTTTATTTATATATAAAGGCAGCCGTATTATTTTTCCTTACTTTATAAATATAATTTGTAAGATGGAGAATTACCAGCTCAAAATTTTTAAAATATCACTCCAAATTGTCCAGAAGAAAAAAAAAATAAAAAAATAAAATTAGAATTAAAAAAGCTTTTGAACCAAATTAAAAAAATTATTTGTGTGTAGGTTTATTTTTGTTTGTTTACCCTACCAAGTGCAGACCGAAACTCGTTCACACATTAACATTGTGAGGACCATAGTTGGTTCTCGGAAAAGAAGAATTTGTGGATTTCTGTAGACAGTTTTTTTTTTTTTTTTTTTTTTTTTTTTTTTTACGTCATTTATTAATACGATTCGAAAAAAGGAAAATTTGAAGCTCCATAATTTTTAACTGCCATTTCAGTGTGTTCTGGAAAAATAAATAAATATAAAATTACATACAATAAAAAAAAAAAAAAATAAATAACCAAATTTTTAGTTAATATATATACTATGTGTGTGTATTTGCGTTTGTTTAACCTACGAAATGCAGACCGAAACCCGTTTTCACACCGGTATTGCGAGGACCCCCATTTTTGATCCTCGGAAAGAAAAGGAAATGCAGAGATTCTATTACATAGGAAAAATATATAAAATAATAAATATAAATGAGTATATTGTTATAAGTATTGGTTGGTTGGTTGGCTGTAGGATTTAAGGCTGATTGACTATGCTAAGGCCCAAGGCTTTATAAATATTGGAAATTTCATATATGATTTATAATTTTCTTAAATCAACCACTCTGAGAAAAATCCTGCAGTTTTAAACAAAAAAATTATCATATGTTGATACAAATGAAAGATTTATAAATATAATTTTATTTCTAAACTATACGGTTTATCGACGAAGTTCTTTATTTATACATAAAGGCAGCCGTATTATTTTTCCTTAATTCATTAATATGATTTGTAAGATGGAGAATTACCAGCTCAAAATTTTTAAACTATCACTCCAAATTGTCCAGAAGAAAAAAAAAAAATATAATAAAATAAAATTAGAATTAAAAAAGCTTTTGAACCAAATTTCAAAAATTATTTGTGTGTAGGTTTATTTTTGTTTGTTTACCCTACCAAGTGCAGACCGAAACTCGTTCACACATTAACATTGTGAGGACCACAGTTGGTCCTCGGAAAAGAAGAATTTGTGGATTTCTGTAGGCAGTTTTTTTTTTTTTCTTTTTACGTCATTTATTAATACGATTCGAAAAAAGGAAAATTTGAAGCTCCATAATTTTTAACTGCCATTTCAGTGTGTTCTGGAAAAATAAATAAATATAAAATTACATACAATAAAAAAAAAAATAAAAATAAAAAAAAAAAAAAAAAAAAAATTAACCAAATTTTTAGTTAATATATATACTATGTGTGTGTATTTGCGTTTGTTTACCCTACGAAATGCAGACCGAAACCCGTTTTCACACCGGTATTGCGAGGACCCCCATTTTTGTTCCTCGGAAAGAAAAGGAAATGCAGAGATTCTATTACATAGGAAAAATATATAAAATAATAAATATAAATGAGTATATTGTTAAAGTATTGGTTGGTTGGTTGGCTGTAGGATTTAAGGCTGATTGACTATGCTAAGGCCAGGCCCAAGGCTTTATAAATATTGGAAATTTCATATATGATTTATAATTTTCTTAAATCAACCACTCTGAGAAAAATCCTGCAGTTTTAAACAAAAAATTATCATATGTTGATACAAATGAAAGATTTATAAATATAATTTTATTTCTAAACTATACCGTTTATCGACGAAGTTCTTTATTTATATATAAAGGCAGCCGTATTATTTTTCCTTAATTTATTAATATGATTTGTAAGATGGAGAATTACCAGCTCAAAATATTTAAAATATCACTCCAAATTGTCCAGAAGAAAAATAAATTAAAATTAGAATTAAAAAAGCTTTTGAACCAAATTTCAAAAATTATTTGTGTGTAGGTTTATTTTTGTTTGTTTACCCTACCAAGTGCAGACCGAAACTCGTTCACACATTAACATTGTGAGGACCACAGTTGGTCCTCGGAAAAGAAGAATTTGTGGATTTCTGTAGACAGTTTTTTTTTCTTTTTACGTCATTTATTAATACGATTCGAAAAAAGGAAAATTTGAAGCTCCATAATTTTTAACTGCCATTTCAGTGTGTTCTGGAAAAATAAATAAATATAAAATTACATACAATAAAAAAAAAAAAAAAAAAAAAAAAATTAACCAAATTTTTAGTTAATATATATACTATGTGTGTGTATTTGCGTTTGTTTACCCTACGAAATGCAGACCGAAACCCGTTTTCACACCGGTATTGCGAGGACCCCCATTTTTGATCCTCGGAAAGAAAAGGAAATGCAGAGATTCTATTACATAGGAAAAATATATAAAATAATAAATATAAATGAGTATATTGTTATAAGTATTGGTTGGTTGGTTGGCTGTAGGATTTAAGGCTGATTGACTATGCTAAGGCCCAAGGCTTTATAAATATTGGAAATTTCATATATGATTTATAATTTTCTTAAATCAACCACTCTGAGAAAAATTCTGCAGTTTTAAACAAAAAATTATCATATGTTGATACAAATGAAAGATTTATAAATATAATTTTATTTCTAAACTATACCGTTTATCGACGAAGTTCTTTATTTATATATAAAGGCAGCCGTATTATTTTTCCTTAATTTATTAATATGATTTGTAAGATGGAGAATTACCAGCACAAAATTTTTAAACTATCATTCCAAATTGTCCAGAAGAAAAAAAAAATATAATAAAATAAAATTAGAATTAAAAAAGCTTTTGAACCAAATTTCAAAAATTATTTGTGTGTAGGTTTATTTTTGGTTGTTTACCCTACCAAGTGCAGACTGAAACTCGTTCACACATTAACATTGTGAGGACCACAGTTGGTCCTCGGAAAGGAAGAATTTGTGGATTTCTGTAGGCAGTTTTTTTTTTTTCTTTTTACGTCATTTATTAATACGATTCGAAAAAAGGAAAATTTGAAGCTCCATAATTTTTAACTGCCATTTCAGTGTGTTCTAGAAAAATAAATAAATATAAAATTACATACAATAAAAAGAAAAAAAAATAACCAAATTTTCAGTTACTATGTGTGTGTATTTGCGTTTGTTTACCCTACGAAATGCAGACCGAAACCCGTTTTCACATCGGTATCGCGAGGACCCCCATTTTTGATCCTCGGAAAGAAAAGGAAATGCAGAGATTCCATTACATAGGAAAAATATATAAAATAATAAATATAAATGAGTATATTGTTATAAGTATTGGTTGGTTGGTTGGCTGTAGGATTTAAGGCTGATTGACTATGCTAGGGCCGAAGGCTTTATAAATATTGGAAATTTCGTATAAGATTTATAATTTTCTTAAATCAACCACTCTGAGAAAAATCATGCAGTTTTAAATAAACAATTATCATATGTTGATACAAATGAAAGATATATAAATATAATTTTATTTCTAAACTATACCGTTTATCGACGAAGTTCTTTATTTATATATAAAGGCAGCCGTATTATTTTTTCCTTAATTTATTAATATGATTTGTAAGATGGAGAATTGCCCGCTCGAAAATTTTAAAATATCACTTCAAATTCTTCAGGAAATAAATAATTAAATAAATAAAATAAAATGAAATAAAACAAAATAAAATAAAATAAAATGTAAATTAAGAAAGCTTTTGAACCAAATTTTCAACAATTATTTATGTGTGTGTTTATTTTCGTTTGTTTACCCTACCAAGTGCAGCCCAAAACTCGTTTAAACATTAACATTGGGAGGACCGCATTTGGCCCTCGGAAAGGAAGGATACCTGGATTTCTGTATATAAGGTTACATAATATTGGAGTATCCATAAATGATTTATATATATATATATATATATATATATATATATATTTTTTTTTTTTTTTTTTTTAATCAACCACTTTTTGAGAAAAATCCTGCAAGTTTAAAGAAACAATTCTTATAAATTATTTGTAAGTGAAATATTTATTATTATTATTATTATTATTTTATTTTATTTTATTTCTAAATGGCTCCGTTTTTGGGGAAAGTTCTTTAATTACATCCCAGCAAAATCTCAAATGACGGCCAGCATGAGGCCAAGTGCTGGTTGCCAGCAGTAGCTGCAATTGGCCCGCCGGTGGCAAAAGTTAACGTTGCCGCAGGGAATATGTTACGCCGGCCATCAGTTGGCCGTATTCAACCGATCCATTGTTGGCAGCCAGCTGTAAGTTAAAAATAAGTTAGTGGGCCGGTGAATGGGTCGTTGCTGGCAGCTAGCAGTATGATGAAAATATGTAATGGGTCACTGTTGGTAACGAACATTAGGTTGGAAATTGTTAGAGGGCCAGTGTTGGGCCATATGATGGCAAATATAGTTTTTCCATGTTGTTGCTGGCAGCCTACAGTGGGCCAGCTGTGGCAAACATAAAAAATTTTATTACTGCCGGCAGTCTACATTGGTCCTTTATATTTTCCTATTAAGGGCCCGCTTCACTCACCGTCACCGGAAGCCGAAGCCAACGTTATTCTATGGGAAATTTTCTTTACAAATAACTTATTAACTAATACATATTTTTAAATTCTGTTTTCACATTCGGAAAATTCCCAACTGTTAAATTGACGGACTTTTTTAAAAAAAATTATTTTTTTAATTTTTTATATTTCATTTTGAAGCTGCAAAATACGAATTTTTAATATGTGAAATTTTTTCATTTTTCATTTTGCAATTTCAAAATAAAATATTAATAATTAAAAAAAATACATATTTAAAAAAGGTCCAACAATTTAAAAGTTGGGAATTTTCTGAATGTGAAAACAGAATTTAAAATATGTATTGATTAATAAGTTATTTGTAAAGAAAGTTTCCCATAGAATAACATTGACTCGGACTTCCGGAGACGGTAAGTGAAGAAGGCCGTTAATAGGCCAGCAGTGATTTGGTTATACCTAGTATATTATTTTATTGGTGATACCTTTAATTTTATTAGTGCTTTTTTCTTTTTCTTTCATTCTTTTTTCTTTTTCTCTCTTTTTTCTGATGAGGTAGCAACCAGTTTTTTCTATGCATCCAATATTTAATTTGATTTTGTACATATTCATTTTTAAATACTATTTATAAGTATTTGATTCATACACCATGACTATAAATTCAGGATTTCTAGTACAGCATATAAGAAATATTCAGTTGATCCATTACATTTTTTGGAATAAAGTAGATTATGTTTTTTTTTTTTTTTTTTTTTTAAGTGTTCAAATTTTAATATGTTTAATTTTGTTAAGTTATTTGATATAAATAAATGTAACTTTACATGTGAAAATTATAAAATATTGAAACCAAAATTGTTATAAAAAGAGCATTGTAAAAAACTAAACACCATAAACTCAAAAAAAAAAAAAAAAAATCAGCAATTGTTTCTGGTCGAAATACCCCAAAGGCTCTTCATCAGGCGAAACAATGTGGGCATGAGTGCAGCAAAAATAATTTGCTGCATTCACGCTTTTTGTTAGACTCACGAAGGGATGTTTTATTATTTCAACCTGAAAGAACTGATACATTTTTTTTTTCATTGGGGTGGGGGGGGGGGGAGGGGGCAATGATTATGTTTATTTACAAATGTTTCTATTTATTACTATCAGGATTTCTTCCCTTTCTTGTCCCTACACTTAAATGAATTTTTAAAAAAAAAGAAAGAAAGAAAGGAAAGAAAATCAATAGATAAATATATATATATATATATATTATATTACTTTAAAATTAATAACTAAAGCAAAGTTCACTGAAATCACATAAAACCAAGTTTTGATTCTCCGCTGCTTTAGCAGCGTCTTCGTCTTTCGCGCAATGTTCGACCCGGGTCTCCACTGCCTTTGATAGAGCCTTATCCGACAGGTTCAATTTGTGTGTTTATCGGTAGTCAGGCGATGCTACTATTATTCAAGAACTACAGTTTTACTATAACTCAGCATCTATTAAACATCTTAGTTTTGGTACCATGTATCAGAGAATTTAGTTACATAAAATAGTTTTCCTATCCCTCGCTCTATTATATTAAATTTATATTTAGAATAAATTTATTATATTATAAATTTATAATATGATTAATATAATTAAAATATATAATAATATTAATATAATTGTTCTATATTTATGTATTCATTTCTCAAAAATTCTGTCAGCAATTTCACGCCGAAGATAGTATTAAGATATGCCATTAGCACTATTTCAATCCCATGGGGCAATTATGTTTTTGAAAAGTTTAAATATCACTTCCAGTTTTTAATATTTCATTTTGGTTTGTTCATTTTAATAATAGTTAGTCATATTTCAAAATGTATGAAAGAGCAATACTTCGCCATTTATAACTGCTTCACTCGTGCCTATTTTATTCACATAATGAATGGTCGTGGAATCATTTCGACCTGAAACTTTTTTTTTTTTAATTAATTATTATTATTAATGTTTTTTACAACTTTGTAAATTACATTTACAAAGTTCTTTATTTACTTTTTTCAACACCAGCTCTTCATTACATTTTTTGCTGCAATAAGTATATGTTTTAAAATCTGTCTCTCTTGTTTGTTTTAGATAAGTTATTTATTTATTTATTTTTTTCAATTTATTAAAATAAATTATGCTAGAAAGGTTTTAGAGAATATTTAGTAAAATGACAGGAAAATTAGTGCTGAAGAAGGAAAAAAGTAAGTTAATTTTATAGATTATGAAACAACACACCAGTCGTTTCCACTCAAAATAATTAAGCTTGACCCATCATCAGGAAAAGATAAATTGACTACAAGTTCAGCATAATGTCATCAACGAAATGTAGTAGCTTAAAAACAGTTTGTCTTCAAAACCTTGAGGTCGATAACCGAGTTAAAAACTACGTTTACCATAAAGCGATGATTAGAGATAGACGTGTGTTTGAAATGCAAAAAATTCAAGTTTTTAAAAGTGTCGTTTTTTGTGTCATTTTGTTAATATCAAAATTCCTATGTTCATATATTTTTTAATACATAAAAAGTTGAATAAATGGATGTATAAGAATATTTTAGGCTACAAAATTTCTTTCCAATAGTGGGGTTTCGCGATTATCAAGAAAATTATTAGATAATAAAATTTGAATAGTTCCGACAACAGTAAAATAAGTTAAGACAACCCGACCCACATTAAAATAATAATAATAATAATAGTAATCTGCATGAATTTTATCAGTTATTACTACACATATTTTACCCCTGTTATATTTTATTATTATTATTGTTGTTGCTGTTGTTAAATAAAGTGGTCAGAAAACATAAAAATGATTTATGAATTTACACATCTAATAATTTTCCTGTCAAAGCAAACTGGTACATGCGTCATGAAGATATAACAAAAAGAGTTTACATAGCGAATTAACAAAAAAAAAAAAAAAAAAAAAAAAAAAAAAAATCGTTAGATCAGTTTTTTGAAACACTCATTTCCTAGATTTGCAATTGCTTCCACCTAATAAGGACTTTTGTCAATTTTCCTGTATTAAGCAAGTATTACATGCTAAAGAGCGAGTAAAAAGGGGTTTATGTAGCAAATTTGAAGAAAGTTAAAGTCGTTTTTGAGATATCGGCTCACTGTCCCACTGATAATTTTCACCAAAACTTAGTAAACTGATCTGTTCACCATAAACTAACAATTGCATACGAAATGATATCTAAAAAGGAATTAATATAGCGATTTTGAAGAAAATCCATAAAGCTGTTTTTAAGAGAAAGCACTTGTGAGACTTAAAAAATTTGTGTATTTTTATAGGTCGTTTATCAATTTCCCTGAACTAACAAGTACAAAAGGACATCCAAAACAAAGTTTATATAAATTTGAAGAAAATCGCCAGTTTTTGAGATTTCCAGTTTTCAACAAAAGTTGGAAAAATCATCTTTACACTATACCTGTCTTAATCAGAAGTTCGTCGTTCTTTATTAGTTTTGTAGATATGATAATCAGAAATTTTCCAGAAACATATACACATATATACAATACAGATACACAAACACACAGACCAATTACCAAAAAAACACTTTTCTGACTCACGAGACCTTAAAATATGTAAATCAGGTGAAAACTCGATATCAAAATTTTTGACCGAATACAATGCTTTCATTATCTACGGTATTCGGATTATGGAAATGAATAATAATATTAATAATTAGTTGACACAAATGTCCTAGCATAATTTCAGATAGAAATCAATATGTTATTGAAGAATTTGTTTAATAGCGTACTTCAAATAGTTTGAATCTATAAGCTGTTGATAAATAAATATACTTATTTATAGGCCCGTAAAAAATAGAAGGACTCCATGAATCTTTATACATTTCATGCGATAGTGACATATATTACACCTACAAACTTTTAGTTGTATACTTATAATAATTTTCATTTAAAAATAATTTATGAATTAACTAATTTTTCTTCTTTTTTTATTTTATTTTCTGAACACAGTTCCTTGTTATCTGAATAAATAAATCTCCTCTCTGCCCAGTAGCCCAACCAACGCTGACGCAGCAATTATCAGTTACATTTTGTTGTTGTTTTATGAAAGAAGTACAGATGGCTTTCTGTTCTGATTTAGTGTGTAGGATTTCTCACGCATGCAAAAATTCAAGAAAAACAATTTCACTTGTTAACAACTAACCAGGAAACTTTTTTTGTTGAGGAATCGCTCGCCCTTCAAATTTTCAGTGGTGATATTTTTCAAAAGAAACTCATCAATAACTTTCAAGTAAATGATTGAATTAAATTTGTGGTAAATTAAAACAAAGTTATAAATTATTAAAAAAAAAAAAAAAAAAAAAAAAAAAAGAAGAAGAAGAAAAAGTCATTTTTTCAGAAGTTGGCACAAAATTCATTTATTATTATTATTATTATTGACAAACACTGTTCTAAAATGAAAATCGTTTCCATGCATTCAGGAAAATGATTTTAACAAATTATTTGCACTACGCAAATTTACATAATAAAAAATATAAAAGCATGTTTTGTGGTGCCACAACATACTAGTTTTTGTTAAAAATAATAAAATCAATGAATTTGCTTTAAAATATCACAGATGTATAATATAACGTTCGTTTAAAGATATTAACGAATTTTTTTTCAAAAATACTCATATTGGGATCCGGACATAATATCGCGGGACAAAATCTCGCCGGACAAAATCTCGCGTCTAAAAAATAGTAGGATCTATTTGAAAATTTGATTTTGTGTCACGCGTGATCTCTGGAGGGGGCCACAGGGCCTTATAAATATTAATTAATTAATTAAAATAAATAAATAAATAATTAAATAAATCATAGAGTTGAATTTCATTATTTTATCTATGTTTATTTTTAAGTTATTCTATCTTTTGCTTTTCACTTTTCAAAATACATTTTAAAAATCGTGTACATCATTGCTGACATTAAAGCTGAACACTGTTCACAAACTTGAATTAAAAGTTTTAAAATTAATAAGCACGATTGAATTCATTATGACTAATTCTCACAAAAAATAAATAAATATAGTTTTTAAACTTCTTTAAGTAAAATTTATAAAAAAAATTATTGTAGGTTTGTCAGAATGTCAGTGCTCTGACTAAGGTATGTGTTGTCATGAAATTTTATACATCATTACTAATAATTACCAACTCTTTTTACTTTGTATTCATTTATGTCTACGATATTTTGTCCCGAGAGATTTTGTCCCCAAGCCCTCATATTGGAAATTTACTCTATCTGATATACTTCTCCCTCAGGGGTGGAGGAAGCAATGTTTGTACATTAAAGGGAAAAAAAAGCGGAAGAAGTAAACTTTTTAGGCTACTATCACTATCATAAATTTTTGAGCGCACACAAAGAGACAGACAGACAATTTTTCAAATTATGTTCATGAGAACAACCCAAAACGTGCAAAATCTATCGAAAACCGGATGTCGAAAATTTTCCCGAATCTAATGCTTTCTTCTTAACTACACTGAAGGAAGAAAAAATAAATAAAACATAAACTATAAATAGTTATAATTGTACTAATAACTTTCTCCCGTCCATATAATATAAATATATAAAATAAAATCCATAATTTTTATTTTATCAAATCAATTAAAATAATAATAACAATGATAAAATACTAGAAGGTTAGCGACTATCATAATTTACTAAAACGGATCAACTGGATAATTGTTATATATTTCTAGAAATCCTTTTGTTATAACAATGGCTTTAGAGTGAAACATTTTTAAAAAATAGTATTTAAAAAATAATACAAAAACAAATTAATAATGGAACTACTTACTCATATATTCTTTTTACAAGATTTTCAACCTCGAAGACGCACCCGCAGACTACATTAACGAACAACAACTTCGTATGAAATGGCGGAAAGCGAGGGAATTTCAAATGAACAGAAAAAGAAACACAGCGCCCTCTATGCATACAATTTGGTTAAGGCATAATAATTTGTGGCCACAACATGAAAAACATGAGGTTGGCCGTGTGGTGATAGCCTGCATAAGGCCATCTGTGTTTGTGCCACCTCTGGGCCACCGACCATTTTGCTTTAGGCTTCCATCACTGCTGGCAGCCATAAAAGGCCCGCTGCTGGAGTTATATGGGGCAACCGGCAACTGATGGCAAGTGCAGGATGCCAGCAGTAGGCCATAACGAGCCCGCCAGTATAAGTTTTGCTGGGATATAACAGACTTTTTTTTTCTTTATTATTATTAATACTACTTTTATTATTTTACATCTAAATGTAATTTCTTCAAAAGATCTTTAATTGAAGTTAGTCCTATTTCTTTTTATTGTTATTATTAACTTTTTAATTTGAAAATTGGAAGGTTGTCAACTTGAAAATTAAAAAAAAATATAACAATGCAAGGTATTCTGTGGGGAAATATATATATATATATATATATATATCTATATATATAAAATAACATAAAATAAAATAAAACCAAAATATAAGAAATATAGTTAATAGTCATCCGAAATATATCAGCTTTCTAATGAAATAGACGTTAATGAAATTCGGCTACTTATTTAATTTATCAAAAATGTCACATATAGGCGCATAGACAGACAAAACATCAAGGTTACAAAGAATCCTTTTTTTTTTTTTTTTTTTTTTTTTACTTCAGTTATTAAAAAAATAATATTTTTATAGAACTTTTAAAAAATATATACAAGCTTCTATTTTTTTTTTCTTTTTCTTTTTTTTTTACATTATATTAGTTTAAAATGATTAGGAGGATTGCACAATTATTTTTCATAGATATATATATAAACATATGTTATATATTAATTATTAATATATACTGTTGTAAGCTTGACGATTCTTCCGAAGTACTTCTAACAAATTATGACGTTCTTCAAGTAGAGTAGCTAGCATAACTGGTTAATGGGGCACGATACCCCCCCCCCTTTTCTGTAAAACATACAGTAATATAATAAAACAGATGAAATCGGGGATCATTTTGTACCTCTCTAAACATAATTTGTATTTTTGCATTTATGTAAACTATCAAAAATACTGGGAATGCTTCCAAAAATTTTAAATTAAAAATGTCACCCCAACGGAAAACTCTTTTTGTGTGTGTTTGTATTTGTGTGACTGTGTGAAATCGGCATCTTTTAAAAATTCAAACCTATAAAGACCTCACACTTTGGTTTTCAGTATTCAAAGAATTGTGAAAACTATACCTTGTGAAAACTATAAAGTGACGTTTATCATTTTTTAAAGCGTATATTATTTTAAAAAGCATATCTTCTGAAACATGCGACATCCCAAGAGACCAGTTTTTGCATTTCTGAGAAAAAATAAATGAAAATAACCTGCTCAAAATACCATTTTTTCTATCAGGAAAGCAATTAAAGAATTGTCATTTTCAATTGAATTCACAATTCACAATTTTTAAACCTCTTTTGAAGGAGGGTGTTACAGAAACGAAAAGAGGCCTTTACTTTGTGCTGCAAGTATATTCTTTCTTTCTTTCTTTCTTTCTTTTTTTTTTTTTTTTTATACTTAAGAATCCTAGGTAAACCGCCAAGACTTTACCTCTTTATGGAGACAGAGAGCGGCCTTATTTGTCTATTCATGTGACTGTCATTTCACCACACCTTTAGATTAACGGAAGAATGGATTATTTGCCTGGTCAGATTTCACTGCAGAGTGGAGAATGTGCAACAGACATTCCGCGAAATATCTGTTGCTGTCACCAAAAATTTATTTCTTCTTTCGAAACTTTATAAATATTATAAGAAATTAAATTTCCATTGGATTTATGCAATACCCTAAAGCAGTGTTATATTGTCTATAATAATGATAGTTAAATCCGATGCATTTTATTTTGTTTATTTTAAGATAGGAAAATACAGGGTTTTTAACAACTTCATTTTTAAATTTCTTTTTCGCCCAAAATTTATTTTTTATTTTTACAAAAAATAACAATTAACTAAAGTGTAAAGAATTATTAAATCGCTGTGTTAAAAAGAATGCATGATTAATATATATATTAACAACTATTTTCTTTCTTTGATTTCTTTTTTATTTTCTACATGTAGTGCTTTGAATATATATATATACACATATAGCAGCTAATGCAAACGGAATATGAAATTTAAAATATGTAAATATTCATTCAATATTCAATCGAAAAAAAAAAAAAAGATTGCCGGTAAATTTCTGAAAAACGAATAAAAGAACAGTAAAACTAAGAATTCTTTCATAAATAGAATTTAATACGTATATGTATATGTATTGCAGACCAAAACCCGGTTGCACGTCAGAGTTGAGAGGACCACATTTCTGATCCTTAGAAAGAAAGGAAAATGCGTAGATCTCGATAGGTAAGATTAATCAGTGTATATCGTATATATTAATAGCGAAGAGCAAAAAAATATTACACTTCACTTTAAGCGGATTTGTGCGTTACCGCTTTGGCTGCAGCATTCGTGCCTAATTTTTTCGCCTGACGGAATGTCGTGTGCTCTTTCGACCCGAAACAATTGTTGCAAGATTATTAGATTTTATGGTGTTTTTTCAAAGTTTGTTACAAAGTTCTTTTTATATTTATTGAAAATCAAATGGTAATGCAATAGAAAAAAAAATAAAAATAAGTATATTAAATTTAAATTTAAAAACATATTTATAGCAGTTATGTTTATGTATAATTTTTATAGAATGCAACTTTTTACTTTTCATTTTTTTTTTTTTTTTTTAAATTAATTCCTGTTAAAAAATTATTATTATTATTATTATTATTATTATTTATAGCATTTACTGAAAAAAAAAAAAATAAATAAAAAATATGGTAGTATATAGTAGAAGGGATGAGTCTGATTAAATCTTAATTAAAATTTAGTTGTTTTCTATTTATTTAATTCCTTTTAAAAGAAAATATACATTTTATTTTATTACTTATATTGGGCGGAATCAAATGGTAATATGGTGTAAAGAGAGGGAACTATAAATAAAGTGCATGATTTAAAAGCTAAAATGTTTATTAGATGCTGAAATACAGTCGTCTTTAAAATGGTAGTTCTTAAATAATAGCAGATCCACTTGTCATTGATAAATACCCAAATTCAAATGCACGAAAAGACCTTTCTGCATTCAGTCGGAACCTGGACCAAATGAAATGCGGGTAGAAAAAGGGCTGTCGTAGGCAGCGGCTAAGTTTAGAGCAATTTCAGTGTAGTTATTTTTATTTTTAATTTTTATTTATAAGGGAATATAAAAAATAAACAGTGATTGATTTCTTTTGAAAATGCATTTAAATATATTGACCAGCGAAGCGCGCCAATAAACACACGAAAATAACTTCAGGAGTTGCAATTCCAGTAAAGCATAGAAAAAAAAAAAAAAAAAAAAGAAATAAACTATGGATTTTCCTTCGCGGTCACTGCTATAAACCGCCAAATTATCGTCAAAACATGTAGCTAAGTTATATATATATATATATAAATGATAGATATCGTAATAAAATATAACCTTAAAATATAACAATTAATAGATACAAAACAATACCAACACAACAATATATATAAGCGTTATAAAAAAAAAAAAAAAAAAAAAAAGAAAGAAAGTTAAAGTAGTTATAATAAATATAAAAAATATTAAGAATTATACAAATAATAATGTATTCAAACCGAAAAAAAAAAAAAAAAAAAAAAATGATACTTTTCTGTTTTCGGAATCAAATTCATGGAGATTACAAAAAAAAAAAAAAAAGTTTTAAATTTGGGGTTGCGTTTGACGAATGAACTAGCGACGCTTTAAAGGAATTTGCGCTGAAATTATTTTTCACAAATAATTAAATTTAAATAACATTTCATGACTCGAATTTCATTATTTTAATTAAAAAATCACTTTATTTATTTATTTATTTATTTTTCATTATTCCCTATTTATCATGACATGTGGCCTCTGTTTTCGATTTGGAGACTATTACAATTCTAAAAATAAGTTCGTTTGAAAATATAGACCTCTGTAACATGATGATGAGCGAATGCCGGCTAGTACTTATAGAATATGCAACATTGCGTAAATAAATATAGAAAGTATTGCTACTCAAATGGTTTTAAATTGACGCAGACATAATGAATTTCTCCCTGAGTTACTGTCATTTTTCTGTCACTCATGCGAAATAAATAAAAAATAAATAAATGTAATAGCAAACGAAGAATAGGATGTTATTCAGCTGCGCTTAAGAATAGGATGTACTACTCAATTGCGCTCAGGGTTTTCATCCTCATAGTTATCAGTTACGCCTAAATCAAATCCCCCCCCCCCCCCCAAAAAAAAAAAAAAAAAAAAAAAATCAAACGCATCAATTGCGTCCAAAGAATATTTCCTCCCCAAAAGCATAAAAATATCAATTGCGTTCGTAGGTTTTAGTCCCTCCTAAACCCTAAGTACAGAGAACGGTAGAACAATCTTCAGGTACGATAACGGCATAATGTAAAATTCGGTACAAAAGCGAACTTTTTAAGACGCAAACATATTGTCGAGTGCCAGCTGATGTCACAACTAAAAAGTCTTTTTATTTAATTTATGCATAATGCATACGCATATTTTAGGTAACAAAAGATTTATTAGCGAATCAGCTTAAATTTCCTTTATTAGGTGACGCTTTAATTTTAAAATTTCTTTCTTATTGTGACGCAATACATTCAACAAAGTAACTAGACTGTAAATGCTCAATGTAACGGTCGTCAATCATTAGTATGATTGTCAGTCGTTCAACATTAGAAATTCTCCTTAATAAAATTTCAGTATTCGCAATATGGCGCCATTTGATCAGGCGGATCTGTGTAAAATGTAAGAGGATACTGTGAATACTGCGCGATATATTGGTGCAAAGTATAACAAAGTTTTTCTTGTATATGTAAAAAAAATTCCATGCTGTTCTATATTTTTCAGTGAAAACCGCATAGAGTTAGAGTCAATACTTTTTGAATAATGTTTTTTTTTTTTTTTTTTTTTTTTTTTTTTTGTGACTTTTGGATTACATCATTTTACTCGTATGAATTATTTTGCTTATTACATTTGTTAACCCATTAAACGCCGCTATATGAATTCCACTGAAAATTTATAAATTTTCGTATATTTTGGGTTTCAATGTGCATTTCTAATCATATATACTTAAAAAAAAAATATTTTGTTAGAAGATATGACATGTTTCCAAATGGGTGATTTGACACCTAATTGGGGTAGAACAAATGTTGAAAAAAAGGCAAAATCCTCTTTAATTGGTTTTCTTGATCCCTGTTTGTTATAATTTAAGAAAAGAATTGTTTTATTTCATATCCAATGTTTTAAATTCCTGTACTCAAATGAGTTATTTTTCTTGATTTTTTTTTTTTTTTTTTTTTTTTTTTTTCGTCGCTGATATTTTGCAGAAAAACAAACATCTTTGTTTGAATAATTGAAAAAAAAAACGAAGCTGGGAGTTTTAATATTTAATGTAAAAAAGAAAAAATATATTTATCTTAATTACTTGCAGGGGAAAAAAAATTCTTAAAAAAATTGTTCCCACAGCGGGAGCTTTGACTCCTAATGGGTTAAATGAAAATAAAAAATTAATATTTGTGTTAATAATACAGAATACTAAATGAAACATCTTGATAAGTAAACATATTCTGTACTTCCACGTGAGATTAATAGTTTAATATCTGTGTAATATGTCTCTAACGTGGACCAGTTAGGATTATATTTTGTAGAAACGATATGATAGTGACAATAAAGTAAGCAAAGAATTCTTTCCTTTCTAGAAATTATCATTTTTTACCTTCCGGTATACAAGGGAGAGGGGAGGGTGACAATGAACGTTTTCAGTAATTTTTCTCGCGAGCGCAATTGATGCATTTTTAACAATAGGGGGGATTAACGTAAGCGCAATTGATGTGTTCCTGAAGAATTACCCAACAAAAAATATCAAGTTAAAGCTTTGAAAATATCGAGATCTACTTGAATAACATTTCGTTTCGTTTTTAAGAACTCCTATAATGTTGCTTGTAAATATCTCAACGTTACCACACGCGACGCGGAATTTTCTTAGGAATGAAAGATTGCTTTGAAATACAGGAGCGGTTTGTCCAAACGACGCTTCTTTTGTGAAGTAGTTAAAAACGCTATCTCCCAACAGCTGCTATGGATTTAGAAGTTCAGCTGGACGGGTCAACTTTTGAAAGAAGAGCCAGCCAGCTCATTAAAGCAATGCAAAATATAAAATTGCATTTTTTTTTTAAATTATTATTATTATTATTATTATTGTTATTAATTATAGAGTTTCATTTATTTTTAGAGTTTTATCATAAACTGATTCAAAATGCGCGTTCCAATACCACAATTCTTAGCCTCCGACTTTAGATTGTCACTACGGGGGCGAGATTTATTGCTTATAACCGGTTGAAAGCGAGGAAGGGGGGGGGGGAGTAGGGAGCCTATATATTTAAAAGATGATAAAAGCTTCTACCTATGGTAAAATTATGTTCGCGTCACCTCAAAAATGTGTAAATCCGTTCGAAACCGGAAATAGAAAATTTTTACGAATCCAATACTTCCGTCTATGAAAATAGAAAACAATTATTATTAGATTTTTTTTTTTTTTTTTTTGTAAATGTTCATAAATTTAATACTAATGAGAGTAATCAATACAAAAGAAACTGTAAGGGGAAGATATACAACATTTCTCGTGAGAAAGTAAACAGTATTATTATTTTTTTCATTTGAAGGGTGGAAAGGGAATGTTAATGAAAGACCGAAAATTGGTCTATGGATTTTTCTCTACTGATATATTTACGAAAAGACATATATAGAAAAATGATATTTATTACTTTTTTTACAGGAAGTTTCCGATGTTCAAGGGTACCATTCTTTGCGTTACCATTTTTTCCATGGTCCGTTAACTATATTATATAGTCTTTAATTAAATTTTATTCTTTTACAGAATCCATATAATTACACATTAGCCCCGTACGTTTAAGGGAACCTAACACCTTTTTAACATCATTTTTAATTAATTAATTAATTAATTTTATTATTTATTTATTTATTTAAGAATTTTATTTATTTATTTTTTCTACAGTTTTCTATATTTTGTCACCAATTTTTTTTGTTTTATCTATAAGAATATATATATATATAACTAAGAGATAAAAACGTGATTTAAAAATTTAAAGGCGATGAATTTTCCAATTAAAGAAATTCGTAAGTTATTTGGACTTTACAATTTACTTAACATTGCAGAATAGGGCAAAATTGAGCATAAAAGTCCATTTAGAGGATCATAAATATATCAGACAAATTCAAAAAACATTTATGATACTTGTTTGAACATGATTGACTACAAATATTCTAACAGAAAAATTTCGTAAGTTATTCGTAATTTAAGATTTTATCAACATAGCAAAATTAAAATTTTTCCATATAAATAGGAATTTTGTGGATTCTTGCATTGGAAATAGTAGCATGAAAACTAAACTACGAAACTGACTCTAAAAAAATAAATTAATAGATTAGAATAAGATAAATATATTGAAGTGAACGGTGGATAGCCTATTGGACGGGGATTTCATTCTGTCACTTTTTCAAGCGTTTCATCAAATTCATTTCTCTGAACATGCTATAATATGTCTCACTCTAGAAATTTATGAGAACATATATATGGTGGGGGAACTGAGCGGAGTCCATCTATGCCAACTAGTTTTAAATTGAGATGTACCGTTGAAATTTCGTATTACCTGGTTTTAATGCCCGATAATTCGATTATGAATATTGTTGAAAGTTTAAAATTATTAGGAGTGGCTTGAAGGAAGGGGGGGGGGGAGGAGGTGAAAGGGCAAAAATGTAGAACAACAGTTACAGCGTTTAAAATAGATATAATTAGCTTTTAAGGCCCGATAAATCAATTGCGAATATTTTTGAAAGTGTAAAATTATTAGGAGGGACAGAAAGGGGAGGGGCTAAAAGGACAAAAATGTAGAAATGGAGTTCGGGAGTTGACAATTGGCATTATTAGATTTTAAGACCCGAGAAACCGATTGCAGATATTTTCAAAAGTGTAAAATTATTAGGCGAGAAGGGAAAGGAATGTGAATGGGCTGCTGTAGAAATAGTGTTAGAGCGTTTAAAATTGGTATTATTAAGTTTTAAGATCCGATAAATTGTACGGGTGTTTCGGGTTCGGGGAAAACTACGGACAAACTACGGAACGTCTTTATTCTTTTAAATTTTACAGACTTTCGAATCCCGATACTCAGTTCATATTTTTCATTAAGAATTTTTAACGCTATTCAGATTGGATTTACGCACATTTCCCCCCCCCCCCCCCAAAAAAAAAAAAAAAAAAAAACAGAAAAATCAGATAAATCTTATTATAGCAATGTTTATATTATTTTTGTATCTCAGCTTCTATTTAACATAATTTCAAAAGTAATTACTTTAAAACTTATTTGAATTGAAATTGAAGAGCAGATCTCGCAAATCAGTCACCAGATAGCGCCTTAATATTATAAAATTTCACAATCTCCAATTCTAATTACGATTAAATTACTTATAATATATCATTCCAAAAATATTTTAAAGTACTTTTTATTGCGGATTTTTAAACTGATATAAGCCGTTCAAATTCTGTAACTACGGAAAACCCAAAACGCTTTTATTCTTTTAAATTTTGCAGAGTTTCAAGTTCCGATACTCGGTTCATATTTCGTACAAAGGATTTTTAACGGTATTTAGTTCGGAATTACACAAGTTTCGAAGAAAACTACGGAAAACCTAAACGCCGTTATTCTTTTATATTTTGCAGAGTTTAAAATTCCGATACTGTTATATGCCTTATTTTTATAATCTCACGCCAAGCACCGTTAATAATCAATAAATTATTACTTACTGAAGGGAAGTTCTATACAGAGCAAAAGATATTGAAAAAGTTAATTAATGTTGAAAAATAAGTTTAAAATTTTCCATAGAACGACTATATCTGTATCAACAGTAATTATAGTAGCAAGATTTAAAAAAAAAAAAAAAAAAAAAAAAAAAAATGTTGTTTCTGGATATATGGCATCATACATAAGAAATCTGAACAAACTATAACCGAAAATAATAAAATAATAATAATTAGAAGAAGGAGCAGATGACATCGTGGTTTAAGTATGGTCAATAATGGCAGGCGTTCGACTTTCCCTAAATCCTCCGAGAGATCAAAAGTCAAATAAAGATAATTACAGAAAAAATTAAGAAAGCAAAAAATTAGTGAAATTTATCAATAAATCAATGAAAAATTAAATAAATAAATAAATAAACAAAATAAAATAACGGAGTAGATATATGACAAAAATGTAGATTTTTTTTTTTTTTTAAGATTATTGTGCCCAAATCCCAAATGCGACGTGATTTTTGGTAAGTTTATCGCATTTAGGAAATTTATGATCTTTTAGTAAATAAATAAATATGAAAAGAAAGAAAAAATAGTTGAACATTATACGCTTAATTCTGAACTTGTGTTTTGGGTCATTTCTTTTCAAGAAATTAAAAAATTGTCTTTAATTTACGAAAATATATCCTAAATGCGATATTGAAACTCTCTAACTGCGATAATGCATTTAACGCATGGAAGTTACTTGATGAATGTTATTAACAGTTTACAAAGGTGGTTAAAAACTCAGGGATCAAAGCAATCAAACAGGAAAATATAGGAATATTTTTTACATAAATGTAGGAACATAATTTCAAGAGAAGATTGAGAGATTCAGTAAAAACGAACTTTCTCTAACATTATTTTGTAATCTCGGAATGATTAAATGACTTCGTAAACAAAACACCCTAATTTAATCTCATCTAATTTAACAGATAAAATGAATGAACAATACTGTTTACTTTTTACATTATTTAGAAAAGAACATATTTCCAAATTTATCATCTCTTGATTGTCTAGCTTTCATACCAGTTTATATCATTTAACATAAATCCACATATTATATTCAAAATAATGACACCTCTTTTACATCATAATGCTTAAAAAGTCAAAAAGAAAGAAAAATTATGAACCTTCAATTTAAATGCATGTTAGTTAACTACATGTAGTGCCTATTTAATGAATTGCCCCCCCCCCCTACCCATACTTCCACAATAATAATAATAATAATAATAATAATAAGTGAAAATGAATATTAAAATGGTAATGGAATTATGAATTCTTTTAATGCCTAGCAGGGAAAGCAGAAAATAAGTAAGAAGAACTTAAACTGAAGTACCAGAATATAGGAAATATAGGAATACTTTCAGCCCTGAAAACTGTTATTGACTTCGGTTTGGGTGTGTCTGTCCGTCTGTTCATCTGTCTGTCTGTCCGTGCACTAACACCCATAAATATTCATGGAAATTTTTGAAACTGATATATGTTATGCAAGTTCACTATAGCATGTTCCTTATTGATAATGGAGTGTATACCTCTACTTATTTGTATACAGGGGCACCCAAAAGTATTCCATAGCATTGTGTTCTATGGAACTATTTATACTCCTCACACATAGTAGAATAGTATTGAATCTTTCATTTTTTCCTGCGATATGTTGAAAAGAATTCATATGTACATAAATGAAACAGAAAAAGAATTATTTAAAAGGAAAAAAAAAAAAAAAAAAAAAAACGATTTTAAAAATAAAAGAAACATAATGCCACTAAAAGTTATTAAAAAGCTGTATTTCATTTATGAAGACGACCAAAATTCATTTCCGCTGACTTTTTTTCCGGTGACATTTTTTTTTTTCGATTACCGTTTAAAATTTACATACCGGAGAGAGGGGGTAGGGGATAGAATAAAGATATACATAAAGAATTTTTTGTCCTTGGCTAACTATTACTATCAAATGTATATTTTTACATTGAACAGAGAAAATCAATTTTGGTATATAAATTAATTTTTTCCTATACTGTAATTTTAAAAGTTATGAAAAACTATCATAAAATAGACGATGACAGCGTCAACTGTTAGGCGACTGATTATCAACCGTAATCAGCTTTAGTTTAAATCAAAATTCAGTTAAATTCGTCCATTGGTTCTGGATACAACCGACCAAATACAGAATTTTTTATATACACAGAGAGAGAAACACACAGATATTTTCTAAAAATAGTCATATCGTGTTCAAAACGTCCCAAAACGTGTAAATATATCAACGGTCGAAAATTTCCACAAATTGAATACGTTCTTCTTATAGACACAAAAGAAAAAAGGGATAGATAGACACACACACAAAAAAAAAGGGGGGGGGGGGCAAAAATTAATCATGCATTTCCTTACGTCTTTATTTTCAAAACAAAAAAATTTTACTCTTAAATTACATTTTATGTTGTTAAAACTAAAAAATTTCGTTCTTTCTTTCTTTCTTTTTTTTTTTTTTTTTCCCCCAATATAATTTCCAAAGGATTTTTCTTTTTTTTTCAGAACATTCTTTAGAACTTTTCCAAAAAAGGACTCTTTGTGCCGCATCCTTTTATTTCATTTATAAAGAGATTTCCTATTAAAATTTCTCTAAAAATGCCATTACATCGAAAATATATAAGAAAACAGAATCGATAACTGAAATTGTTTACATAGATAATTACATGTAAACAATTTAATATACGTATTAAGAGTATTTAAGTAAACTTAGATATTAAAGATTTTTATTACTTTTTCCAATATACAGTGGTGGACATAATTATAAGACACCTATCTAATTTGACAAATAGAGAAAGAAAAGATTCAGAACTTAAAAATGTTTTATCAAATACTTCAAAAACATAAATTTATTCTGTTATCATACATAATTATTTTATAATAATGATATTTTTATACAATTTAATAAAAAAACTTAAAAACATAATGGACAAAATTATAAGACACTAACCGTTTTTTTCCAAATACAGTGGTCACCATAATTAGCAGACACTAATGGTCTAAAAGAAAATCCACTAACATGGTTATTCAATATTTGGTGGAGCTGCCATTGTTTTTTATAACATGAAAGATGCGATTCGGCATCGAATCTATCAATTCTAACAAAATATCGCAACACAGTTCTTCCTAAGCACATTTTATAGCATTCTTTAGGTCTTCGACATATATAAACTGCCTCCCATTTCGGTAAACCGCACGAGCTAAGATCCCCCACAAGTTTTCGATGGAATTTAAGTCTGGGGAGCGAGAAGGCCACGGGAGAAGATTGATACTTGCTCTGAAAGCTACTTTTTTTGTTTCGTGTGATGCATGAATCGGCGCGTTATCGTGCTGGAAAGTGTAGTTTTCGCCACAAAGAAATTCACAGTATATGGCTAGTTAATCTTTAAGAAGATTCTTATACTTTTCGGAATTCATTCTTGAATGCACAAAAACAATATCCGTTTTCCCTTGAGCCGAAAAACCATCCCAAATCATTACTGAGCCTCCACCCATTTGGCAGCTCATTAGTACATGAGGAAATCATGCCAATAATATTGAAACCCGTCAGGACCATCCAGGTTAAACTTTTTTTTCATCAGAAAATAACACATAGTGCCATTTTGAGGTCCAGGCCATAGTTTGTTTAGCGAAGTTTAGACTCTCCATTTTGTGCCGGCTTAGAAGCCGTGGTTTTTTCTTCAATTTTTTATATTTCACATAGGAAGCACTATGCCCCCCAAAACACTGACATTCACAATTGAATATTGCAATTGTAAATTTTTTATTGGTCTAGAATAACACTTTGGAAAATCTTAGCCCCCCCCCCCAAAAAAAAAAAAAAAGTCAAGTTCTGGATCCGCCACTGTGGTCTGGTCATCTTATTCTGTGTAGCGAGCGAAAACACATGGCGTCTGTCTCTCGAGGACAAGCAAGGAGACGTCCAGATCTTTTAATCACCGATCCATTAATTCCTCTATTCAAAACATTTCTAATTGCACATCTAGAGCGTTTAATAACTTTGAAATATTATTAATTGAAGCACCAGTTCCATTTAATCTCCAAATTTCGCGAATTTCACTTTATTTTAATTCTGTACCTCGTGGCATGTTTGTAAATGAGTGAAGTCGGTTATCGTCTGCTTTAGTTAACTGCTGACGTCATATCAGCGTGCAGAAAATTTGCATACTGCACATTATTTTCGAAAAAAGCAGGTGTTTTAATTAAAATGCTAGGGTGTCTTATAATTTTGTCCATGGTATTTTTAATTTTTTTTATTAAATTCTATAAAAATATCATTTCTGTAAAACAATTACGTGTGATTACAGAATAAATTTATGTTTTTGACGAATTTGATAAAACATTTTTAAGCTCTGAATCTTTTCTTTCACTATTTGTCAAATTAGATAGGTGTCTTATAATTATGTCCACCACTGTATTTATTAATTTCATAAATTGACAATCTAAATCATCTTGTTAAAACGGCCGTATTTACTTGTTTGCTGAAGTAATATTAATAACGGGAATTGGGCTTCTAAAACAGCAGTTTTTAATCTGTTAATTATCATTTTTGACAACTCCTTCCACTTCTCGGCCTCACCAATGGTCAAGCAGTTCTGCGCACGAAGCTAGTAGACGAGAAGCACCGCGTTCAATCCCAGGTCGCACTCATCGACCTGGCCGTTCGGAGTTTTCCGTGACTTTCTCTGAAACTAGTGTAAATACGGGTTAGGACTCCTTAGGAAGATCCTCATGGAGCGCGTTCCACCTATAGGCCTAGAACCAAGTGTAGTCAATTGACCTTAACCCCTTCAACCAACAACCAAATTCCTTTTCCTTTTTCGCGTCTATAATTGAATACTGATATTAATCGGACACAAACAGTGGTTAATAAATAAATCAATAAATAATGGACAGTCATATAGAGAAAAATTTAAATTACAGAGAAACGTTTAATTAAATATCTGTATTTTTAACAGCATTAAAAGTTTGCTTCCTT
Source organism: Salticus scenicus (assembly GCA_963930645.1). Lineage (NCBI taxonomy): Eukaryota > Metazoa > Arthropoda > Arachnida > Araneae > Salticidae > Salticus > Salticus scenicus. The sequence continues at coordinate 229,863,038 of OZ005661.1, forward strand.
TTAAATATTAGTACTTTTCGCCTTACTAACCCATTTAAAAAAAACTTTCAGCATGAAATTTTTGTGCTATGGGATAGCAAATGTTACTCTGAACTGAATGAACAAAAGCTTTTCTGTCGGTATCACTTTTCTTGAGAATAGAATTCCCGAAAGTTGCACCCATACTCCAAACCGCCTTAAACGTGAACAATAAATTTTCTGCCTCAACCTATCTTTAGGCTAAAAGGACAGGTGTTCTTTCAATCTCGTTTAGAAGAAAGAGAGAGAAGAAAAAATAAATAAAATAAATAAAAACGGTGTACTGTAAAATTCAAATATATGATTAAACGAATTTTCGCGTTTGAAATTTCGACCTGTTGGAAGTTGGAAGCACGGAATCAAACAGATATTTTCGGCCCCGTGAAATAAATAAATGAATAAATAAAAATAAATAAATAATAATAATAAAAAAGTTATGATGACCGCCCCCGCTGACCCAGTTAAGCCGACACCTATGCCAGAATAAAAACCAAAAGACATGGTTTTAATATATTGTGCAAGTTTTGTTTAAAACTTTAAACTCATTTTTCCCCGAATTCATTTTTATAAGTTCTAATATGTTTAATTCCTAAAATTTTTCATTTTTATCTAAGATTGTTTTGAAAGAAATTTAAGGAAATATAATTCTCATTAAGAAAATTAGGCATAACATAAAACAGCATATTATTAACTTACAAATATTTATTTATTCATTTATTTATTTAATATATATTAATTTTTAAGCATGGCTACATTTCTATTAAATTTTAAAACAAATATTTTTGTCATATTGAGTGGAATGTATAAAATGTTACGCTGTACGTGAAAAAAAAAATAATAATAATAGAAAATTGAACAATAAATGGAAAAAATAAATTTTCGTGTTCTGGGCCATCTTATTTATAAAATTCTGCAATTAAGTAAGTAAAATTACTATTTTGATTTTTGTTTCGAATGTCAGTTTTATAAAGTCGAGTAGAATAACACAATTCGTTTGCAATCAAAGTGGAGAATTTTCGGAAAATTTACTTTTTAAGAACTTTTTTCTTTCTTTTTTTTTGCTTTATATTGTAGTTAATGCAACGCACACGGTTGTTACAATGACATAGCTGCAAAGTTTACTGAAAATAAATTCTATTGCCGTATTTTGCATCAAATATACAGAAATGCTTGAAAAATTATATCAATACTTACACTTTTAATCAATTATCAATATCTACACTTATAAACATTTCAAAAGAAAAACTACTGGTAATCATTTGTCTTTAGTTATTTATGGAAAATTACAGAGAAAAAAAAAATGGAGATATTAAAAAATCTATTTTGTATAAGTTTTAATGACTATAGTTAATTATTGAGGAGACTATGTTTGTAACTTAGATTTTTTTTTTTTTTTTTTTTTTTTTTTTTGAGAAGTTAAATAAACAAAATAAATTAAAATTGATAATTTCGATTACTTACTTTTAACTAAGAATTATTGTAAATTTACAGAGAACCTGGATAAATATTTTAGTAAATTTATATAAAACGTTATTACAGTATACATTAAGTAACCCCAGCAAGATAAGTGCCGCAACTCAAAAATGTAGTTAAAAAAAAAAAAAAAAAAAATCACTTGAAAGGTAACAATAAAAAAATTCCCTAATCTACAGTAAAACGGATATAACAGCCTCTCAGGTAGATAAATTGCGAAAAAGAGTAGAGAGGTGATGCTTTACGGACGCGTACGTAGGGGCACTTCATATACACTTTTCAATTGCATAAACTCATAATTGCCATTTTTTCACTGTGTTACTGTCCTTGCCGGGGTGCGATATCACAGTTCTTAACTGACTTTGTTACATAATATGTCTAAAAGTTTTTCATGTTCAGAAAGATTGGGGGTCTCGTGCCCCCCCCCCCTTCCCGATACTACGCCTATGAAGATAATAACCTCAATTTAAAAACAAGTGTACAAATTTAAGGTTGATATCTAAATTTAACTCAAGCTAAAAATTTTAACCCCAACATCTCCCCCTCATGAAAAAAAGTAAATAAATAATAAATAAATGCCAAATGCTTTAAAATTTGATTTTTTTTTCTTAAATTTTTTCTTTTCTTTTATATATCAGTAGATATATATATCTCATGCTATATACATTTATTTTCCATACATTATCTAATAAATGTTGTAGATAGTTTTAGTACAATTAGGTCATTTTAAAAGCCCCTCCTAAAGGATCATCTTTTTTTTTTTTTTTCTTTCTTTTCAGATCACAGACAGAGGAACTATAACCAAAATAAAGAAAATTAAGGCTTTTATTATAGTATGATTTTTTTAAGCTTAGATCAGTTAAAAACCGACTAATTTTCTAGCATATTCTTTCATTAATTTTCAATTGCATGTGAAGCTTTTCATGAATTGTTATTCCCGAACAAGAAAATTGAAGAGTAGTTTCCGCCTTTCTATAAAGTTCGATTTTTTTTTTTTTTTTTTCTGTGAATGTTTTTAAATGGTTTTCTGGAAGTGCTTTATTATAGATGAGTTGTCTTATTTTCCCAAAAACCCTATGCAATTATAGTCAAAATTCAACAAATGAAAAGATATTTTATACAAATAAATATTTAAAAAATTACTTACGAGTATTATAAAGTTAATATCTGTGACAATGTTTATATATTCTATATTTCAGCTACTTTATCTCTTGAAAATTTGATGAAATTACTTTTGAAGAATGAAGCAAAGCCAAAGAAAATTTAAGACTTATTATTAAAGTTTTAAAGGTAATATCAATAGAAATTGTCTAATTTCTAAGACATTCCTTTTCAGTCTTAAGTAAATTAAAATTTTCAAGTATTATTGTCTCCGATCAAGAAAATTGAACAGTATTTTTGCTTTTCTATAAATTACGGATATTTCATTTTTATTCACTAGACGTTTTGATTGTTTTCTTTTCCCTTCCTTTTTTTTTTTTTTTTTTTTTTTTTTTAGGGGGGGGGGGGCGTGGTTGCCCAGACAGTAGAGTGCCGGGCTCGTAATTGGAAGATTGCAGGTTTGATACTCGAGCAGACCAAAGACTGTTGTGTACACTAATGGTGACTGGTGCACGTAAAATCTGTCATGTCAATGCCCTCCATGTTCCCATGAAAATTATACCTCTGGGCGTCATCGAAGCGGGATAGCCATCCCTTCCGTGGAGGATCAAAATTGTGATGGTATGTCTTCGGACCACCTCTCGAGGCGAGTCCCAGACCAATTGCCTATTGCGCAGCCCTAGTGCGACGTAAATCCCAACCAACAATTGACAAGTTAGAAGAGATTTTATAAAAATAATGGTTTAAAAAATTAAACATTCCTATAAAGTTGCATAACCACATTCATTTTCGCTCGTAAGTGTATGAAACTTTTCATTTGTTCTTATTCCCCAACAAGAAAATCCAATGGTGTTTTCATTCATTCATTTATTTATTTATTTATTTATTTTTATTTTTTTAATAAAGTACGGAATGATTATAATTTTTTAAGTGGATGTTTTTTAACCGATTTTCTGGTAGGGATAAATAGTGCTTTCTTATGGAAAAGTTGTAATATTAACCCAGATTACTATAAAATATTCATTCCCTTTCAACACTTCCTTTCCCGCGCGTGTACACTTTATTGTTCTATTATATAATTTGTAAAATGTTTTGCAAAGATTAGTTGGAATTCTTATGTACGAAGGCTCAAGTCTCAACTCCTTTAAATTATAAATTCACAAAACGTGATATGTATGATTATCGCTTATAGCTGCTCTGTTTCAATTGTTGTATTATTGTGAACGGACCAGTAATTGAGCAATTAATGGAAATTTCTTAAAGATTTATCATTGTCTAATATAATCATTGATAAAATTTTTGGATATTTAACAACTGGAAATAATTTCTTTCTTATTTTCTCTACAATTATGTTATATAGAATAATAGTTTCAAAGTGGGATTAGATTGGATTTTGGGATTAAGGCCGATTGACTGCTGTAGGTCCTAGGCTTGAGGGGGAGTGCCCTCCGTGGGTGTCTTTCTAAGGGGTCCTAGCCCGTATTTAAAAGGTTTCGGAGAAAACCACAGAAACACCGAACGGCTAGGCCGACTTGCGCGACCTGGGATCGAACCCGGCACTTCAGGTCTACCAGCATTGAGCGCAGAATCACTCGGCCACGGGTGGCCCGTTTCAAAACAGGGTTTTGTTAGTAGTTGACCCATTACCTCCCCCCCCTCTCCCCGAAATGTACAAATTTGTTTAAAATTTTCAATTTATACTATATTCTAAAGAATTAACATTGTGTACTATAATTTGAACCTCTTCCCAAAAAATTAACTACCTACAGCCTTAGATAGGAGGCGAAGTATATCAAAAGCATGTTTTTGTAACAATTGGGTCAAATTTGTAAATTTTAATTGGAGGGGGATTTAATTTAATAAATTCTAATAATTCAACTTTAATTCTAATAATTCAACATTAAAGATACTTGAATTCATTGTCTATCACTGTCCTTGCGTTTTATTGATTTTTGAAAAAAAAAAAAAAAAATGTTGGTAAAAATTCTATTTCTCCTTTTCTTCTTTATACAAAACACTATAATTCAACATGAAGTATTTCTCAATAGAGGAACCAATTTATTCGTCTAATATCTTTTCAGTCAAATTCATCGATAGGCGTTTTTTCATAAACATGCTTTTCTCCTTTTGTCTTTTCATTGGGATCAAATTTAAGATAAAGGCTCTTTGGATTAATTAGGGTAAATTAGGATTAAGGTTTAGTTAAAGTCAACGTCATTGAAAGCCCATGTTAACTTACGGAGAAATTTGTCCCATTATTATTCATTACATATTATACATTTTTAGTTCCCCATCATGCTATAGGTAAGGTAATAGTGAAAAATTTCGACCTCGGTTTTCTGACTTTTTTACACGTTTTCAGGTGAGGATTCCGAAAATGACAAATTTTGTATGGTGTCCGTCTGTAGGGTGTCTGTTAGTTTGTTAGTCCGTTAGTGTGTTAGTATGTTAGTTAGTCTGTGTACACAATATCTCAAGAAAAAAATTTACGCAGAGAAGTTAGATCAGTTTTAAAATATTATTTATAATATTTTCGTCGTAATGATGTCACCTACTTTTGAAATTTTATTTAAGATACTCGCATGAATATCATTGACTATGAATTTCCCAATATAAAAATTTCGTAAGTTATTGGAAATTTACGAGTTTCTTAACATGGCAGAATAGGGCAAAGTTTTACGTAAACGTCAATCTTGAGTGATATTTTCATCGTAAAGACGTCAGACCACTTTTTAAATATTATTTAGGATACTGGTATGAATATTATTGACTACGAATTTTCCAATATAAACATTTCGTAAGTTATTTGGAATTTTCGATTTGCATAAATGGCAGAATAGGACAGAATTGAGCATAAACGTCCATTTTGAGGATCATAAATATATCAGACAACTTCAGAATAACATTTAAGATACTTGTTTGAACATGATTGACTACAAATATTATAATAGGAAAGTTTCGTATGTTATTCGTAATTTAAGATTTTATCAACATAGCAAAATTGAAAATTTTCCATATAAATATGCATTTTGAGGATTGTTGCATTGGAAATAGTAGCATGAAAACTAAAATATGAAACTGATTTTCGTGATGTTTGAATGACCTTGATAAATCCTTTCAGAAGTTTTAGTAGAAACCCCGGCAATTTTCGTAGCCTGTTTTCTAAGAAGAGTTATCTGAATAATTATCTCGCCGTTTTCCGCTAATTTCTCTCAGAATTTTAAGAACTTTATTCACAATCATCTTAGTACAATACCTACAAACTTTGTTTCCTCTTGAACAAGTCAAATGAAAAATATGTACTGATGTTTTGAATCAAATTTTATATACTGATATTCAATTCAAATTTAAGGTGAAAATTAAAGACCGAAAATAAAAATGAACCAATAAACAAAAATGCACCAGAGATAAAATTTTGAGAAATACACCTCTCAGACACAGCGATCACCCTCAATTTTTTTTCTTTCTTTCTCCTGTTTTTTTTTTTGTCTGAAATTGAAGTATGAATAGTATTAGAGTTTATTTCATTCTAGTTTATATTTCATTTCTTAATTTACCTTTTAAATTTACTTATTTCTGTACTTTGTTAAAATTTTTAGTCTTTTTTTTCCCCCCCTAAATTAAATAAAATTAGTATCGCCCAGTAATCGAATCTCAACCACCTTCTTTGAGTAAGCACAGCGCCTTGTTAATTCACCCACACTTTCCCCGGTCACGGGATGATCGTAAGTTTCAGACTTTATCAATACACTGCAGAATGAAGGCCTCGCCTAGGGGAATCTGACCTGTTTCTACAATTCTTCTCCATTCTGTTCTTCTAAACTTCACAATTTGATCGCTCCAACGGCACAGTGGTACCTTCCTCGGTCTTTTCTTATCTTTTAGAATGCAAAATACGACTTTGGTGGTCTGTCTATCATTATTTCTTCTCGCAAGGTGACTCCATTTTAAATTCTTAACTCCAGAAATAACATCCTTAACTTTGGTTTGCTTAATTATCCAAGTGTTTGGCTTTCTGTCTCTTCAGGTGAATCCTAACATGTTTTTCTCCATACATCTCTGAGTTATTTGATGTTTTTGTATTGTTTTATATGTTAATGTCCAAGTTTCTGAAAGCATAAGTTAAAACAGGCGAAATGCACTGATCAAAAACTTTTCTTTTCAAACAAATTGGGAAATTGCTTTTGAATATACCGCTATTTCTTCAGAATGCTCTCCACGCAAGTTTAACTCGGTTGTTAATTTCTTTCATGGCGTCCTATTCATCGGAAGGAAGATATGTATAACAGCATACCGTTTTTAACTTATCCATATCAATAGTGATCCATATCAATCAATACCTTCAATGAAGAAACAAAGGAATTTGCCATAATTTTTGTCTTACTGAGGCACTGTGGGTCATTTTCAATCCACCGAGTTTGCATTCTTTGTATAATTCCTGAACCATTTCTTACAAATCCTCAGATGACGAGGTAAGCAGTATACTTCTCGTAAACTCTCGTTTTCGCGTAAACTGAGGCCCCATCAATGGTCGAGTGAATATATTCTCAAAAGCTGATAGACGTGAGGTGCCGGGTTCGATTTTAGGTTGCACTCGTCGGTCTAACCGCTCGACATTTTCTGTGCTCTTCTCCAAACCTGGCGCAAATGCGGGATAGGATCATTTAGAAAAACCTACTGGAGAGCATTTACAACCTTAGGCCCAGACCCATATGCCTATAATAGTCAACTGGCCTTAATCCCTAACACCAACACCTAATAAACGAAATTTGATGAAACATGTTGACCTTCCTTATTTTGTTTATTAAATCTAATATTAATTCCGTAGGAAGTCTCACCTATATATGCTGTATTAATATGCCACCATATATACATAATCGTTATTTTATATAGATATATATTATAGCGATTTAAATATGATTTCTTTCATGGTGAAAATATTTTGAAATATAATAATCAGCAGGCGTAAATATTGAACTAAAATAAAATTAATTACAAGATAAAAAGAACTTTTTATATACCATGTTTTTAAATTTTCTGTTGAATCATATAAACGTTAACGAAGTCAGCGGGGATCCGAATTAATTGGCTAAAAGTATTTAAAAAATGCATTGTCATCGTGTTCTGAGCTATTCTGAAAGTTTCAAATGTCTTGCTATTTGGGAAGTTATATGATTGTTGAATCATAAAAACGCTACCGAAGGCAGTGAGGGCCCGAAGCAATTGGCTAAAAGTATTTTTAAAAAATGCTTTGTCACCGTGTCCTGAGCTATTCTGAAAGTTCCAAATGTCTAGTTAGTCGGAAAGTTATGTGATTGTTAAATCATATCATGCAAACAGTTTTGTTATTTAAAAATACAGTGAAACTTGTTTAATTCGAACTTGTTTAATTCGAAATTCTGGATAATTCGAACTTTTTACACGGTCCCTTGAATTTTGTATTAAAATAATGTTAAAGAATCATGGATAATTCGAATTCTATTTTGGATAATTCGAATTTTTTGTACGATTACCTTTAAAATATTACTGTAAAATTCGTTCCCGAGATTTTTCTCAGCTAATATATTTTAACAGTCTTTTAAAAGAAGGATAGGGAAATACAAGAGAAGCCCCTAACTAGTGCATCAGACGATATGGTGCATATACATGAACTTCGAGGTTTTTTTTTAATTGAAAGTCATGGCTAATGAAGAAGGTTCTATTTTTGTATCAAGTCATATGCTATGACACAAAGATTGTACTTAAATAAGAATAAAAAAAATATCTGACTATTTTTAAAAAAGTGTTGAATAATTAAGCTCGTAAAAAATATTGATTTAATGGGAGGGGGGTGTAGCAGTATTCTTTGATATAAAGTTTATGTGTTAAATATTTGATCGTAGAATTTTAATTTTTTAATTTATCTCTATAATTTATCCGTAAATAGTACATGTAATTCGAATTTTTGGATATTTCGAATTTTTTTCTGGTCCCTTCAACTTCGAATTATCCAAGTTCTACTGTATCTACATATTTTGTTTTTATTTTCTTATATAATGTATTATACAAGAATTGTATATGCATCAAATAGTAATCGTATAACGAAGAATAAAATCAAAATCAAATGTCACGAATAATAATAATAATTTTGAATTGTAACAAATATTTTGCTTTGAAAGACCATGACCCTTGAACAAGCGATAAAAAAGAAGGTCTGCTATCACACTGTAATTATGCTTATTTTATTTTATTGGGTGAAAAACGACGTCTAATTATTTTAACTGAAAAGTATTTTTATTATTAATTAGTGTAGGTTTCTAATTTAGGTTATTGTTGTATAAAGTTCGTATCGTTTAATAGAAAATATTATATTTCAATCCAGTGTATCTGCATTAAAAATTACAATTTACAAAAAAGATAAAACAGTTATGTTTAGTTTAACTCGATGTTTTAAATTCCAATCCATTAATCAAATGAAAATTTTGCCATGCAATGATTTCAGTGTGTTTAAGCATTATACTGTAACCAACAAAAGGTCTTACTTTAAAGTATAACAATATATATATATATATATATATATATATACATAAAAAAAAAAAGCAAATAGGATTTGTTGAATTAAAAAATATATATTATTATTATTTCAATTTAAAACATTTTTCACTGTACTAAAGAAATAATTCTTTCGATTTGAATAAAAGTTTTAATTTCAAGTTTTAATTTCATTAAAAGAGAGAGAAAGAGAGAAACTCTTCAATTTAATATATATATATATATATATATATATATATTCTTCTGTTTATTAAATAATTTTCTCTGTTGAAAAAAATATAACGATAATTTATGAAGTTAGTGATTTACAAAATATTTGTAATATTAGAAGTAATTTGTAAAAATTACTCAAATCGGAAACATAATCTATAGCAACTTTATGAAAGACACACATTTTCAAAAAAATTCACAGCAAGAGACTTAGCAGCTTTGAAGATATCCACAAAAATTCCTAACACTCTTTTACATTCAAAGGGGTGTGTCATTTGACAGTTTTCAAATGACATACGACACATGTTTTCCGCTTCTACAATACGAATACACAGGGGAATTTCTCACTTCTAATAGACTCTTATTAGCGCCTGAAGCTTTCTTACGAAACGAAATCCCTACATCTATATCCCTACATAACATGAATCCGTGTGAAGAAAAGAGGATAATAGATAATTGCGTTTTAGAAACAGCAGCGCCATCTATGTCACACACTTCACACACACATCCGTACATTATAAACAAACCGAGGACCACCAAAAAAATATATGAGGATCTTTGTATGACATAGTAGATTACGAATATGGGTCGATTTCGTTCCGAGGTCCGGCAAAACGGTCCTCGCAACGAAATTGGTCCTCGCAGTGTTGGTGTGTAAACGGACAGTGGTCCTCGCATGGTAGGGTAAACGAACGCACACACACACACACACATACAGACGTCACGAAAAATCGTGTAAAACCGCTTATATCTCTAAAACGAGAGCTCGTGTTCAGACGACACTTGCAGGTGTACAACTATACATCATGACAGTCACACGTATAAATTGGCAACATTCAGCGATCATTCGTTTTCGAGCAATGTGAAATACAAAATCCATTTCGCAAATCGGGATTACTATACTTCCTTATACTTTGTATAAGGAAGTAAAAAAATTAAAGCTTTTAACTAATTTCCGAAACGTCCATGGTGACCTCTCCATTCGCACTAAAAAAAAAAAAAAAAAATTGGTGTCTGTGAGTGCCTGTATACGTATGTATATGTCACAAAAGCTGTCGCGAAAATCCTCCGTTTGAGTTGGAAGTTCGTAAAGATCTTCAATAGCGCCAAGAAACTGACTGTAGAGCTTTGGTGTACGCAGGGCCGTATTACTGCTCAGGCCCAGTAGGCCCGAGCCTAAGGCCCCCATTGGTTTTAGAAGGCCTGTAATTTTATTCTAAGTTCTTCTTAAAATACATTCATTGATTGCATTTAAACTTCCAGTTAATATTATTATTAGAAATCTGTATTTTGTAAGTTTCATTAAGACTAGAATCATAGAAGGGTACAATTGCCTAGGCTACCATTTATTGTCAGTAATAAAAATCTACATGTGTCTTAAAAGCTAAGAGTAAAAAAAATTGTTCATTGAAAGAAAATGAAAAATGAAATTCCCACGATATGAAGCTATGAGAAAACTTATTTCACACTATAGGTACATGTAAATATACACGGGAAAAAAAAAAAAAAAAAAAAAACTTATGTGGTATTTTAAAAGTATAATGGCATCAGCCTTATAACTTATAGGGTTACATACAAACGGAACGCTTGCAATTTCGATGACGTAAATTTTGCAAGTTTTTTGCAAATGCAGTCGGCAGCAAAAGTATCCGAGCACTAGCAAAAATTCCTATCTGAAAAAAAGTACACTTAATGCAGTTTTGTTAAATAAATCCTTGTCGAATCCTCTTCTTAGTCAGTCTAAGAACATGATTCGACAAGGATTTATTTAACAAAACAGTGTTAAATGTGCTTTTTTTACATAGGAATTTTTGCTAGTGTTCGGATACTTTTACAGCCGACTGTAGTCATACATTTGGAACGCTTGCAAACGGCTTTGCAACCCGAAGTGTTTCATTTGTATGTACCCCTTAATGATAACACAAAGAATTCTGAGGAGAATGAAGACTTTGAAATTTTGCATCCTAAATTTCTGACTTGAATATTTTACCAATGGATTTTCTCAAAGACTAAATGACATGGATTTAAATCCTTTATACCAATCGATAGAAAATTTTTTTCTGAGTCTGACTATGTACTTAACTCAAAATCGACATTTTTGGACTTAAATCCTTTATACTTATCAGTACAGATTTATATGCAGTACTTTGTTATAGCAGAAAATGGCAAATTTCGCACAATCCATTGAAAGGATTACACTTCCACTTAGAGTAGTCAGACTTATTTTAAAATATCATTTATGACATTGTTCACAACCCTATTGAGTTGCAACATTAACTTTTAAAACTTCAAATTTAAGTTTTTTTTTTTTTTTTTTTTACTTTGCAGAATACTTACAGACAGAATAGCGACGTAAATAATGCTATGTGTGGGAACAAAGCCATTGACTAAGTATGCGTTAATGCATATGGAATATTTCTTTACTTTTGTAACATTAACATAAAAGAATCTACCTTTGCATTTAGGCTTGCCGAAAAGGGATTTTTTTTTTTTTTTTTTTTTTTTTTAACTTTTACATAGATTAACTAACAAACTAACCTACAGAAGGATACAACATTAAACTTATAATTTTAGTATTTCTCAGACTTCAAAGCGTGCAAAATCATAAGTAATAATAATAATAAGGTGTGTCACACACACGACTTTCTCTTACCCTGCATTTCAATGCTACAAAGACAGTCTGCAGCTGAAGACGTAAGATAACAAGTGCAGTATATTAATATGAACCTAAATTAAAATAGATTCAGGGACAGTTTTATTAGCTATATAATATAAATCTACGTAAGTGGGGGGAAACCTCCCCAAACCTCGTTTAAATATAGTACTGACATTTATTACTTTAATACCTTAAAGAAATCAAGGCTGTTATTAAACTTTAAAGTTTATGCTAAATTATTCACACAACTTTCACTGGCGAAACCTCATGAACTTTACCGAATAACTGTTGCCAATCTTCTTGAAAAACAGTTTTTCATTTCGGTCTATTTTGTGTAAAAGAAATGTCTCCCGGAGTAAAAAATAAAATAAATTAAAAAAAAATTCTGAAAAAAAAAAAAAAAATTATAGGGCTAATTCCACGTAACTCATAAATATTTGTACCATATTTGAAGCCAATTGGATGATGCCATAGCATTTCGAAATCTTTTTGTGTGTAGATTAATTTTGAAGTGTATGCACACCTTCTCTACCCGTGTTTGTAATGATCGATAGATAGCGCTTTCTCACCTGCAGTTGTTAGTAAATATTGCCACGTGTAATAATTGCCACGTGTATTTATTATTATGCTTTCTTGTTGTTCTATCATTGTTTCAGCGTGAAAGCTACCAGTGGTATGATAATTTCACCTTAGCCCACCAGAGGGCGAGCATTTCATTACAATCGCGGACAGAAAACATGGTTTTAAACACCTTATTAATGCATGTTAATTTGATTATGTTTAACATAATGTAACCATGTTAAAATACACTTAACTTTTTGATGTTCATTTTTTTCACATTTAACATTTAATAACAATTTTCCTGCAATAATTATTTTCAATATTTTCTACTTGTTTAATCTTTTGTCCCTCCTTTGTTCAGTAGGCAGCAGCGCTAATTTGAAGTGAAACAAACAATGTTTCATCGGAAAAATCAAATGGAAAAAGCACTTTAAAATTCTTGGTGAAAAATCGTACTGTTTTCTTATCCTGAAACAACTGTTGCGAGATTTTACCACTTATAGTGTTTGCTTACAAACTTATTTATTTGTTCATTAATTATTTGAATTAAATGTTTCAAACTTTTTTTTTTTTTTTTTTTTTTTAAGATGGTATAGTACCTTTGTAAGCTACAATTTGTTCATTATAACATATATTTTATGACTCTTAATAAGTCAATATCTATGGCATATTTTAAAGTGAACTTTTTACAATATAAAATACTAACTTTAAAAAATGATTATATTAAATCATTAGTCCGCTCAAGTTAAACTGATACCAGAAGTAAACAAATGGGTTACCAAGGTATTCCATTTTTGTGTCTTTCCTGCGGAAATGGCGACTTTTGTTATTCAGGAAAATATGTGTTAAGGTTAATCCCTTAGTCAACCCCCCTCCAAACAATAAAGAGCTCGTTAAAAGATAAAACTATCCCACCACCACCACTTCTTTTTGTGTTTTGGTGTTTATGACAAACACTTGCACCTTAAAAACATACAACAATGAAAGATCCATTAAAGTAAGAGAAAATCGTTATGGTAACAAAAGACGAGGTGCAAAAAGTCTAACAAAAGAAGGGGAGAAATGAGTGACCTTGGCTAGCGCCAACAGTAACTGTGACATTATCCATGTCGCCAAACAACACGTGATTTTGTTTACTTTCGGAATTGAACAGGCTATATACTTATATATATTTTTAAATAACAAAATAATCACAAATCACAAAAAACAAAAAATGTGCTTTTGGAACTATTCTAAGGAAGTAGCTTTTTTCAACATCTTTGTTCCATTTTTGATAGAGTTCTACTCCGAGTTTTTAGAAAAATATTTTTGAAAACGTACGCATTCATTAATAAATCTGCCTTTTTCTATTACTTAAAAATACGTCTTTCTGTTACAAATTCGAAAAGAAAGAGTATAGAGAAATAAATAACAGTAATATGTTAGAGAAGAAAAATATTTGAGCTGGGAGGAAAATCATAATTTTAAATTTAATTCAGCTAAAATAATTTACAGACCTAAATCCATTCATGAACTCGATTTTTTTTAAGCTTTTCATATTTATAAAAATTTTAAAAACCTTGTAAATTGTGATTTCGCTATTCCGTATTTGTCTGATTGTTGGAAATTTTACATTCAGTCCACATTTTCTTAATTTTTCTACTGTTTACACAGCTAACATTCCTAATTTCCTATTGGCCACACTCCTCAACTTTCTCGTAATCCTATTGGTTGAACTAAATTAGGTCCCTCTCCTATATATACGACACTTCTCCAGATTCAGAATTCTTTTTGCAATGAAGACGGTACGCTTAAGGCTACCGAAACAGTTGTATGCATCTTAAATATTTTTCTTTGGCGTTTCTTACGTAGTAGTTTATTCGGGTTTTAATATTCCAACGCCAAGTCTCCTGTTATTAATATGTTAGAGGATTTTCTTTAAAAGTTTATCCTCGAATTATCTTTGAACAATAAAATTTAATGAAATTATAAAACTGAATTTATTCCGCAGATTTTCGTATAGTTAAAATAAGAAAAAAAAATATATAGTAAACAAATTACAAGGAAGTAAATGTAAGCCAAGTGTCTTTAATTTGAAGTAGGTGTTATAAAACCGAATGTCTAAGTCATATTTTCTATTCTGCGTGTACCAATATGCAATGAAAAAAAAAATTGATTATAATTTACTTGTCATCAGTTCATACATGCATAACAGTTTCCCATTTTATATTTTAGACTGGGATCAAATTTATAATTTAAAAAATCCTGAATTGTATAATAATAATAATAAAATAACAACAACAATAATAAAAAAAAGCTAAAGTTTAATTAAAGTAAAATTTCAATATATATCCCTATTTGATCTCTCTTCAAATTAGTTACTTCATGGGACACATATCTATGTCACATATCTATGGATCAGATTTAAATGGCGTGTTAACATAATTTACTTATAACTCAGTATTCAACAGAGTTACTGCTTATATTTTCAAGGCAATTAATTAAAAGCCTGGCTAATCCAAATAGCTATGTGCTACCATAATGTTATCTCGCATAGTATCAGGCATGAGAATTTTCCGCGATTTTCCGCTTTTTTGTGATTTTCGTTAATTCTGCGGTTTTTTATTTTGTTAAAATGAAACTCCAATAACGATCAGTGTTCAAACGCTCCACGAAAGACTTTAGATTCTCAATCTTTTTCTATCCAAAATATAAATGTCAATAATCATTTTAAACATTCTTTATCAGATTCTATAACATATAAAAGAACAGAATTATTCAATATTTCTCACTCATGTAATTTTTTTTTTGTCCTCCCCCCCCCCCTTTTTTTTTTCCATCTCTAACCATCGCCGATCAAACATTCTGCGGGAAACCTTTTATTTTTGAATATTTATCCATCCAAAACAAAAATGTCAATATTAATTTTAAACTTACTTTATGATATTCTAGAACCCAGAAAGAAGTAGAATTGTGCGTCTAATATTGCTCACTCATGAACTAACTTTTTACCCCCACCCATTTTCCACCACCAGTCAATGTTATTAAAAGTTGATTGCTAGCTATTTTTTTTTTTTTTTAAACACATGTTTTATTGTGTTGATGTGTTATTCTTTTAGTTTAATTTGTCACTTTAAAAATATTTTGTACAGTGTTTTCCTATGAGCATTATTTTTGATTTGAAATAAATTTTATGAACACATTTGTATAGTTTTCCCCGCACGCGTTATTTTTCATTTGAAATTAATTTTATGAACACGCGTGTTTCCTCTTTTTTTAATTTTCTGCACTCTCATGCCTGTAGTATGTGCAGAGTTATGCCACAAATGAATGATCAAATCTCAGCGGACTATATGCAATATATTCTTTCCTGGGTTAATTCGGATGCAAATAAAATCAATTCAAAGTCACGTTCAACAGCAAAAGTACGTGGAGTGCTTTACAGTCACAAAATTATCTCGTATAGTACAGTCGGTAACAAAAGTATCAGAACACTAGCAAAAATTCCTATGTAAAAAAAGTGCACTTCATGCGGTTTTGTGAAATAAATCCTTGTCGAATCCTGTTCTTAGTCAGTCTAAGAACAGGATTCGACAAGGATTTCTTTAACAAAACCGTATGAAGTTTACCTTTATTACATAGGAATTTTTGCTAGTGTTCGGACACTTTTGTTACCGACTGTACATACCAGGGATCGCCAACCGGTGGTCCGCGGTAAAATTTTAGTGGTCTGCAGAAAAATCTGAACATTATTTGATTTTCTTTTTTTTTATGTTTTATTTTCATACCACTTGTTAATATAATTTCACATTATTATTAATTTAATATCATATCACTTATTAATAAAATCTCATATCACTCCTTAATATAAAATCTCAAAAAAATTCGGAAAAAAAAAAAAAAATCCTTTACAATCGGTCAAAATTTCCGTTTGAATACGTAGTGTCTTTGACAGCGCCTTTTCGGATCGATTTGGAGACCCCTCTACCTGTGGCAGCAGCCGCCTCTATCTTCACCTTTAATTTTACAGCTTGAAAAGTAAGTTCAATAGATTTCCAGTATCCAAAACTTAAGAACCCAGGTTTTATGGATCCTAGATCTGTTTTAAATTTTAAAATAATTGTCAACATCTCCCCCACCCCATCAAATTTTCAGCTTCGAAAATATGCACAATCGATTCCTCACATCAAAAAACCTAGTTACACGGACGGACTTTGCAAGTCCCTTGTTGTACTTTAAATTGTTAAATACATGCACCCTGTATTCCCCTAAAAATTTTAATACTTCAAAAGTATACGCAGTCAATTCCTCACTTCTAAAAACACAGAAACGCGATTTTTCAAGGCCTTAGCTCCAATTTAAAATTTTTAATTTATCTGTCCTCCCGTCTTCCTGTTTATTTTACAGCTTCGAAAGTACGCAGCAAAAAATTGAATTTTTTGTGGTGAACTGTAAAATTTACAAAAAAAAAAAAAAAAAAAAAAAAAGTAAATTACGGAAAATAGGGCAAACTTAAACATAAAAAATAATGATTAACCGTAAAATTTACACCTAAATTTTGGAAGTTAGGTTACAATTTTTTACAGTTTATGCACAATCGATTCCTGGCCTCAAATACTTATTAACACGGCTTTTGTAACTCCTAACTCTATTTTAATTTTTGTAAATACTTGTCCTTATTTCCCTGCTAATAATTTTACGGATTCGAAATTATACGCAATCAATTTCTCACCGTCTCAAAAGCCTAGTAATACAGATTTTTAAACCCGAGCTCTAATAAATATCTACTGCCTTATTTCTATTTCTATTATTTGTAGACCTTTGAAATTGGGCAGAATGGAATCCTCGCCTCCAAAAGAAAGAAAAACGCCATTTTAACCTTAGTTTTATTTTAAAATTTTATTCTTTATTTAAATAAATTTTAATTACATTTGAAATTTAATACGTTGAATCTTTTCTTATATATCATGATATAGAAGTTCAATATATATAATATACTAGCATAAACGGCGACAAGTGGTGTAGTTATACTGAAATTTTCCCCGTTTGCAGGAAAGCTATATCTCAGTTTCTCTAGAATTTCAGTTCCTCAAATTTGATTGGCGAAACGAATTTTACGGAAACTTGTAGGTATAAGAAGAAATAGAAACAAAATGATAAAAGTAACACGGATATTTCTGCGGGTTATCACTGATTATTTTAATTTTCTCCTATATTATTTTCACTTTTTAATTTTTTACTAGAAATTATACATACGTTAATTTTAAATTGATTTTTTTCTGAATCACTCGTACACACAGCATAGCATTAGGCTTCAGAGTTTTCTCGATGAGCGAAAAGTTGAATGGACTATTTTTTAATCATTTATCACAAAAATTTGAATTTCATATCAGGCATAGAAATTACTTTGAATTTCTTACCTGCATTTGAAACCTAGCTACAATTGTTCTAAATTTATCATAATATTCAAATTTTTCAAAATATTCGAATGTACGTTAAAAAGATAACTTCAAATTGATTTTAATTGTCTAAAAATATACATTTTACTAGATTTAGTAAATACAGTTTTATATATTGAAATAAAAATTTACCGCGGTAATTTAATCTCTCGTCTCAAATTTTTATAATTTGCAAACAATAAGAATGTGTTCATGATTATACCCTATAATTGTTTTACTTTATCAAAGAATTTTAAGCTTTATTTTTATGTTTAAATATGTACACATCTTATAATAAAATAAGTATTTCTATTGTTTTACCTTAAATAGGTTTATTTAATATTAATAAAATGGAGTTCTGATCAGTATTATTATGTAAATATATTTACATTTCTTCAGAAAGGATATTAGTGGTCCAGAGTATATTAAATTATCAATTTGGTAGTCCGGTGACTCGAAATTTTGGCAAACGCTGGTACAGTCGGTAACAAAAGTGTCCGAACACTAGCAAAAATTCCTATATAAAAAAGGTACGCTTAGTACAGTTTTGCTAAATAAATCCTTGTCGAATCCTGTTCATAGACTGACTAATAACATGAGTCGACAAGGATTTATTTAACAAAACAGTATTAAGTGTACTTTTTTTGCATAGGAATTTTTGCTAGTGTTCGGACACTTTTGTTACCGACTGTATATACGGTGCATGCACTGAGAAATTTGCCAAACAATTCTCTCATGCTTATCTCTAACAGATAAAACTAAAACAAGGATATTTTTCCTAGAACAAATTTTTGCTGTTTCTATTAAATGTTCGTACCTGGAACAGATTGTGTTGGGTAATTTTCTGCAACGCTTCAATTATATTGTAATAAACAATTTTATAAAACAGCTTTTATATAATGAATTTAATGCACGCAACGTTTTTGTTTCATTTAGCGTTTCTCTTTTAAACGGCAATCGATTAATTGAAAAGATTTTTTTTTTTTTTAATTGTGAAAGTCAATTTTTCGATAGCAAATGACATTTAAACTTTTTATCTCTAATGATCTAAAAAAAAAAAAAAAAAAAAAAATAGTGCAAATATTACTTTGTTAATGTTTAATGTAGTTTCAGCAGAGCTTTTAATCAAAAATACCATTTTCGAAATTCAAATGGTTTTTTATGCAACGTTTATAGTTTTTTATTAAGACTAGAACGATTAAAGCACTCAAAATGACTGAATTTGTAATTATTTTTATATTCAAAATGACACGCTCCTGTCATTCTAAAGTCAATCTGTATGAAATGTGGCAATTTTAAAAGTGCTTTGATTTGTTACTATGTACTTCACTCTGATTGAATCGGGAAAGGTTTATCTTTCTTTTTTTTGGGGATATATGTGATTTTGGATTTTTTGTGTATATATGTGTGCCACTCTCCGTAGATGATTTTATTCTAAAGTAACTTTCATAAATATAACCCATTATTATATTAATAAAAGTTTCTCTATTCATATTTTTTCTTCTTAAATGAAAATAGGTAGGAATTAAAAAGTTATTTTTTATATATGAAATAGAATGAACAGTTTATTAATAAACAAAACGTAAGATAAATAAATATTTAAAAAAAAAAATTACTAATTATGCAGGCTGGAAGGATTATTTATTTATCTTTTTTTTTTTTTTTTTTTTTTTTTTTCAGTTCCAAGTATTTATTTATTTTTTTTTCCTTCTTTAGAAATCGAAAACTATATTTTCTAGGATGCTCAAGGCCTGCCTTAGGCAGGTGAAAAAGGAACGTTCGCCCTCGGACGCAAAATACAATGGAGCGTAAGAATTTATATTTATTTTTTTGAAATAGTAACTTTATTTTATTTATTTATTTTTTCAGAAAAGAAAATTTTTCTTCTGAAAATTAAGCTCGAACTTAAATAAAAAGTTACTAATTAGGAATATGCTCTAAAAGTATGAATTATTAACGCTTTCGAGGAAAGTTGAATAATGTTTACGGCAACGGTTCGCCTTCTTGAGCATAGGTTTGCTATTTAAATTCCATAAATATTTTTAGAATGCCTTGAAAATAATACATGTTATTCAAGTTCCCAACTTCACTATAGATCTTTTAAAAATGAATATCGCAACTGTTTTGTGTACGAGAACTCACAAAAGAATTCTGAAGCATTACTGCCTATGAGAGAATATCTCTTTAAATTATATATACATAACTTCATACTACACACAAAAACGAAACTAACAAATATACATATGCACAAAATCACGTTTTTTCTAAGATATAGCAAAATTAGCACTTATAGATTTTTACAGGTTTCCACAAAATTGTTCAGTTACATTACAGGATTAAGTGGAAATTGTTTAATGTAAATTTTCAAAATTAAATATATACATATATATATATATATTTTTTTTTTTACTATATAGTGGGCATGCAATTTTAAGCTATATTTAGGGATACACAAAAATAACTTGTTTTACGCTTTCTGTTTAGAAATAAAGTTATGAAGATGATTTGGAATTTCTTTCTTCAGATTAAAAAAAAAAAGAAATAAAAACATATTAATGTTTTTAGTTGTTTAAATGTTGCTACTTTTAGACAATATGCAGAGCTGCACAAATATAGTATGTTTTATCTTTTTCTTTGTAAGTAAAACTATAGATTTTTTTTAAAATTTCTTCCTTCATAGGTTATAACAAATTATATTTTTATGTACCGTTGCTGCCTTTAGAGATTATACAGGGTTACACAAAATCGACGTTTAGAATGCTTTTTCTTTAAGCATAGCCATGAAGATCATTTTTGAAAGATGTTGCCGTCCATAGTTAAAAACAAATTATATTTTGTATAGTCCTGCAAGTTAGTTTTAGACAACACAGGTGTACATCTAAAATTTTAATTTGATAATTTTGGCTGATCTTTATGTTTTCTGGTGCGCTGAAACCAAAACTGCAGCCAGTTTTTCTCTAACACGTACAGATTTTTGTCAATACAGGGCGTCTGCCGTGACTCTTCTACCAATATAATTATACGATAACTTAAGCATAACTCGAGCATATGCTTTCTACCAAGTCCATTAATAATTTGTAGCCGTCATTTTGAAACAAAATGACGGCTACTTGATAAGTAAAAAGAAATCAGCCTACCCTTCCGAACAAGCCGGAAGGGCTTGTTTAATTATCAAGACCCATGCGCATTATGATTACCGATAATAAATAACAGCCAAGAAAATTTTGCCGTTCTATGATTCCAGTCTTAATGAAACTTACAAAATGCAGATTTCTATTAATATTATTAACTGGATGTTTAAATATATACCATGAATAAATTTTAAGAAGAATTTAGAATAAAATTACAGAGTAATTTTAGGCCTTCTAAAACCAATGGGCTTTAGGATGAGGTCTACTTGGTCTGAGCAGTAATCAGGCCCTCCGTATACCAAAACTCTGCAGTCGATTTCTTGTAGATCACGGAAGATTTTTGTGACAGCTTTTGCGTGATAAATATACGTATACAAACACACAGAGACACCATTTATTTATTTTTTTTTTTTTTTAAAGACCGAATGGAGAGGTCACCACTGACGTTACGGCAATTAGTTAAAAGCTTTAATTTAATTTTTTTTTTTTTTTTAACCTTATATTTTGTTTGCTAAACTGCGTGTTGGATTTCGTATATAAAAGATCACTATTTCATCCCTGCTTATTTTGCCTAAAAAAATATATATACAGTGCCCGTCGCTTAATAAAATCACATTCGTTCTGAGCCAAAGTGATTTTAATAAGCGGCTGATTTTTATAACCGGCGAGCTTTTCGGAACATAAAAGAATATACTCATTCCCGAAATTAGAATGAAATTTCAAAATGAAAGGATTTATAGGATTGTAAATAAACTAAATTAATATTTTTTTAAAACAATTATTCAATCAAAATTAATAAATCAAACACAGATATTTTTATAAAATTAATAAAGAAATATTTAAAATTAGTTTATATGTATACTTTATTTATGTTGGGCTTTTTAAAAACAATTAATTATTCATTTAAAATTAGTAAATCAAACACATATTTCTTTTATAAAATTGATAAAGAAATATTATAAATAAAATTAGTTTATAAGTATACTTTACTTTAAAAAAAAATACTTTTTAAAAACAATTAATTATTCATTCAAAATTAATAAATTATTTACTAGTACGCTTTGAAAATAAAGAGTTGTTGAATTTTTTGCTAGGGCAGGTGATAAGGGTGCTTATTTGATTACCACGCTACAGATGTTTTCTTTTAAAAGAGTTAATATGGTACCTTGCTATGTTTTCTTTTTCTTTTCCTTTTCAAAAATTAAAAAGAAATGCTGACAAAATCAAAATTCGTTGTCTAATTTGCACATAAGCTGGAGATCTTTTTCTTTTTGATTTTATTAACCGGCGATGCTGAGTTTATTAAGCGGCGGTTTTGAAAGTAGTTAGCATTGGTTTGATTCCGTTCCTGGCAATTTGATCAGATTAAGCGGCTGATTTTATTAACCAGTGATTTTACAAAGCGGCGGAAACTATATATGTATATATATATGAATACAGTAATGTTTATTGATGTAATAATGGGTTACGTTCTCCCAAATTATTGTGCTAATGCTTTAACTCTGGTGCCAACAAATGTTTCTATATAAAGAGCTGAACAAAACTCCCATGAATAAGTCATAATGTAATATTTATGCATAAGTAAAAGCAATCACGAAATTCCCACATTTTATATAGGTTAATAAAATCCATATGAATTTTAAAATTTGCATGTAAGATGAAAATCTACAGAAACTCTATGAAACATTAACAAAGGTAATATTTGCACAATTTTATTTCATTAGAGATAAACGTATTTTTAAATCATCCGCTGCAAAAGAAAAAAAAATCACAATTAAGAGAAATATTTTCATTAAACAGTTTGTAGTTAAAAAAAAAAAAAAAGGCTAAATGATTTACAAAACTTTCTGTGCATCGAAATTAAGTTCCATTCTATAAAAAGTCATTATATAAAATGGTGTATACAAATTAATTGGAAAGTTGTAGAAAACCCAGTATAATCTGCTCCAGGCACAAACAAATATATTGGCATAGAAACAACAAATATCCATTCTGTGAGAGAAAACATTGTTACAGTTTCAAAGTATCTGTTGGAGAAAACCATGAAATGTTTGGCAAATATTTTAATACTGGGACGGTGTTTGCTATGCGAGATAATTTTGTGATTGCAAACGCTTGATATGTTTACTGTGGAACATGATTTTAGATTAATTCGATTTTTTATTCGGAATAACTTAATATTAACAGGATTCCGAATTAACGGGAAATAACAAATACATTGCATCACAGTGCACTGAAATTGCATACGACATATGTCGTGTATTGATCCATGCATTTTTTGGATCCCAGTAACTAATTTCATGATCGACTAAATAGCACAATATTTCGACACTTTACGTTCATTGAATGTTTGCTTTTTATGTAATAATCTGAAAACCAGTGTATATATGTATATGCAAATTTCATCCCATTTTCGAATATAAGAAGAAAAATTATATATGTGCAAAGACTGATAGCATGGAAATTTTAATCAGATTATTTTTTAATCAAATATTCTTAAATACAGAATAGAAAATATGACTACAATTTCAGTTCGATATATCTTACTTCAAATCATTAATATTTGGTTTACATTTCCTTTTTAGCAATTTATTTTATTTTTGTTTTGTTTTGTATTGTTTCCGTCTTTTAACTATAGGAAAATCTACAAAATATATTCTGTTTTATAATTTCAGAAAGTCTTAGTATTTGCTGCAAGGATGAACTTTTAAATAAAATCTTTTATCGTATTACTATTATTTCTCTCTCTCTCTCTTTCATTTATTTATTTTTTGTAGTATTAAAAAAAACGTAATTTTAACTAATGTGTAAGGAGAGATTTATTTATGAGCATACATATTTTCCCGAATTTTTGTCTAAACAGTTGCCCATAAGGTTAGTTTCTATATGAAGGTGGAAAACAAAAAAGTAACATTAATGCGTCGAGTTTTAAGATACGTTAAATAAAAATTCTCTGTAAAAAATTCTGATTATTTAGTTCCTGTAAAACTATTAAAAAGGAAAAAGTAAAGAATATGAATTCTACAAAAATTGCAATTATTGGGCTTTACTTAGCCCAATTTCGAAATGATATAAATCATACTGGACATTTTATTTCAGGTTCAGAGTTAAGAAGACAAAGTAATTATTATGAATATCCCTACGCTCGAGTAGCAAATGCGCTTGCAGAATATCTTCTAAAACATTCAACAAAGATCGACAAAGTTATCTTTCGTCCTGGTTTTGAAGGATATATGGAGTATAACGACTCTATGACAGTCGCATCTGCATTAGTACATCAATCCCAAATTGACATTTATGCACATTCAGTTACTATGCACGATTCAATAATGCAGTTTGTGGATTTCACCTACCCTCTTGATCATCGTTATTATACGTTCATGACTCCGAAACCAAAATACAAACCAAAATACAAACCAAAAATATTCGGCATTTTTAAAACATTTTCTTCATCGATTTGGATAGCTATCATGCTAGCTTTTATTATTATGTCGGTTATGCATTACGTTTTAAAACTGAAATACCGGCCCGATAAAGTTATACTTCATGTTTTAGCAATATTATTAAGGCAAAGTTCGATTTTAAAGCCTTCGTCAATCGCACAAAATTTGCTCATTTACTCTTGGGTTGTTTGGGCGATGTTCATTTGCCTGGCTTACGATTCCGTGTTTCTGTCCTTTCTGACGATTCCTCCTGTCACTAAAATCAAAGACGTGTCACAGTTGGCTGCAGCAGTATCAAAAGGAGAATGTCATTGTGTAACATTTTCTAATTATTTGCCAACTCTTTTCAACATATTAATAGATAATGGTCGAAAAGAATTAAGAATAATCGCAGAAGACCCCAAGAAGACTAACATAACAACAAAGGATATAAATGATTTTCTAAACTACGGACGAAGCAAAAAAAATATTGCTTTCGTGTCACAGGCAGATTTCATTGAGTTTTACAAAGAAGGTACAAAATTCGCATCTGACGATCATTTTTCGGAATCGGTAAGTGCATTTATAATGCGAAAAGACTTCTGTTGTAAAAAGCTAGTAGAAACTTTCGTCCATAAACTTGTGGCTTCAGGACTCTATTTCAAGTACTACAGTGATTTTAGATTTATGCTTTGGAGGCCAATGCGACAAAATTCTTTAGAAGAGGATACCAGTAAACGGAAATTAACACTTATAGACGTTGCTCCTGCATTTATTATTTTATTGGCAGGCTACTTTGTATCTGTTTTAGTTTTTCTTGGGGAGATATTTTTAGGCCATAAGAAGAGAATGAAAGTTTTGGAGAAAAATGAGAAAAAGAAAAAGAAAATAGTGCATGATGAAGAATCTGTCTAACAAACAGCCTGTGAATTTTTTCACTCTTACGTTATTCTTTGATTATCATGCGTTATTGCTCTTCAAATTATACAAATAGCTTTGAATTTAATTTAGCAATACTACATGTTTTTTTGTAAAAGATATAACGCTTTTAAAAAAAATCACTTTTATCTTACTACCTGTTTTTATGCTTATGTGTTGTTGCTGTTCTTCAGTAACACATAAACATCATTTGGTTGACGTTAGATCAGTAATGTTACTTATGTTAATGTTACGTTAGCAATGTACGCTATTTGGAAAGAAAATAACGCTTTTAGAAATCGCTTCGGGATATTATTTCTTCTGAGGCTAATTATTATATGATTCGTCGTACCACGTTTCAAATTAAAACTTAGTACATTTTTCTACAACCGATTCTTTCATATCGAATAGTACTTAGTCGAAGACGGAAATTTCAATTTTTGTGACGAAATGAAAGCAATCGCTTGTGTCTAATTATTTGAATACAGTTAAAATTATTCAGCGTCAGAACTTTATGCAAATTATTTCATCTTGACGAGTGCAATTTTTTGTTGAATAAAAAATTCTGTTTGTCATTAGAATTTTGTGAACCATTTCAGATTAACCTCATTTAACGATGTTCTCACGTACAAGCCATTTGTGTTTTAGACGATAAATTTGGATAAAATTTTTTAAGTTATTTGCCTTCTTCTTCTTCTTTTTTTCTTTTTTGAATTGCTTACATAATGCAGGGATGGAACACGGGCGCAAAATTCATACCACTATCGATGTAAGAAAATTTTCTACTTCTTAAATCAACGATATTATAAGTAGAGAAATTTCTTAAAGAAATACCAGTATAAATTCTGCGCCCGTGTTCCATCCCTGCATAATGTTACTTCTTTTTTATGCTTGTGATGTCATACTTCAATAAACAACATTCAGATTTTAAATTAAGTAAGTCGTCTCCAGCAGAAACTTTTAACAGAAAATTGTAAATTCTCTCCTATTTTTCTGATGATAAGATCACTATTATTTGCTTCGAATTATATGTTTCAGACAAAGGGACAACAACCCTATCCATGATCAGTGTTCATATGCCATTATATAAACTCTCTTTTAAAACTGTTTTAATTTTACAACTAATTGAACTTGATAAAGTACATGATTATTTTTACGATGTGAAAGAAGGGAATATAAGAAAAAAATGTAACACTTATTCAACGAGTAGAGTTATTTCACAGTGTTTTACTATTTCTTACAACTTTATTATTAACTAGTAATTAAAAACCACTTTATTAGAATTTACAAATCAGAATCGCACTCATCCATTCATTTTTTTTTTTTTTATTCTCCCTTATTATTAAGGACTTGCATTAATTTTTAGGGCTCATCACACCACAGCCAACAATGAAATCCCGACCTTACATCTGTTCAAAAGTTCGTTTAATTCAGAAGACGTTGATTTTCTTTCTGTCTAGCGAAATAATTATTTTCTTTTAATTATTATATAAAACACTTTATTATACACTGGGGCACAGATATTTAGTTTTATTTAGATTCTTATTTATTGAATAATTTAGGACGATGTGTAAAATTTATATGTTGAGCAAATTTTATTTCTGTAAAGTTTTTATTACGATTCTAGATAAAAGTCTTAGACTCTGGTTTTCTCTGGTGAGAATTTAATGAAGATTTGCTGTGTTTAACTTCCTATATAGACCATCTTTTGCTGTGGCTTCAAAGCATGTTTTGCTTTTATTTATAAATTTGCATTTATCGCTTTTCAAAATAACAGTGAAACCGTTTTTGATGGCTTTTCTAACGGACACGAGTTATTTTTCTATTTCATGTACCTAGAGACCATCCTTAAAGTAGTTCACTTGTTATTTTCTATTGTTTTCACTTCTTACTCTTTAACTCTCAAAATGGCCGTCTGCGATGCGTTTATCAGTTTATCACCTTTTATTTATGCATTTAAAGGTCCTAAATTACCGTCGATTAAACCTATTAGCGTCAATTAATGCTGTAAAACTTTGTTCTTTTTATTTTTTTATTTATTTACTTTTAATCCTTCGTTTGCAAAAGGATGTTATTCGAATTAAAGAACTTTCAAACTTTCAAATCCAAGTTGCGTTTTTGGTTTTTTGCAGGGTCAGCTATTTAGTGAGTTAACTACTTTTTAAAATAAAGTTATTTATTTATTTATTTATTTACTTATTGTTAATTTTAACAAAAAAAAAAAAAAAAAAAAGGTTAAATAAAGATCACGTGGCTTGTATTCTTTTAATATCACTAAGGTAACCATCCTATCATTGAAACAGAATCTATATCAATACATATTTTGTGCGTGCATGAGTAACAGCATAGTTCTTATGCAGAAATCAAATTAGTATACCCAAGGAAAATATCTGTACTGATAAGTATAAAGGATTTAAGTCTATATTCTTGATTTTTCAGAAGACCAAAAATAAAGTTAAACTAATTAAAAACAAATCAGAAGAATCGATTAGGAAAATGGGATTTCGTTGACTTATACCCTTTATACCATTCAGTGATTGTCAACCTTCATTTAATAACGGGAAAAAATTGAATTAAATATTTTATACCATACATGAATGGTAAATTTCTGACTTGAACCTATTTTTAACAATGGATTTTCTCAAAGACTAAATGACATAGACTTAAATCCTTTATACCAATCGATAGAGAATTTTTTTCTGAGTCTGACTATGTACTTAACTCGAAATCGACATTTTTGGACTTAAATCCTTTACTTATCAGTACAGATATATTCTATAAATTACAAAAATAACAATTTTTTTTTTTTTTTTTTTTTTTTTTTTTTTTTGGGGGGGGGGGGGGAGGAAGACGAAGATTGCATGATGCACATTTAATTTGATTAGCATGTTTTAGAAAATCGTATAATTAATTAACGTTTATATTTTTCATATGACATTGCATTTTAAAGAATATTATTACATTTTATTTTATGCACAAGTGTTTCAAAATCCGTTGAATGACACAATGAAAACGTCTGTTTGGATTACCCTGAAGATCTCAAATACAGCTTCTAAAAATTTTCATGCAGAAACTCTCCGAAATACACCCTCATTGGTATTTCTTTAACTTAATTTTTGTTAAATATATCAAGTTTCTCATCACAATTGGGTGAGAATTTCTAACCCTTACTCAAAAACAAAAATGAACAGAAAAATACTTAAAAAGAAAAAAAGTAAATCTGTATTAAAAATAAATTGCTAGTGATGTCTAGTTTTATAGCTCATTGGTAAAATTTGAGTTTAGTTGCATTTAATTGCTTGAATACGTCATTTTTCTCATTGCCGATCATTGCAATAGGCACTCTGAAAATTAATGAAACTTACTTTATATATATATATATACAATGTACCTTTAATACAAAATATTTTAGTTAATTCCAGTTTTTCTGGTGATTCACTGTCGAAATGCAATGTAATTTTTGCAGCTGATCAGCAAAATACGTAATTTTCCTATCCAAGTTTTTTGAAAGCTTTTTTAAGTCATCGAATTTTTGTGAAGGATCTGTTTCAATTTGTTGATTTCTGGGGAAGATTAAAGATTTTTCATTTCAAGACTGTTAATTTTTCTAAATGGCCTGTTTTTGGACCAAAAGTTTTAATAAATGGGCCTCAGAAGAGTGTGTAAATTTCTCTCAATATTAAAAATATTGTGTGAGAAAAAAAAACAAAAAAATAAAAAATAAAATAAACATGTGAGATTCTGTGGGAACCCTGTATGTGAAAAGTATTATTTTTAAAAGAAAGTCTAATTGATGAAAAAATTACTCAATAAGAAAAACTTTTATTAAAATAATTTAGACTATTCAAGTAAAAGGAAACGAAGATAAGATCATTTTATTCAACGTAATAATGACCAACGATTAAAAGAAAAAAAAAACTTTAAAATCCCAGATCCTCAAAATGATAGCTTTTAATAAATTAAAGTACTAAGATGCAAAATAATTACATCAATGACTTTGGTTATAGAGCTTTGATATTCCTTATTGAAACACCAGGTAGGAATCGAAAGTTAAGAACTGACTCTAGCAAAATAAGTCTTTCAAGGGCGGTGTTACACATACAGCGACACCTAATTTTAAATCTTAAATACAACTCCTCCCAAAAAAATTTTTTTTTCTTTTTAAATAGAACTTTTCCTTTATAATTTAGAGAGAAAACTTTATTTATTTATTTCCGTCTAATATTGTTCTTAAATCCCGGTGGCTGTTGATTTTAAATGCGCAGAATGAATCTGCGCTGGAAAAAGTTAAATATAATAACGCGCATCCGATGGTTCGAAACATTCCCAGAGCCTGATTAAGGGGGAATCACACATTATTTATACTTACACCGTTATTTTTTAACAAATACTTTCCTCCTATAATAAACAGAAAATTCTCATTAAAATTATTTTAAAAGAATTCCGGTGTCTAATAACGGTGAGTAAATTGGATTGTTTTACACCGTTCATTTTTTATAAAAAATATTTCCTCGTCAAAGCGTGGAATTTCTATGACATGAAGTAAAAAATAATTGTAAAAATATTCCGGTGAGAGCGGAGATAATGTGTGCTTCCCCCTTAATCAGACTCTGAACATTCCCTTTCATATGACTTTCATAGACTTGACAAAAGGATAGTAACAATAGCTACTTGAGTCTAAAACATAAGAAAGCTGTTGTTTTAAAAAAATATTTTGGGATTCACAGAATCCTGCAAAAATGATTTGTTCTCAAAAAGGCACCCTATTAATTTAATAAATTGATGAATGAAATTTAAATGTGTACTAATATTATGCTATTCCTTACATATACGCTATAGAAATACACTGTCAAGATTAAGGTTATCCTTTAAGACAGATACAAGATAATTCAAAACTTTTTAAAGGTTTTAACCATAGCTGCCAATATTTTAATTTATTCCGGAGTACTTTTAGCCCCGCTTTTATTTCGCACCACTTTATTTATAGAAAAATTTTCTTCAATACATAACTTCGATAAAATAAGAAAATATTACTTGAAAAAAATAAGTGGTACGAAATAGAGGCGGGGCTAAAATTACTCCGGAATAAGTTAAAATATTGGCAGCTATGGTTTTAACTCAAGTATTAAACCAGCAAATGTGCATTTTCAAGTAAAGAGATGCAATATACAGTCCATGCACTAGTTCCTAGAAAACATCCACTGACTGAACATAAAATAAAAAAGTAAAAGTTATTAAACATTTTACTAATCCTCACGACTAATCTAAAATTTTTAGGATTAGCAGTTTACGACCATCGGTTTGTTATTTTGTTTGCTGAGCTAAATTCACCTTTGACAGAACTGTTAAAGTAAAAAATATAAAAGAATAAAATTATCTGAAAAAAAAAATTAAAACTTGTTTTTTTTGCAACAAATTATTCAAAGTTTTTAATATTACCTACAGGTGAGCCAGATTTGCTATAAGCGGATGCATTGACACTGCAAAGTAATAACGTGAAGAAACATATATTTCTTTTAAGTAAAAGTATTACATCGGCTGAAAGGAAATACTGAACAGTGGAAAAGAGTGCACCGAAATGGTACAGTGCGTAAGGAATCTAAAAGATAATATCGATGGACAAACGCCTCTTATCATCCAGATAGATCACAACTTTCTTGAATGGTCAAAATATGGAGAACCGGGAATTTTTTTGCTGTGTTGTGTTTTAGCATTACAGTCGTATAATTTATATAACACAGCATATTAGAGGAAAAAAACTAATTTAAATGTGGATTTTCTTAAACTAAATCATCATAATACTAAATGAATAACTAAAATTTCTTGCTATTCGTTTTCTAATATTTTGAATTTTATAATATCTTTAAACATGTACTGCACGTAATTTACTTACCTTCAATTAAAACATATTTCATACCCTAAAATTTATACTGCACATAATTTACTCAGATTCAACTAAAGCACCAGTGTTCTTTAAATTTTAGTAATATGGTATGTGCAATGCTAATTTTTATGTTTTATAAAGAAAAAGCAAATGTATAACATCAAATAATTTTTTTAATTGAATTTTCAATATATATATATATATATGTGTGTGTGTGTGTGTATAATGTGTTTAAAAAAAAAAAAAAAAAGAAGAAGTAGTAGTAGTTTGGAGACGGGCGAAAAACACCTTATAAAATATTTTTATTATTATTTGTTTATTTATTTATTTTGGAAAATGATTAGTAAAATTACATCAGTCAATTAATAGCAATTCCAGACTGTTTCTCTGCATAGTTTATGATCTCTGCTTTCAAAATAGCAAATTCATCTCACTTCACATTTGGTTTAAAGGTTATCTCCGGGACAAGCACAATGCCTAAATCGGCTTCCTACGTGTACAAGGAAAACAACTTTAGAAATTGAAAAAATGGTTTTGTAACGAATGTAATCGTGACAACCTAAATCCTTTAGGAAATACTCATGATAAAATGATTCATGAAAGAAATGTGTTGGGAAATTCTAGAGCTTTTCGGATATGGAAAGAAATGACCGTTTTACTCTGGCACGTTGTACTCAACGTCAAAAACATTTTTTTTTTTCTTAATTATGGTTTCTTAACTCACAGTGAATGTTTAATGCTTCTTATATTTATGTGTACCATGTGTATTGTTGTAAATAAATATGCATTGTACGGATTTTCAGTTTTTGTCGTCATTTATGCAAGCAAAATCATCAGAATGAGAAATTTATGAAACATACTATAGGCACAGATATTTAATATATGCTTAAGAAATGTCACCTTGTTTTCATATACTGTACTTTACACAGACCTCGCAGCATTTCTAAAATTTTATGCTCATTTTCTTATATTACAACCACTATCTTAAACATATACTTTTTTACATAATATTTTAGCATTAAAATATTAAAAAATATTTGAATTCCGTCCAGACGTTTTCACGGGATAACCGGACGAAAATAGCTTTACAGACATACAGACATAACGAACCACACAGACAGACCCACCCACACACATTCACACAGAGAAAATTTTCTGAAGACATTTTTGGCTTTCACGATGTGTGAAACCTAAAGTTATCGCAGAATTTATTTCATTCTCAGAAATTTACGGATAAAACTCTATACATTAATATAGATTTTTGCTCAAAGTAAAAATCTGACAAGGTATCTATAATAATAAAACCAGACTTTTCTCTGCTAATTTTTCAGAATCAGTAAATTTTGCGATATCTTCACGTTTCAGACATCGTGAAAGCCAAAAATGACCTCAGAAAATCTTCTCTGTGTGTGTTTGTGTGAGTCGTGGTGTCTGTATGTCTGTACCGCTATATTTGTCCGAGTATCATGTAAGAATGGAATGGCTAGACAGAATTCAACGACACGTAGAATGAATTTACGTGTCTGTACCCAACTTAAAATTATATCAAAGTTTGGGAAATTCTTTCCTGTTCCTTCTCTGGAAGGGCAAGACACAAAAACACTTTTGTAAGCATAACTCGGTGTCAAATTCTTTTACGGTGAAGAAATTGCACATGGTATAACTAGACTTGAGTACAAAACAGAAATACTACACGTAATAGAGAAATAGAGAATGTAGTAATAGAGAATTACTATACATGTATATTTATATTTTTATTTGTCATTACATATATATTTTATACGACTCGGGGGCGAGACGCTGGGGGTGAAATTTCCAAAATCCACTGCTCGGGGAAGAAGTTAAAGGGGGGGGGGATTTCCTGGGGGAAAAATGCTGGGGGGCGAAATTTCCGTAAACCCTTTTTTTCTGGAGAAAGCGTTTGTTACAGGTGAACGCTAAATTTCCTAAATCTAAATTTTTATCAAAATCATTCAAATAGTTTCTAAGAAAAATGCGTCTGCCATATTTTGCCACGTGTGAAATGAGGATTAACAGTGAACATTAATTTTCATGAAGATGAGGATAAATCAGATGGGTTTCTCATCTCAAAAAACCCTTAAGCTATTTTTTTATGAAAATAGTTAGAAACATTTCCTAGAGAACCAAGTTTCTACCGTAGTTTTGAAACGGGCGGAGTGAGGGCTAACTGTGAACTTAATTTAATTGAAAATGAGGATAATTCATTTTCAGTTATTCTCTAAGAAAATCCAATTTAAATATTTATCGAAGTCGTTCGAACAAGCTCCAAGAAAACCAAATTCTAGTCATATTTTTCCACAGTGAAATGCGGATTAACTTAGCAGTGAATGTTAATTTTCCTGACAATAAGGATATGTCAAATAAGCTTTTTGTTTCGTTTTGTTTAGTGAGAAACCTAACTTTATGTGCTTAAGAAAATCGTTCGATTTATTTCCGAGAAAACCAAGTTTCTGCCATATTTTGCAGTGGACAGAAAAGAGTTAACAGCGAATTGTATTTTTCGTGAAGAAGAGTTTAAGAAAGAAGGATTTGTCCTCTCTCAAAAAAAAAAAAAAAAAAAAAAAAAAGAACTAGTTGGCATAGGTGGACTCTGCTCAGTTCCACATCATATTTGTGTTCTCATAAATTTCTAGTGCGAGACATATTATAATCAGGTTAAAAGAAATTAATTTGACCAAAGCTTGATACAGTGACAGAATGAAATCCCCGCCTAATAGGCTATCCACCGTTCACTTCGACATATTTATCTTATTCTAATCTATTAATTTATTTTATCAGGGTCAATTCCGTTGTTTAGTTTTCATACTACTATTTCTAATGCAATAATCCTCAAAATTCATATTTATATGAAAAATTTACAATTTCGCTATGTTGATAAAATCGTAAATTACGAATAATTTACGAAATTTTCCTATTAGAATATCTGTATTCAATCATGTTCAAACAAATATCATAAATGTAATTTTGAAGTTATCTAATGTATTTATGATCCTCAAAATGGAAGTTTATGCTCGATTTTGCCTTATTCTGACATGTTAAGTAAATCTTAAATTCCAAATAACTTACGAATTTTTTAAATTGGAAAAATCATAGTCGATGATATCCATGCCAGTGTCCTAAATAATATTTCAAAAGTACTCTGACATCTTTACGATGAAAATATCTCTAAAAATTGGCGTTTATGTGACATTTTGCCCTATACTGTCATGTTAAGAAATTCGTAAATTTCCAATAACTTTCGAAATTTTCAAAGTAGCATATTTATAGTTACTGATGTTCATTCCGGCGTCAAAACTGATATTTTAAAACTGGTCTGACATTTTTACAGTAAAAAGTTTGCTTTTAATGCACGTTTAAGTGAATTTTTGTCCTATTCTCCCATGTTAAGAAAATCTTAAATTTCGAATAACTACTGAAGTTTTTTTATTCGAATGTTGCAAATGAATAGGGTTCTTGCCAGTATCGAAAGTAATATTTTAAAACTGATCTGACCTCTCTGCGATCATTTGTTCGTGAGATATCGTGTAAACAGACTAACTAACTAACGGACTAACACACTAACAGACACCCTACAGACAGACACCATACAAATTTTGTCATTTTCGGATTCCTCACACCTGAAAACGTATAAAAAAGTCAAAAAACCGGGGTCGAAATTTTTCACGATTACCTAAGTCCCCCATACCTACAGTATGATGGGGAACTAAAAAAAAAAAAAAATCTTAATCTTAAGTTTTTATTAAAATTGTTAGAGCCATTTACCAAACAACTAAGTTTCAGTCACATTTTTGAACTGCAGTAATACAGATTAACAACGAAAGTAATTTTTCAAAAGATGAAGGTGAATTAGAAAGGTTAGTCACCTCAAAGCAACCTTATTTCTGAGTTTTTATGTATATCATATGAACCATTCTCGACAAAATTCGGAGTTAAGCCGTTTTTTGCTTACACATTTGAATAGTTGAAGTGAGGATTAACAAAGAACGCTAATTTTTCTGACTATGAGTACGAGTCGGAGGAGTATGTCATCTCAAGAAATGCTTAAATCTAAGTTTTTATCAAAAATCTTTAGATTCATTTCTAAAAAAACAGGTTTTTCTCATATTTTGCAGAAGGCAGAGGGAGGGTTGATAGTGAACTCTTATTTTCCTAAAGATGACGCTAAGTCCAATAGGTTTCTCTTCTCCAAAAATCTTTAACCTTAATTTTTTATTTAAATTGTCAAATCCATTTCCTAGTAAACCAATTCTGCCATATTTTTCAACGGGCGGCTGATGGGTTAACAGCGAATGCGAATTTTCTTGAAGATAAGTATAAGTCCAATAGAATCTCACCACATAAATTTCTCAACCCCCGATCTTTCTTCAAAGTCATTACATTCATTTCCGAGTAAACCAATTTTCTGCCATAGTTTGAAAACGGCAGTTAAACGGTTAACAGCGAACGCAAGATTTCCTGAAAATAAAGCTATGTCTAATTAATTTTTAATTCAAACAACTCTTTAACACCAAAACGTTCATCAAAGTCGCTATATCCAAGTCCGAGTACACTCATTTTCTGCCATATTTGCAACTAGCCAATAAAGGGTTAACAGCGAATGAGAATTTTCCTGACGATGATGATAATTCGAATCGTTTTAGTACCCCAAGAAACACTTAACCCCAAATTTTCATGAATATTGCTATATCCGTTTCCGAGTAAACCTAATTTCTGCCATATTTTACAAACGGTAATTAAAACATTAACATTTAGCGCGAATTTTCCTGAAGATAAGTCCAATCAATTTTAGCACCCCAAAAAACACTTACACCCAACTTTATTAAAATTGCTGTATCTATTTCCGAATAAACCCAATTCCTGACATATATTGCAAAAGGTTGTTAATCTTAAGTTTTTATCAAAATTGTTAGAGCCATTTACCATACAACTAAGTTTCAGTCACATATAATAATATTTTAATTTTTGCTATTTAAATTCAACACTACTCCAGTGTTGCAAAACTATGCAACTTTTTTATTTAATAATTCAATATTCACCAATAATTTTGAGAAGTGATATTTAATATATATAATCGAAGAATCGTCCGTTATGTATATCAGATATCACTTAAGATTATTGGTAATTATTGAATAACAAAGTCGAAAAGTC
Source organism: Salticus scenicus (assembly GCA_963930645.1). Taxonomy (NCBI): domain Eukaryota; kingdom Metazoa; phylum Arthropoda; class Arachnida; order Araneae; family Salticidae; genus Salticus; species Salticus scenicus. The sequence continues at coordinate 229,899,529 of OZ005661.1, forward strand.
TAACAACACTGCACTACTTTCTTAAAAGCTTTTTAAATTATTACTTGAATATTGGTAGGACACAAAATTCACTTTTCCAAGCCTGGATTGCACCTATAATATGTACAGCCGGAAAAAAAAAAAACAAAAAAAACGCAACACTCGACGTAACTTCGTTGCTAATCGATGTACAAAAATGCAATAGGTATCATTCGGCTGGGAATTGTTAATACTTTCAGAAAATTAAATGAAATTTCGAATTGGGGGTCGTCTACATATAAAAATGCGCACCAATTTTGATTTTTTTTTGCAATGTCAATACCCTATTTTTAATTTATATTTGAATTCCTAGCGTTGTGACGATGCGAAAAAGTATATTGATTGCATATTTTACTTATTTTTTTATAGAGTTATAAGCGTTCAAAGTTTGAAGGTGCTAATGTTAAATTCATATTTCAAACTTTTATTAATATCTTCACTGTAAAGGAACTTTTTACTTATTTATAACACAAAATACACTTGAATCACTCATAATTTATTTATTTCTCGACGCCACGTTCTGCGGTCGCCGAACACACACTTTTCTTCACAACACAAACTCTCTTCGCATTACTTCAAAGTTCTTTACGAAGAATACAAATTATAGGTGGCGCGGTGTTAACGCATGCAAGCGTAACATACCGGCCCCCATTGCAATGTTTATTAAACATTCAATCACTGTTAGAAACTAACATACTTATTTTTTTTTTTTCTTTCAAAAAAACCCAAAATAATTTATAATGTAATCCACACATGAAGAAATATAATACTCAAAGGCTATTCATAAGAATGTCAATAATGCAACAATTTAAGACATAGAACAAGAAAACTAAAAATTTATGTACAAGTAAATATTAATGAACTTAAAGTTTCATTGGTAGTAATGATATTTTGCAAACAGGTCTTTTATATGTACCTGATGCAGTTTTAACCCCAACAACCCTTATTTTTTTATCCTTGCCAGGATAAACCTCACAAATTCTTCCTAAAGCCCACTGGCATTGTGGCAAATTCTCTTCTTTCAAAATAACCAGATCACCGATCTTTACGTTACTTTTATCAAAGAACCATTTTGTTCTTTGTTGTAGATGGCTCAAGTAAGAGTTTGACCATCTTTTCCAAATAGTTTGATTTAATCTGGTTATTTTTTCCCAGGATGCCAATCTTGATTCTTTAAGTTTTGATAAATCTGGCTCTATAAGCGCACTAAAGGGTCGTCCAATGAGGAAATGACCTGGAGTTAAAACATTTAAATCATCAATGTCAGATGAAAGCGGGATGAGAGGACGAGAATTTAGCATGCACTCTATTTGAGTAATCACTGTGAGGAATTCTTCGTATGTTAATTTCAAATTACCCACTACCCTTCTTAAATAGAACTTGAAGGATTTTACTCCTGCCTCCCAGAGACCTCCAAAATTTGGTGCTCTAGGGGGAAGGAAATGCCAGTCAATTCCCTCAGAGGCCATATAATTCGCGAGGGTTTCATCTGGTTTAAAAACCAAGTTAAATAATTTTTTAAGTTCAAGATTGGCACCAACAAAATTTTTTGCATTATCAGAATAGAGCTTACCACATTTGCCTCTTCTAGCAATGAAACGTTTAAGTGTTGCGATGAATGCGTTACTGGTTAAGTCAGTTACCATTTCAATATGCACAGCTTTTGACACAAAACAGATGAAAATACACACATATATTTTGTTATATAGCCCTTTCCGTTGTCCTTTGTACTTGATGTAAAATGGACCACAGAAGTCAACACCGGAAACATTAAACGGATAATTTACACTTACTCTCTCTCTAGGCAAACTTGCCATAATTTGGTCAGAAAAAACAGGATTGGTTTTACAACACTTAATGCAGTTGTGCACTACTTTTCTGCATATACTACGCCCATTAATTATCCAAAACTTTAGTCTGATTTGATGCAATAAGTCTTGTGGTCCACTATGCAAATATTTTCTATGAAAATATTATACAATTAAATGTGTTAACCTATGTCTTGGGGGCAAAAAAATAGGAAATTTCTGATTGTAATTGATATCACTATTATTAAGTCTACCTCCCACTCTTAAAATTCCTTCATTATCAATAAATGGATTCAACATCTTCAACTTACTGTTAGGCTTTATAGCCTTTTTTACCTGTAAGTCTTTAATGTCTTCGGAAAATTCCTCACTTTGTATGCACTTTAATAGAAATTTCTCTGCTTCAACAATTTCTGAAGATGTAAGTGGTCCACTTGTTTTGTAAAGAGGATTTCTGCTGTTATTTATGAACCTGAAAATAAAACTTATAATACGCAGAACAGTTAAATAATTATTACTTAAATTCAGCAGATTACACACAAAGTCACTATCAGTTACCAAATTAAAAACATTAAAATTATCATCACAGTTTGTGTTAGACTTTTTTAGTTCTACTCTAAAATCGTCCAAATTTTTTGGGTTAACAGTTATTTGACTCGGATAGTCCCTTTGTAGTAAAAAGCTGGGTCCGCTTAACCATAGTTCGTGTTCGAACAGTTTATCTGGATCAACGCCTCTTGATAACACATCAGAAGGATTTTGATCTGAAGCGATATGATGCCACTGTTGGATTGGTGAAAGGTCTTGGATAGTTGCTACTCTATGTTGCACAAGCGGTTTCAAATCCATGGGTTCCTTCTGTAACCAGGCCAAAACAATTGTAGAGTCTGTCCAAAAATAGACTTCGTTGATCATCACCTTTAAAGCACCCAACACCTTATTCATTAGCTTTGCCAGCAAAACAGCTGCACATAGTTCTAATCGAGGGATTGTTAAGCTTTTAACCGGAGCAACCCTTGATTTGCTTGAGATTAATCTTATTAATGTCCGGCCACGTGAATCATTGGACTTACAATAGATGGCCGCTCCATAGCAGAGTTCTGAAGCGTCTGCAAATCCATGGATTTCAATATTTGAAACCTGGGGAATCACAATGCACCTCTCAATTTTTATGTCATTTATTCGTTCTAATGTAATGAGAAATTGATGCCACTCTCTGTATTCTGGTGCTGGGAGTGCATCACTCCAATCAATTTTTAGACGCCAAAGCTTTTGCATAAATATTTTGGCCTTAGCAATTATCGGGCCTAATAAGCCTAGCGGATCAAAGATCCTAGCTATCGTCGACAACACCTCTCTTTTTGTATAGGAATTTTTCAGATCTACTTTAACTCGGAAAACAAAACAATCATCCTTTGGCTTCCAATACACGCCTAAAGTTTTAATTTCATCTTTGTTATAAAAATTGTAACTCTCTGTCATACTTGGAGAAAGTTCATCATTATTAGCACACCACTTATGTAGCTCCATCCCTGCGGACTGTATAACCTCCTTTAACTCCTGTTGTAACTCTTTCGCCTCCTCTAATGCACTTGCTCCAAATAACACGTCATCCATATAAAAATTATCACGAAGGATTGGGGATGCCTTCGGGAAAATTTTTTCCTCATCAAGTGAAAGCTGGTGTAAGGTTCTCATAGCTAAGTAAGGCGCTAAGACTGTTCCATATGTCACTGTTGTTAATTCAAATGTTTTGGGGGTTTCCTCAATGCTATTGCTCCAGAGAATTCGCTGCAGTGGGTACTGACTCGGGTCAATAAGAATCATTCTATACATCATTTTGATGTCAGCAGTTAAGGCGTAAATATGCAGGCGGAAACCCACCATTATGGTAAATAAATCACTTTGTATTACTCCGCCATTGAATTGCAAGGAATTAAGAGAAGTACCATTTGTTGTTGGTGAAGAACAATTGAAAACTACACGTAATTTAGTCGTATTTTTATCTGGCCTGTACACTCCGTGATGAGGTGCGTAATAAGCAACATCAGGAGTTTTATCCTCTGTTACCTCTCTCATGTGACCAAGGTTTTTATATTCCTCTAAAAAGTCTTTATATAACGACAAGTATTTCTCGTCTCTAGATAGATGTGTCCAGAGCGATCTGAGTTTTCTAAGAGCAATTTCTCTAGACTGACCTAAACATGGCGCGTCATCTTTTAAAGGCATTGTTACAATATATTTACCTTTCTCATTTCTCTTATGTGTACGCGTAAAATGTTCCTCACATATAGCCTGTTCTTTACTTTTGGTTAATTGTATATTTACATCCTCAATCTCCCAAAATTTTCTTAATGTTACATTTAAATGCTCTCCACGTATTAATCCACAATGAATTTTAACCTCATCCCTTTGATCTAAATTCCCTGTTGCAATGTAACCAAAACAAGAATTCTGAAGGAGTAGCTGAGGGTTCTGAGAATATATTTGCCCCGGTCTCAATAATTCATAAAAAATTTCAGCACCAAGGAGCATGTCTATTTTTCCAGGAATGTTAAAACTATAATCTGCTAACGTTATTGAATTCGGGACATCGATATGTACATTAATTACTTTATTCGGAACAAAATCCGTAATTTTCCTCACGACAAACATATTTAAGGATTTCTCAAAGTTTTTTCTTTATTGGCAATAGTTGCTGTTACGCAACCGTTAATGGTCATCGATGCATCATTCAAACAAGAGAGTAAAGTATTTATTTTTTCTATTTTGAGTTGTAATCGATTTGCACAATCTTTTGTTATCAAACACGCCTGAGAGCCGCTGTCTAGAAGGCACCTTACTTCCTGCCATTGAGAATATTTATCTTTAACTAAAACACGCACTGTACTCAATAAGACATTTTTGTTTTGTTTTTTGCAAAACTAGTGGCTACAATTTGCTGCCTGTCACTAGGAAAATTAGGAGGAAAAAAGGAATTGAATTCACCATGCTGTTCTCCATACAATTTTTCGGAATCAGCGGCAGCTGTAACTTCCGAATTATCCTTTATTTCCTTACAAGAATCGCTAAATTTTCCTTCTCTAGGAAAGTTAATCAATTTATTATGTGGTTTTCCACAAAAACAGTTTCTCATATTACATTTTCTCACATTACAATTCGGTAAAAACACTTAAAACATAACTTATTTGCCTTAATAACATTAACTCTTTCTTGTACAGGAAGTTTTTTGAACTGCGGACACATATATAAAGCATGATATTCATTATTTTTACAAAGAACACATTTTACATTTTTTTTTTCTGATAAGAACACATTTGAAGCAACTTTTTGAAATCGTGAATTATGCGATTTGTTCCCGACAAACCGCTTCGCTTCATTTACACAAGTCTTTGCACACACATTCAACTCATTTTTACCTCTGCCCCTTGCAGATAAATAAATATCACATTCACGACCCAATTCTTGTGGTTTAAAAAATGATTCACCCTGCTTAACCCCAATGTGTGTCATTAATTCACGATCTAATGAATTAAAAATTTTGTCAGATACAATTAATGGGCTCTTCCCACCTGACGTCAGAGGTCACATGATAGAGGAAAAACAAATAGCAGACGAAGTCTTGTTTATCTAGAGTGATTGCTGAAATAACATATTTTCTATTCTTATTTTTGATCAATCGTATTTAATCTGTGTTATTTTTTATAAATCATCATTTTTAATCCATTTTATATCATTATTCGTCATCTTTTGTTTGCGGTATACATTTACAATCATCATTTAGTTTATGTTTGTTATTGATGTTGCATGAAGAACATGTTTAATACTCTGATTTTTGGTACTTAAATCAGTGACAGTGCAATATCGTACTGCGTAAATCCATTTAGACCAGTAACTAAGTTAATTAACTTGTTGTAACACCTTTATGCAATTAAATTAAATGAAAACATTTTAAAATTTCAAATTATAATCCATAAACATTCCACAAGAATCTATTATTTATTGCTAGATCAGTTAATGTTACAGTTACACTACAATATACAAAAATCGATTCTTATAGGTAAAAATAAATAAACACATAAAATGTTTTTTAAAAATTATTAAATTTACAAATACAATTATTCTACTGTTTACAAATGCACAATATTACTTTTATTTTATTTTATATTAAATATTAAAATTTTTGTTCTTAAGAACAATATTTAATTGAATTCGATTCTCAGAATTTGATTATTCGTTTTCCTCTATCACGTGATTGAGCAGACGACGGTGGGAAGAGCCCATTCACATAATGATTTAAAATCATTCAATTTACGCAATTCACAATAATACTCAAAAGATGCCGATAATCGCGACGCATACTGCACATAACTCTCTGACGGTAATTTTTGTGCCTTCCGGAAGTTATTTAAACACTCATTAGCCGTCGGCTGAAACTCCTTCAAAACAACTGTTTTTAATTTTTCGTAATTACACAAGTCTTCCTCAGACACATATACCCTTAAATTACTGGCTTTTTCACCGAGAATGTTTAAAAGAATTTCCGCTTTAAACCCATCTGGAACATTTTTATTCTTAAATGCCTTTTCCAGAGAATGAAAAAATAGATTGAATGATTCTGCTTTAGATGGTAATGGGATTGTAAGCGTTTTAATACTCTTAATAAAACTTTCCAGATTATTATTATTCAGAAGTTCTGGTTCCGAATGCACAGTTGAAAGCGAATTATTTTGGGATGAATCCCTTTTAATATTCGCTAATTCTAACTCTTTCTCTAACTGCGTTAATTTAATTTTCTCGAATTCAGAATTTTGTAAAGATTCCTTACGAATACTTGCTATCTCTAACTCTTTCTCTAATTGTGCTAGTTTAATTTTTTCCAACTCCATTTTTGATTTTTCTTCTTCTTTTTTCGATTTAATTTCCTCAACCGCGCAATCAACTACATTTTTCATTAACTCACTATTTGTAAAATGTTCACATTTCTCAATAATATCTTTTAACTCAACAAGTTTAGCACCCTCTCCTACACTTAAACCCAATTCCTCTGCGACAAGCTTAAACTCACCTTTTCTTAATTTATCGATAATTGACATTATTAAATTTAACAAGTAATAAATTCAGAACAAATTTAAATTTTATGAAGATGCTCTTACCTCAGATCGCTGTATTCCACATGAGAACAAAAAACACTATTATCTTGTTCCTCTTAAATAAACTATCTCTTCACTTGTTTTTTTTTTTTTTTCGTTCACTTTTATATTTTATGTTTCACTTAAATCAAATCCATCCGTCGATATAAACATTTTTTTTTCTTCTATGATTAAAACAAAACTTTTTGTTTCATCGATCGATTACGAAACCGAAACACAAACTTCTTTTTCTCACAATGAAATTAAATAAACAAAACTCGTAATTACCTTTCTTTTTAACAGGTCCTGTGGCTCGACGGGCCATGTAAAGGAACTTTTTACTTATTTACAACACAAAATACACTTGAATCACTCATAATTTATTTATTTCTCGACGCCACGTTCTGCGGTCGCCGAACACACACTTTTCTTCACAACACAAACTCTCTTCGCTTTACTTCAAAGTTCTTTACGAAGAATACAAATTATAGGTGGCGCGGTGTTAACGCATGCAAGCGTAATATTCACAAAAAATAATTTGATCGATATATATATATATATATATATATATATATATTAGGGGTGGGAATCGATTAAGAGTTTTAACCGGGTTAATCGTAGTTCATTAATCGATTAATCGGTCGATTACTCGGATTTTTAATCGGTTTTCATTTTCTTTATATAATTTTATTTCAATGATGAATAAAACTCTCATATTGTGTGTGTGTGTGTGTGTGTATATATATATATATATACATATATATTATTCATAAGTTTGATTGAAAAAAAAAAAAATTTTCCAAAAATTTTTGTCTAATTAATTATATTTGTTTCATAACTGAAATTTAAATCAATTTTCAGAGTAATAATTGGTGACTTTAGGTGTTAATTTTATATAAATATTTTCAATTATTCAATTTTATTTATTATCATTATTTTTTTTTAAATAAATTAATTTTTCGATTCATTTTGAAAGAAACATTAAATGAATTTACACATATTTTAGTTTTATATTTGCAGGCCTTGTCCATCTCGCTTGTCACTATTTTTAAACGAATTCTCAAAATTCCATATCATTATCATAAAAATCTCAAATTCTTATATTTTAGTTCTTCTTTGTCACTTCGGACTAGAACACAGGATGTTATTTTCTGTTTCTACTTCAATAGTTACTATCAGCAATTGTGAACAGACAATAAACGCTTGAAGATACTGTGAAACTCTGTTGACATTTCCCCCATCAGAGGGATAGTGGAAAGCTCAATCTCTTTATTTATTTATTTATATTAATCTTGAGCATTTCCACTTTTTGAAAGCTTCTTGTTTCTGAGAATACTATTACCCTAGCCAGGGGCATAACTTAAGGGGGGGGGGGGAAGGGGGGAATCTCCCCCCCCCCCCAATCTTTTAAAAAATAGGGTGGCAAATTGAAGTTTCTGGGGGCGCTGTTTTGCAACTTAAAGTTCATTTGAAAGTGGATCATAATTTTGTTAATTATCGTTAGTTACCAAAATCACTTACGAATTTTATGTATCACAAGCTGACCAACTGCTTCACCGACCAGCAAAAAAAGTTTGCGTTAAAATGTCTGACTGTAGCAAACTCCCGTTAGGTGGTGTCTGCGGCGCCCTCTAATCTAATTAGATGTCTAAAACAGCCTGCTTTCCTACCGTGCAAACAACCCTTGAAAATTCTCATCGTATTCATGACGCTTAAAAAATCTGATCATAACAAATTCCTGTTTGGGGGCGCATATGGCATGATTTCCGTTTTGTTCACTTACAATAGCCTGTTCGCTTACCATACAAAAGACTGTTGAAAATTCTAATCGTATTCGGGACCCTTTAAGAATAAGTTAGTAGCAAACTCCAGGCGCCCTTCCCTGTTCAGGCACCTACAAAGGCATAATGAGGTTTCTCGGGGGCGCTGTTTTGCGCCTTGAAGTTCATTTGAAAGTGGTTCATAATTTTGTTGATTATCATTAGTTACCAAAAACACTTAAGATTTTTATGCATCAGAAGCTACCTTCGGTGACCAACTGGTTCACCGACCAGCAAAAAAATTTAAAATAGAGAAATAGATGGAACTTAAAAAGTTGCCAACTTAGCACCTTTTGGCTACCGGAAAATTCTAATAACTGTTCACTAAAACTTAAACCCCTTCGAATCTTTTTTTTTTTTTTTTTTTTTCGCTACGTCCTTAAATAAGAGGGTTTTTTGAAAAGAGTTACACACGGAAAGTTGTCGATTCACATCAAGAGTTAAACAATATTACCAGCTCTCGGCAAAACCTGCTCCTTAGCACTTTCGCGACCGCATATTTTTGTCTTTTTGACTGTAATGGCCATATCGCACGGGCGGAATGGGACGTTTCGGCGCGACCGTTTTGGCGCGGCCGTTCTTGCGCGAAACCCATTTTGGCGCGGCCGTTTTGGCGCGAGATCCATTTCGGAGAGGCTGTTTTCGCGCAGCCTGTCCTTCACGAAATGGCCGCGGCTTTCGTCTCAGCCTTTTCAGTTAAAATTTATTTAATGATAGATATGATTTCTTATTTATTTATTTATTATGCGTGAAGAAAAAACTATTTTAAATTATTTATTAAATATATTAATGATGAATAGAATTTTGCTTAATTTAAAGGAATCAATGTTAAGATTAGAAACTTGTTTTTTATTAAACTTAGTCATCAGATGGCAACACATACGCAGCAATTCTAAAGATTCTAACCAATTTGGTGATGGAGGTTCTTTGGGGAATAAAATAAACAATGTAATTTCTAATTTTTTTTTTTTTTTTTAATGCTTGAACCAAAAAATATTTTTAATTTTTTATTAATGACATTAATGATGAATAGGATTTTTCGTAATTTAAAGAAGTCAGTGGTAATCTGATAAAAGAACTCGATTTTTGTAGTTAAAACTTATTAAACCTATTGCCGTGCGGTTCTTTGGGTAATAAAATAAACAATGTAATTTCTGACTTTATATATATATATATTATGCGTAAACAAAAAATTATTTTAAATTATTTGCTAAAGATATTAATGATGAATAGAATTTTGCGTGATTTAAAAGAGCCAATGATAAGGTGAGAAACTAGATTTTTGTTTAATTAACTTAATTTATGTAACTTAATTTATGTTATTACCAAACTAAATACTTTTTATTGAAGCCATATTTTTGGGTTTCATTTCTTAGTATGGAACAATATCTATTGCAAGTATTTTACATTAGTTCATTAATCCTTTAGCTGTGTAGCATTTTATCTGTTTAATAACTGATAAAAACAATAGTAGGTGAAGATAGGAATTAAAAAATGATTACATTTAATAAAATTATAATAATAAAATAATATAAACTAAGTAATATAATAATAAATTAAATATATGTATATGTATATATTTTAACTCTATGGTTATTCAGTAATCTTATTTTCCAATTTTTTTTTTTTTTTTTAAGATTGTCACATTAGCCTTTTATTTCAACTATTGAGTGACAGAAAAAAAATGTTTGTAACTGATAAAGGGTTAAACTGATCATGTAATTTAAAACAAATTTCATGTCGTCAACATTGCTTTATTTATTTATTTATTTTTATTTTCAAAATATTGTTGTTAGAAATGGATGAAACAATGGAAATTTCATAGTAAATAATATTGGGAAAATGAGAACTAAAAATTTTAAAATATGTCCCGAAGGTTTTGGGGGTAAATTAAAAAACAAAAATAAATAAAAAAATAGGAATTTTATTTTTTCTGAAGGTGGTAAAAACCATGGGAAAAACATGTTTTGGCCAAGATAGTAAAAACCGGCAAAAACCATTACACGGTAAATACACACCTGCTTTAATTTTTTTTTTTTTTTTTTTAATAACTTACTTAAAGCTCGCAATGCTCTAAATTTCTGAAACTTATTACACATAGTAGAATAGTTCCATACAACTTATTAATTTTTAATACCATTTCCCCCCCCCCCTCAGCTTACTATTTATTTATTGTAACTTAGTAACTCCCCACAGTTAAAATGTAGACTTAGGTTCATTAATCACTAAATCAGTAAAAATCAACTGTGCAAAAAGAAAAATGAGAGCAATTTACGTTTAGAAGTGCCAGATGAAAATATCCTGTACTTTTAAATCTCCACCAGTTATTAAAAAAAGATTAAAAAAAATTGATAAAAATAAAAAATAACTTTCTATAAAGTTTTCATTATCTTAAAGTTATCACTGCTATTCTTCTTCTTCTTCTTCTTCTTTTTTTTTTTTTTTGTTGTTGTTACACAAAATTTAATTATTAAAGACTTCTGTTTATTTTTATTTACAGTTTGCGTATTAAAATTTCCTATATAATAAAGCTTGCTGGGATAAAATAAAAGTTAACTTTAGCAAGAAACAGGATAAAGGAAAGGTATGCATTTTTAACCAATTCTTAAACTGCCTTCACTTAAACAAAGTCAATAATGATTAACTCGCGGGTTTATTTTAATCCATCTAATAATAAACAGTTATAAAATTCTTGAATATTCCCGACTATTTATTATGTTTTCAGAAAAAAAAAAAATCTTACACTCAAAAAGTTCGGAATGTAAACATCTGGCGCCGAATAGGCCGGCGCCAAAACGGCCGGCGCCGAAACGGCCGCGCCAAAACGGCCGCGCCGAAAAGTAACAAACCGTCACACGGGAGCATATATACTCAACACAACATTATACTCAACATGTTCGCTATGCTGAACGAACGAGAAACCGGTCAGCTGTCCGTAGGTTTCCCCCGAATTGTTCCCGTGATGTATTCCCTTCTCTAAAGGTATTCCAGGAAAAAATCCTGTTTATTCCTCCTATTGGTCAATTTTGAACAGCACACTCAACATACTCAACTTTTTCTAAACGGTTTCGTAAGAGTTGATTATCCGAAAACTTGCTGTCCTTGAACAAAATCAGACTGAGTATGTTGGGTATAATGCTGTGTTTAGTAAAATGCTGAACGAAAGTCTCTCGTGTGATATGGCCATTAGGTTCGCCTGTGCAGAGTTCCCAACTTTTAATAATTTATTCACGAGCATTTTTAGCCCCGCCTTCTTTTCGCACCGGAAATTTTGTAGATTATTTCTCTTTAGTATGTGACAGTGATTAAATAACAAGAAAATATTTTTTCAAAATTTCCGGTATGAAAAAGAGGCGGGGCTAAAAATGCTCGTGAATAAATTATAAAAGTTGGGAACTCTGCGCCTGTGGACGTTATTCTCTCAAGTTACAATATTTCAAAACAATATTTTCTGCATTCACATTTATATTACAAATGGATAAACTTTATAATTATATTCTTTCTAATCAAAGTATTCGTATCCATAGTATATTTATAGTACAATGTTTTGAAGATCTTTATCATTCACACTGACTCATTAAAATTCGAAGAAAAAGATAACATCTTTTGCTCATCGGCAATCAGTCGAGGAAGGACCCCTACTATGAGGTTTGTCTAATTTTCCTTTAAAATGCTGCAATCTGATACTTGACCATTTCAGGATATATTGTACACTCTTCATGCCCTAGGGTCCACATCGCTCCTGTAGACGTAATTTATTGCTGTTTTGTTGTGATAGAGAAAGAATGGCTGTTTTTATTTTATTTTATTTTATTTATTTATTTTTTTTTTTTTTGGTATGTGTGTGTCTTTATCCCTTATTTTTCATGAAAACTTGCAGAGGATGAGGAAGCAACTTTTCTTAGTTTGTTTACAAAAAAGAATCTTAAAAAGCCAAATTTACAGGAAAAATAACTAACCGAAGGGAAAAAATGTTGCATTAGAAATGTTATTTTTTTATTTTAGCAATTTGAAGTTTTATATTTTGCTTCATTTAGAAGAAAAGAGGGAGCACCATCTTAGAAATTATTGGAGGGGGGGGTGGAGGCTCGAGCCCCATGGGCCCATATATACGCCTATGCTTCTGACGACAGATATTTTTCCCCTTTTTTTCGTGTATAAAATTTAAAGGAAAATAATCTTAATTATCCAATTTTGACAAAAATTAAAAGTTGGCTAAAAATTGCGATTATGAGTTCTCATTTTGTTAAGCTTTAAAGACAAATTACTAATTTACATTATTAAGAAATTTTGTTAAATAAAATATTAGGACAGAAAAACATACCATTTCAAAATTTTTGCCAGGCACTGTATGTAATGTAAATTTTCATTTTTACGTCTGTGATTTAGGGGGGTACCCCCCTCCCCCCCTCGCTACGCCTATGTTTAGAGATACAGTGCCTGTAGCTGTCCTATATTTCCGCTTTTGTTTTATTATTTAACACTATTATTATTTTATTATTATTATTTTTTTTTTGTCAAAATTTTAAAGCTAAAGGAATATGTAAAAAAAAAGCATACTGATTAATTAAAGTGGTGAAAAAATAATAAAATGCAGATAAAAATATAGGACTGCTGCGGGAACTGGAAATGTAAAACTTCTTTTTTTACCAATATTTTTATCAAGAAATCTTTACCATACTTTTTTAGCAATGTATCGCTATTAAATAGAAGAGATATAATCGTATAGGATCATAACATATAAATTTAATAAAGTGTGTTGCTCGACAATTACTTCCATTACCTTACTACCGTAGGCAATGGAAGTATTGTATTCAGTCAAAAAAATTGATATCGAGTTTTCACCTGTTTTACACGATTTAAGGCCTCATGAGCTCAAAAAAGTAGTTTTTAAGAATTGGTCAGTGTGTGTGTGTGTGTGTGTATGTGTTTGTGTATGTGCAGAATCTTCTGGCGATCATATCTCCGAACTGAAACTAATAAAAAATGATAGAACTGCGAAACTTCAGAATTGATAAAGTCTGGTACACGGGTGAATTTTCCAAATTTTGGTGAAAATTGGAAGACCGGAAGTGGGACCGTAAGGCTGTATCTCAAAAACAGCTCTAACGATTTTCTTCAAAGTTGCTTATAAACTCTCTATTAGATGTCCTTTCGAATGATATAGTTGGTTAGTTAAGAAAAATTTATAGGCGCCTTGTATGATATGAATAGCTCAATTTTAGATCATACAAGTTCTTTCCTTTAAAAACCGTTGTATGGATATTTTTCCAACTCGCCATATTAACTCCCTTTTAAATATCCTTTTGTTTATAAGTATTGTTTTCCGGTGAATAATTCAGAATGCCAAGTTTTGGTAAAAGTTAGTATCTCAAAAAGGCTTTAACGATTTTCTTGAAATTGTTACATAAATCCAATTTAGATATCCTTTCTCATGTATTATGTGGTTATTACAGGAAAATTAACGGTCATTTTGATCAGATAGTTTAGTTTTAGATCTCGAAAATTGGTGTTTAAAAAAATAACTCTATCATTTTTTTCTTCTTAATTTTTAGCTCGTTATGTTAATATATATTACAATAATATATAATATATAAGGCATATAAAACTCTCTTTTGTGTATCTTTATACGTGTATCAAGTTGCTCTTACTGGAAAATTCCAAAAAATGCATATTAATGCGTGTAATAGTGGGTAATGGAAATCTTGTGGTTGTTTGACACCAGATTTTTTTTTTCTTTTGATATTTTTATTCCTTCTTGGCAGATGGGAGAGATGTTCAAAACAACTTTTATTTTTTCTACTATTAACTTGGGATTTTATATAAGTCATCAATTGCCGTTCTCACGGTCAAAAATGGGATTATTAGATCTTTATATTTTGGCACAAATCTCTTTGAATTAAATTTATGAGGGTTGATTTTGTTGCATATGGCTAATGCTCGCTATGTGGCTAACATTGTTGGCCCTTTGTTGCATCGTGTCCACTATAGTGGACAAAGGTTTACATTTTTTTCCTTTCACACAAATGGTTTTATAGGTTTGGTTTCAATGATTATTCTTTCTGTATTATTTAAGCTTTCAACAGTTGCTCATAGATGGCAGCATAATATAAAATTACAGATTGCATAATCATTGTTAGTTTGAAAATGGCGTCAACCTCTACTTCCAAGTTAGTATGATTTGTCATTGTAAACATTGTATTAAGTGCTAAACCTTTTTTTATTTTGACAATGAGTAATTTTAGGTATTTTAGAATATGTTTGAATAGAACACTTATTTTCAGATGCAATTTTTCTGGAAAATTGGTGAGGCATACTATTGTAACAATCGCAGCTATCGTAGATCACAAGTCAGATCGTACACTCGGCAGCAAAAGTATCCGAGCACTAGGAATAATCCCTGTATGAAAAAAGTACACTTAATACTGCTTTGTTAAATAAATCCTTATTGAATCATGTTTTAGACTGACTAAGAATATGACTCGCCAAGGATTTATTTAAAAAAGCAGCATTAAGTGTACTTTTTTTAGACGGGGATTATTGCCAGTGCTCGGATACTTTTGTTGCCGATTGTAAGATCCGACTTGTGATCTACGATAGCTGAGATTGTTACAATAGTATGCCTTCCTTGATGTGTTTTTAGTTTCCCATCATATTATAGGTATGGGGAACTTAGGTAATCGTGAAAATTTTCGACATCTTTTTTTTTTTACTTTTTTACACGTTTTCAGGTGCATGTTCAGCATTCCTTGATTTAACAAACCGAAAGCAAAATCCCACCAACTAATTGTCCCTTCCGTGGAGGATCAAAACTGTGATGGCATGTCTCCGGGACACCTCTAAGGGTGTGTTCCAGACGCGAATTTGGAAAATGCCTACTCCTCAGAACCTTGGCGAGAAAATTCTTGGCGCGCAACATATTTTAAGGGAAAAATATGAAAATGTGGAAACTAATCATTGATTGAATCAAACCTGTCAGAATGAATCAAGAATGAATGAATGAATCATCGATTCATATCCACCGTACTTTCATTCGTATCATAGTTTAAAAATAAAACATTTTGTTTAATAAAAAAAAATAATTTTCTTCACATTTAATTGAATGAAAAGCGATTATTTTACAGAAGACATTTTTTTTTTTCTTTTGTGTTTAAAGTGTGCTAAATAAAAATACAAATTTATTACAGATAACTTTTTTTACCAATATGTAAACGTATCATAATAAATTTCTCCACTAATTTATTAACTTTATCATTCAATATTTTTCGTTATTCAATATAAATTATTTTTATTCGAATAAATTAATTTATACTTTTACGTATTTCTTCTGAAGTATTCTTTCTTTCTGTCTCATTTTCGTTAAGGGAAAAAAATATTGTAATCCTTGGTAAAGTAACGATGTACTTAAGTAATTACAAACATAAGTAATTAAGTAAAATGTTTGTTAGGTAATGTTAATTTTGATTAATGCAGATTTTTTTTTCTTTGCCTAACTCTGAAATTAAGTATAGCATGCACAGTTTTATTTATTAAGCTCGATTAATTTTTAAAATAGCAACACATTGATTTTCTTCTATTTACTTATTTAGATTAATAAATAAATAAGGCTCACTTTCTAAAAATTGAACTAATTCAAATGTTTGTGCAGGTATAGATTGATTACATTGATAATATGATTAATTGCACGTATTATAATCTCTTCCTTTGAATGAAATTTCTAATTATTTTTATGTAAATGATTTTTAACTCAATTTATTTCAGTAATAATCTTGCTTCAGTAGAAATGAACTATGTCCAAACATTTAAAAGTATTTATATAATCTTAATATATATATAACCTTTCATTTTTAAAATTTCATGCAAACAATTCTCCATTCAGAGGCCTTTTTTGTAGCCTTTTATATTGTTACAACTTGAATGGGGACAAAAAGAAAAAAAAAAAAAAAAAAAAAAAAAAAAAAAAAAAGATATTTGAAAATTAAATTTTTATTATTGAGAAATTTTTAGTTATGTTGATGCAGTAGACTGCGCCAACTAGTCATATAATTTAGGATACTTTGATATAGTTAATATACAAGTGATTAAATAGTATCACAGCCATTTTCTCAGCACATATGGTGTTTTCATTACAAAGATTGGCACTAGAAGTTGGCATTACTCACTAGTTGCTCATCATTTTATGTGCATATTATTTTCCCCCTGATAATCGCATGATAATGATGAAATGAATATTTTTAATGAAAATGTTACAAAATAAAAGTAATATAAAAATATATTTAATTTAGAAATATACGTTATTCATTAAAAGCTTAATCATAATTCACTGCAAGAAAAACATTGATGTCTGTGATAATTTAGATGGATTCCTCAAAATAACTTCTAAAGGCTACATTTTGCTATCTGAAAACATGAAATTAAAAAGTAAAATTTACAGTAATTAAGGATATCCACTTAATTTTTGAAGTACACCTGATATACTCTAATAAAAATGTTGATATAAGTATTTGAGATGTATCCACCAAAATAACTTATTCTAACAATAAATAATCTATATATATAAAAGAGTAAACTCACTGATTACTGACTCAACACAGTCGTGGCGATTCTATGGGAGATACAGGTGCAAATTTTGGTGAGCACGTCGGTTTTAGGATTTGATGACCACTGGGACGGGATTTTGCAAAATCAGAGAGCAAAAACATTTTTATAAACATAACTCTGCTCCAAATTGCTTCACGGTGAAAAAATTTCAGAGGGAGAGACTAGACTTGAGTACAAAAAAAAAAAAAAAAAAAAAAAAAATATTTTCTGCAATTTTGGAATTCCAGATTTTTAAGGGGGTAAAAATGATTTTTGGAGGCAAATTTAGAAAATACGCATTTTTTAATTGAGCCTCGCTTTCCCAACATCAAGGCGTTACTGCAGAAAAATCGCTTTCAGGTGCCGCTTGGCATGTTTGGCGAAAATCACCAGCACAGCACCTTTTTGTACAATTTAGAAGTTGCAACATTCCACTGGTTATGTTTGCTATCTCTGACGAATTAGCGCACTTCTTAAATGAGGCGGGCTTAACTAAATTTCACTTCAAAATGGGGTCAAAGTGAACCCATCTTGGGAAAGCGAGGGTTAAACTCTACCAATAATAGCACAAAGATATAGAAAACCACTAAGAGTCAACTTAAGGATATTTCCAAAAAATCATTATTGGTTTTCTGCAATTTTCGATTTTGGGGAGGAGTTACGAGAGGGCAAATTCAAGTCCCCCCTTTTAGCACTAAATTTGTCCGGCGAAATATACAGAATCACAAATTTTAGTGTGTGGCTTATTTATGTGTGCCTGACACCTATTGTAACGGAATTTTGCGAAAGTTCCCAATTGGGGGGGAGGGGGGCAATAAACCTGTTTCCAAGCGTAACTTTGCTTCAAATTACCTCAGCAAGATTAATTTTATGTGTTGGTTGTTTATGCCTTCCCAACACGCACTGTAAAGGGATTTTTACGCAATTTCTTCCTCCCTCCTTTGCAGGTGGATAGGGAGGCAAAAATATGTTTATAAGAGTAACTCCGCTCCAAATTATCTCAGGGTAGTGATTTTTTAACATGTCGATTGATTATGCGTTCTCAAGACATATACTACAAAGATATTTTGTAAAATTCCACTTTATCCCCCTTGGGGGTTGGAGAGGAGAAAACATATTTCCAAGTGCAAATCTGCTCCTAACTATCTTAGGTGATTTTTTATGTGCGGGCTGGTTATGAGTTTCCAACACACACTATGAAGGTATTTTGTGAAATTTCCCCTTTCCTCCCTTTAAGGGTGTTGAGTAGGGGGCAAAAGCACCTTTTAAAGTGTAACTGCTCCAAATTACATAGATACCAAGTCTACTGTTTTTGGCGGGGACTTCAGACTGGAAAAATTTTATAGCTGATTTTAGTAATACTAATCGTCGAAAATATATATAACATATTCCATTTAAAAATACCAATGTGAATTTTGATTTAAAAGATTAAAAACAGCAGCTATGAAATTATCTCATGAAAGTGATTTTTTGATATGTCGATTGGTTATGTGTATTCAACACACACAAACTACAAAGAGATTATTTGAAATTCCGTGCCATCTCCCCTCTTGAGGGTTGGGGGGGGGAGGAGATTAAAAAACATGTTTGCATGCGTAACTCTGTTCCAAATAATCTTAGAATGGCAATTTTTGATGTGCGGACTGCTTATGCATATTCCACACACACTACAAAGTGATTTTGTGAAATTCCACACTACCGCCCCCCCCCCTCCTTAGGGGTGGGGGTAAACTCTGCAGTAACTCTTCATGCGTAACTCTGCAGTAAATTATCTTTAGAAGGAGATTTTCGATGTGTGGGTCAGTTATATATATCGGACTCATAATATAAAATTATTTAGCAAAATTCCCTCCTCCTTTTTCCATTTAAGAGCGGGGAGGGGGTAAAAACACGTTTTAAAATATAGTGCTGCTTCAAATAATCTCAGGATCCTGATTTTTAATGTGTTGGTTAGGTATGTGTATGCAACATGTACTATAAAGGGATTTTGTGAAGTGTGGCAAGTGGAAAAACCTTTACCGAAGGTAGCGAGAACTTTAACTTAGATTTAGACTGATTTCAATGATTTTTTAAAATTATTAATGGTATAGCGTTTTGAAAATTCATTTCAATATAATGACCAGCGAAGCAGGCAAAGCCTGCTAGTACATTATAAAAGAGCATCAAAGAACTGGCGTTTAAAAGTAATAATTACAAACCTTTGAATAAACACCATAAAAGCAAGAACTTCCAACAGTTGTTTCGGGTCAAAAGAAAACCTAGCCCTTCGTCAAGTGAATAAAGTAGGCACGAGTGCTGTAACAAAGCGGCAACACAGTGCAACCTGCAACAGTGTGTTGTCGCTTCTTTTACAGCACTCGTGTGTACTTTTTTTGCCTGATGAAGGGTTTTTTTTTTTACCTGAAACAATTGTTGCGAGTGTTTGCTTCTATGGTGTTTATTCAAAGTTTTGTACCTAGTAATAAATAATACATTTTCCTATTAAAAAAAAAAAAATAAATAAAGAGTAAAATTTACTGTCATTCACTTAATTTTCAAAGTACACCTGATCATTTTTCCCCCCCCATAGATTTGGTAAAATAGAAATTTTGGCCAATGACAGTCCTTCGTATGTTGTCATTCTTTATATCAACTATCAAGGCACCCTAGTATAACTTACTTGTCAATATTGCAGCCATATTTATTTTAATAATTTAAACTTGAAAAAGAAAATCTTTATTAAATGACGAATTAATTGCCTTAACGATGTTACACGTACATACATTTTAATAAATTATAGCTATATTTTAATACAGTTGTACATATTTTTTATTAATACTTCCTTAATATGAAAGCCTATTTTTAAGATTAATAAAACAAATAGTTAAAATTGAGCTATTTCACTATGCATAGAAATCTGTATAGCAGCGATCACTTCCATGCATGTGAACTCACTTTGCAACCATTAAAACCAAAAGAGAAAAAAACATCACTGGATACAACTTACACATTTTGCATGAAAATCTGTATAGCAGTGGTCACGGTACCATACATGTATGCTTGCTTAGCTAGCATTAAAAAAAAAAAAAAAAAAAAAAAAGAATCTGACGTGGACACCACGACTTCCTTATACATCTATTGGAATATACATATGGTTATGGAAACATTGATATTTTTGTGTGAGGTAATTGATTTGTAAATAACCAGGCAGGTTCTAGTCCATGAACATTCCTGAAAACAAGCAAAAAGAAAAAAAAAAAAGATACTCCAACCACAACAGTCCTGATGATAAGATTATATATACCACCAATTGTAAATTTTTCAGGAATTTTCTATGGCTTATTACAGAAAATACCATTGGCAAATACTCAGCTTAGACAGTACAAAAATAAAAAAACTGGTGTACAATGAATATTTAAATTTAAAAAACTTTTTCATACACCATAAAATTATGAAAGCATTACCAGTTTCGAAAAGACATGGCCTTTCTTCTTCAGGTACAAAAACCACCAGTCTTGCTTTTTTCTCCAAGGTAATAGCAAGTGCTTTGCACCTGAAGAAGAAAGACCATGTCCTTCTGAAACTGGTAGTGGTTTTATTAATTTTATGGTATGTGAACAAGTTTTTAAGTTTAAATATTAAACACAGCTTAGTGTTCAATGAAAATCATTTCAGTATAAATTGCCTACTTTTATTCTTGTAGGCAAAAATTAGTGGTGAGAAATGATACATTTTACCAAAACAAATAATTCTGTTAAAATTGAGAAAAGGTTTACAAATTCTGGCTCTCCTGAAGCAATATTTGTCACCAAATTCGATTGCTAATCTCGTCAGGCTGCCAAGTTTGTAGCCGACTCAAATCTTGATCTTGGCATCAATTTTAGCGATTTGCTGAAAATTTTTGTAAAGAATAAAACCTTACATTACAGCTTTATGGAAGTCTGAATAGCTGCTTTTGTGAGGGGGTTTCCTCCTTCATCAGCTTACTTCCTCGTGGTCCATGCCATCGGTAGTGGATGTTTTCTTCTGTTTCTTAGATCGTGTCACTGTCGGTAAGCACAAATGCTGATATCAAAGCGGCAGCGTGTGTTGCCACTTTGCTTGCAGCACTCGTGCTTCCTTTGTTCGCCTGATGAAGGGTCATGTATTCTTTCGATCCAAAACAATTATTGTGAATTTATAGCATTTTATGGTGTTTATTCAAAGTTGTGTACTTATTACTTTAAAACGCCAGTTCTTTCTTATTTTCTCTTCTGTTTTCTTCCGTTTCATGATATTTGTGAAATATGCTAGCAGACCCATAGCTGCAGCCACAAATATTTCACTTTTTAAACATTTTAGGATGCTATGCTTTTTTTTCTTTCTCTCTTGGCGGTAATAATAAACTTATACTTAAATTGTAATTTTTAAATTTACTAGATGAGGCTAAGTCTTCAAAAACAATTTGTTAAAAATGAAGTATAACTTAAAAATTTTCATGAAATTTGTAAAATTTTGGGTGTGTGGTGATTAAATCTCCAAGTCTCTCATGATTAACCCGTTAGTAGTCGCTAGTTGGTCGATTGCCGCCCATTTTTTAGTGTTACCAGATTTTTTTATTCAATAGCCACCAAAAATTTTTAGAAGTAGCATTTGATATACATAAAACACGAATAAAATCGAAGAAACGTCAGTCACATCACTTCTTAAAATTATTGGTGACAGTTAAATAAAAAGTGTGCAATTTATAATAGGTGGCGCTGTCTATAGCAACTACTAACGGGTTAAGATCTCAGCAGAAGAATTAAAAATTATTTTGCATGGAGCATTTTTAAAAATTTTATCTTATTAAATTTATATGTAATATGTAAAATTCTGAGTCAGGGAGTGTAAGCGAAAAGTTGCCAATTAATGAAAAATGTGTTTTTTCTTTGGACTAAAGCTGAATTGTTGCTAATTGATCAAACTATGTTCTATTTGAATGAAACAATTGAATATTACCATAAAAATGAAGTAATAGCAAAATAAATAACACCATCAAATTAAAAAACATACAAAAGAAATGGCGAACAATTCAAAAGAATGCAAGAAAATTAAATGATAAATGTTTATCTATTTTAAGAAAAGATTTATTTACTGCATGTCATGATGAACTTCCTTTCTTCAATAAGCTTTTCCTCCCTTTTCTTCCATCTGACATCAGTGTTAATGAAATGAGCTAGCAAACCCACATCTACAGGCACGAAAACAATTGTGTGCACTATAGATATGTTCCAGCTGGCGTAGGATGCAAAGACTTTACAAATGGAGAACTTTCTGAGGAAAACTGCTCTTTCTTTTCTTCTTCAGTCTTTTTTAAACAATAACTATATAAATACATATTTTAATATTTGAGGATAATGTGCAATTTTTTGGAACTATAGATTTATACACTGAAATTGCTTATTTCAAATTCGTCAGATAAAGTTATAGGGTAGGTGCTTCAGTGATTGGCATGCTCCACTAATTGACATCTATCCCGAAATAATTAATAAATAATAAAAATAATAAAATCATATATTTTACGTATAAGAATTTTAACATTTTTTGTCAAACACTGGAGCATAGGGTGCTAATAACTGATAAAATGAATAACTAGCAGTGTCAAACAATGAAACATAGGGGTCCAATTACTGATAAAATGAAAAACTGGCAGTGTCAATTACTGGAACATTGAGTGGGTGTCAAATAAAAATTCATAAAAAAAATAATTGTTATAAAATGTATATATTTTAACATATATGTGGTTCTGAATGTCTTTCATGCCATATGTACTAACTTAAGATTTCTGAAAATATTTTCTGGTGACTAGAACATTAAAAACATCAGAGATTGCTCTAAAAGTGTCAATCACTGGTGCACTTACCCTATCTACAAATAAAAAATAATAATAATAATAATAATAAATAAATAAATAAAATAAATGAACTATAACAAAATTTTTATAAACAAACACCATAAAATTAAAAAACATACAAAAGTTCGAATGGCAAATAACTGAAAAGGATACAAGAAAATCAAATGTCAAATTTCAATGCTGATCTGTTTTTAGATTTATTTACAGCATGTCACAAGGAACCGTGTCTTCAATAAGCTTATCCTCCTCTTTCTTCTTCTATCTGATGTCGATATTAATAAAAATCACTAGCAAGGCCACGTCTACAGGCACAAAATCAATTTTGTGCACTGAAGCTATGGTCCAGCTGGCATAGGATAAACTTCATAACTAGAGAACTTTCCAAGAAACACTGTTCCTTCATTTCACTTCGATCTTGTTTAAACTGTGATTATTTATAATTTTGAGCTTTTCAACTGTTTTTTTTTTTTTTTTTTTTTTTTTTTTTTTTGTACTTTATACATTTTTTGCATTTAATTTTTTTTAAATGTATTTTGATGCAATTTCATTTTCTGCCATTTTGAGTATGGCATTCTTTGATAAACTTTCCTTTCCTAAAGGTTTGTAAATTCCAAGGATAATAGCAAAATTGTGCCAAATTATTGATTTATTAAAAACACGCTAAGTCATACCATAAACTGTATTATTATTCACAATTAACAAAAATTAATTCTTGTTTTTATAAATTCAAATTAACTTCACTCAGAATGTATGTGTACTACTTAATCAGCAGTCTACATAATGCAATCTATTCTATGTAAATATATCTCACTATAATATTCAAAATGTAGTGTGTAATAAATATATTCATCGATATTATCATTATAAAAATGATTGAACTGATAATTACATGTTATCATCAGTTCGACCAATTTCATTTCAAACGGTGATATTTAACAAAATAAACATCTAACTAATATACTAATTAAAAGGAGAATGATCACAATTATATCATAATTTTGTCAAATTTGTTTTCAAATGTCTAAACAAATTACCTGATATAAGATGAGTCATCAGGATATAATATCAGATACTAATATTTCAATACGTTATAGCAATAATGTACAAAATATTATCTTTTTATTAAAAAAATAAAAGAAATGTTAATTCTAGGCACTTATACAACTTACAGACATTAAACTAATAATTATAAAACCATTGAATGTTGTGAACATACCTTGCAATAAGTTCTTCACACACACACGAAATAAACATTTGGATTCCAGCATTATTAATTACTAATTCCCTTAAATGCATATGTGAAATAATAACTCATACATAGGCAAAATATAAAATAAATATACGTCAATCTCTTTTCAAGTTTATCTAGACATAATATAAACACGACAATTTGTTTACATGTAGGATGTTTCCAATTAGCTATGAACGTTTAGAAACTTATTTAGAAAATAAAAATAGCTATTCAATTACAAAATGAATGTTTTAAATCATACATCAAAGTATCTAATTCAGGAGACAAAAGCACCTAAAATTTATTTAAAATTATTGAACAAATTTCTATTGTTATTGCTAATACGAATTCTGACGTCCGCTTGTCATCAGACATGCGAGCAACCCTACCGTCTATCATCATGACTCGCGCTCGCCAAAGCCCGATTATGTCTTTTCGCCCAGGTTCTGAGGAGTGGGCATTTTCCAAATTCGCGTCAGATCGTACACTCGGCAGCAAAAGTATCCGAGCACTAGGAATAATCCCTGTATGAAAAAAGTACACTTAATGGACAATATTCCTGTGACGTCAGCGTAGGTAAAATCGCCGAACACGTGGCCGATATTTTGTAAACAAATTAGATTCAAGATGCCATTTTATTGTTACGCATAACATTTTCCTAAATATTTCTGCAGTGAAACTTAATAATAATGTTCAAACAAGAACAAAAGAGAAATGTAAACAACTGAATCTTATGATAAAGTTAAGACTATTCCATATCGTAAAATTGCAGAACATTTTATGTATACACACACACATATATATATATAATGAATAAAAGATTAATAAGAACATTTTACACACACACACACATATATATAGACATCAAAGCTTAAATAATTAGAATTTCAATCACTTTAATAAAGGAATTTATTAAATGGAACATCCATTTAAATTTGTTAACATCGCCACAGTTCACATGGCAACTTTTAATATTACATATGTTGATTAATATTAAAGTATATTACTAAAACTGGATTAAAAACAAATCAAAGGTATCACTATATCACTCTTACTTCAATTTCATATAATCTGTAACTCTTATAAATAATATTGCAAGATAAAAACTTGCAAGCCACAATGCTTTGTTATGGTAGAGTTGAGGATTGTTTCCCTACCCAGCTGATATTCTTGTAGCCTCGAACCCAAAGCGGGAATATGGTCCATACTGCTTTGTTAAATAAATCCTTATTGAATCATGTTCTTAGACTTAGACTGACTAAGAATATGACTCGCCAAGGATTTATTTAAAAAAGCAGCATTAAGTGTACTTTTTTTAGACGGGAATTATTGCCAGTGCTCGGATACTTTTGTTGCCGACTGTAAGATCCGACTTGTGATCTACGATAGCTGCGATTGTTAAAATAGTATGCCTCCGTTGATGTGTTTTTAGTTTCCCATCATATTATAGGTATGGGGAACTTAGGTAATCGTGGAAAATTTCGACATCGGTTTTTTTTTTACACGTTTTCAGGTGCATGTTCAGCATTCCTTGATTTAACAAACCGAAAGCAAAATCCCACCAACTAATTGTCCCTTCCGTGGAGGATCATAATTGTGATGGCATGTCTCCGGGCCACCTCTAAGGGTGTGTTCCAGACCGTCGCCAATGGACAATATTCCTGTGACGTCACAGTGGGTAAAATCGCCGAACACGTGGCCGATATTTTGTAAACAAATTAGATTCAAGATGCCATTTTATTGTTACGCATAACATTTTCCTAAATATTTCTCCAGCGTAACTTAATAATCAGATATCTGTTCAAACAAGAACAAAAGAGAAATGTAAACAACTGAATCGAATGATAAAGTTAAGGACTATTCCATATCGTAAAATTGCAGAACATTTTATGTATACACACACACACATATATATATAATGAATAAAAGATTAATAAGAACATTTTACACACACACACACATATATATAGACATCAAAGCTTAAATAATTAGAATTTCAATCACTTTAATAAAGGAATTTATTAAATGGAACATCCATTTAAATTTGTTAACATCGCCACAGTTCACATGGCAACTTTTAATATTACATATGTTGATTAATATTAAAGTATATTACTAAAACTGGATTAAAAACAAAACAAAGGTATCACTATATCACTCCCTCTTCAATTTCACATAATCTGTAACTCTTATAAATAATATTGCAAGATAAAAGTTTCTAGGCCACAATGCTTTGCTATGGTAGAGTTGAGAATTGTTTTCCGAAAACAGCTGATTTTTTATAGTCTCGAACCCAAAGGAGGAATATGGTCCATGAGGGTTATTCACCGTTGGCAACATTTGTGTGGAAGTCACGTGATGGTGGTATTCCATGATTTGTTTACGCTGCGAATGCGAAGTTAAAGAAAGCAACTTGCTAAAAAACTGTGCATCTTTTACATCCACAAATAATTCAAGCAAAGAAACATGCAAGCAGAAACGTGTAAGTTTTCATGCATTTCCTTTAAATTCGTCTGGTTTATTAAAAGAATGGCTTATCAAGCAGAAAAGAGAAAATTTTACACCATCTAAACATAGCGTATTATGTTCAGAGCATTTTACCGAAAATGACTTGACTTACCAAAATTTTACAGAGATTTCTGAAAAGTGATGCTGTACCGTCTATATTTAGTTTTAAGTTAGTTACACCACACTTTAAAAAAAACAAAATTCAATTTTCATTTGATGAAAGAAAAGAAAGTATAAAAGTTTCACGACATAGAATTCATGTCGAAAGAGCTATTGGGCGTATTAAATTAGTTAAACTTTTAGACTGCACCATACCATATACTATTGTTACCCTCCATTAGTCAATTAATTTATATATCAGCATTTTTAGTTAATTTTGGAACCCGTATTTTATAATTTAAATTTTAATGAAAAAATAAGGAAATAGGGAATTTTCTACTTCGTTCCTTACAATAAATCTCCTATATGCTTCAATGTTACTACAAAATTAATGTTATACTTTTTTTTTTTTTTTCATTTTGTGCGTACCAGATACAGTAAGGTTAAATTTTTTATAATTTTGCTTATCCTAAAGATTTGTTGTTGTGTTGTACATATTTATTTTTTTTAATTCTTTCAGTTTTATTCAAATTTATTGTAGACTCCTAGAAATCTGTGTAACACAACCAATCTAAACAATGAAGTTTACAGTAAAGTTTAACAGGAAAAAATCAGGGTAGCACTTATTTTTTTTATAGTGATTTTTTAAAAACTGAATTTAATGAGATAAGGAAAGGTTCTTTTAATTGAGGTCCAAGTCTTGGAGATAAACTGAAATAATTTATGTTGTTTCTGACTGTTAAACTATCCAAATTGTTCACGTTTAATATAGACACAATTTTACATTTAATTTTTATCACCCAGTATATGTAGTACCATATGGAGTGCATGGAAAAATCCTTAATCAGTTCAAACCATTATTCTTTGCTAAAACCAGTTTAAGTTTTTTTTTTTTTTTTTTAAATCCTTATTTAAATCATTTAAATACACACATGTGTACACTCTGTTTAAAACATTTGTTTTTATTTTTTTTCTTCATTCCAGTTTGTTCACATTTTTGTAGAACAAAGACAATGAAATCATTTCATCTTCTGTAACTATGCATTATGGTTTCCTTTTTTATCAATTTACATTTCTCATAGTCGTATATTATTTATACTCAAATAACTTTTTCTTGTACATATATTATTTTCTAAACTGATAGCAGTGTAATTATCAGACACAGCAAAATTACTTTATGTGTTAATCATCACTTTTCAGAAACCTTTTTTTATTTTGTAAAATTATGGTGAGCAAAGTCACATTCTGTGAAATAATCTGAATATAATATACTGCATTTTGTTGATATAAAATTATCTCTTTCCTGTTTTATTTGTCATTCTTTTAATAAAACAGTTGTATTTGAAGGAAATTAATGAAATTTTACCCGCTTCTGCTTGCATGTCTCTTTACTTGATTTATTAAACAATTTAAGCATTGCACTGTTATATTGTAGTACTCAAATAAGATTCTGTACTATAGTGCTGTTATAGTACCCTTATAAACGATTTAAGGAGCAGGGGATTCATCAGTATCATTAGGGATTATTTAAGTTTTTTTTTGTGTGTGTGTTTGTGTGTGTGTAGTGTTTGAGTGGTATGTCTTGTGTATAGTGCTTGTAGGTACACCAAAGAATTTGGTACCATTACAGTCTACAAACTAGGGATGCACCGAATATTCAGTTTGGCGAAATATCAAATTATTCAGCTAGTTGAACATATAAAGACTCAATTTTTAAAAAAATATTTAATCATTTGAAAAAAATTCTGTTATTTTTAATTATCATTAAAATAAGATTTTTCAGAGTAATTAAGAAGTAATTTTATTTAAATCAAAACAATTGTGTTATTTAATTTCAAGTAACATTAAAGAAAATTAATTATTAGTTACATTAATCGGTACTTTTCCTTCCTCCGTTTGGTACGGAGGAATAGACAGCAACGTCCTCGTAAAAAGAGTAATTTTACCCAATCCAGAAACATTGTCAGGAGAAAAGCACCACGAAAAAAAAAAAGGCTGTGTAACTAAAGAGGAATTATTTGCGAGTGACATATATCACCGACTATCATCTAATCAGGCAAAATCACTTTACTTTTTACCATGTTTTTATTAACTTCTATTCTTCTGTGTTTGTTTGTCCGGTACAAATCTTGCAATCTATTTTTAACTGACTTAACTACTAGCTAGACATTTGAAACTTTCACAGTAGCTCAGAACCCGATGACAACACAATACTTCGAAGTCAGATTTTCGAATAGTTTTTTTTTAATTAATTAAAATATGAAAATAATGAGCTCCTAATAGCAATCAAAATAGTCATTAAAATATTAGCTATAATTTAATTGTTACCAAAAAAAATTTACGAGTTCATTTTCTTCCGACAAAAAAATAAATTTAATTAAACGTGAGCGTTAAAAAATTGTATTTGTGAGCGTAAAAAAATTTTAATTGTAAAAATAGTAATTATGCATCTGGCAAAAATTGACATCATTATCACTTTAAAGATTTTCTACACATTGATAAAGTGCTAATGTAGTTCATGATGAAAATACAGTACCCGCTGCTTATTAAAATCACATTCGCTCTGTGCAAAAGTTATTTTATAAGGCAGCTGATTTTTATATCCAGCGAACGTTCCTGCACTGAAGAAAAAGGTATTATCTTTATGAATTTGGAAAGAAATTTCAAAAGTTACCAAATAATGGAACTAATAAACAATATTAATTAATTTTTAACAGATAATTCTTTGATTGTTCCTTCAAAATAAGTGAATTAAACACATCTCAAGTTCTGATGCGCTCTCCTTTGAGGGAAATCATCAATACTTTGCCAAAAGTTCACGATTTTCTTTTAAATTTAAAATCTTTCCTTTAAAGCTTTTTGCCTCTTAGTTATTTCAGAATAAGAACAAAAATTGTCTTATAATTAAACATAAATATACATTTAAAAAAAAAATCACTTGAGAGCCAAATTAAATTTTTAACTTATTACTGTACTTTGAAGAATACATTGCTTGAAATTATTAAGACAAGTAATGGGAGGTATTTAATTGCTGTAAATGTAAAATTTTCGACAAAAATAGATAACTGGGGGTTTGCTGTATTTCATTTAAAATAAAAAATCAGTGTAAATAAAAATTTTTTTAGTGTGCATAAATGACATTTTTGCTGCTGGAGAGATTTTTTTTTAGTTTTTTTAGCAGCGGTTATAAAATTAGTTTGCATTGATTTGATTCCGGTCCTGGCAAATTGATCACATTAAGCGGCTGATTTTATTAACCAGTGATTTTAATAAGCGGCGGTTACTGTATATGTTGTTCTAAAAGGATTAGTATTTTATTTTTTAAATCAGCTTTTATTTTTAATTCAAATTTCCCGTAACTCTTTAACCAATCACATTAGAACATCCATCTTTGGAATATCGATAATAAGGATTTTCTCGCCAAATCCATTACCTGCCTATTTGAGCTTTTTTAATGCATTTTCAAGGGAAAATTAAGCTATTTTAACGCGAAAGAGCTGGAAATGCAGATTGACATTTTATCAACTTACTAAGCCTCTTTGAAAGAATTTATACAAAAATAAATACAATTATTTACAATTTCGTAACAATACGCATTGATAAAGTGCTAATGTAGTTAGTTCTATAGCTATGATTCAACAGAAAATTTAAAAACATGGTTTATAAAAAGTTTTTTTATCTTATAATTATTTTTATTTTCATATTGCTTTCATCATGATGGAGTCACTGTGGCTAATTTTACTAGAACTGGAAATGCTCCTATGATTACTAAACATCATAAATTATTTGAAAATAAAGATCCTCACTGGTCTAAGGCTTTACACCCTTATGCTCAAAATCAATGGGTAGGATAAACTTATTGCAAAAGTGAAAATGTGGCTTTACCACCAGTTAAGTGGTCATCTAGCAATTTCAGATTATGTACTGATGATGACGGCATTGGTCTATTGTGTCTGAAACTAATGTACATAGGTAGGAATTTTTACTCTAAAGATACAGGCGATAATTTTGGCTTTCGACTTTTTTTTTTTTTTTTGGATTAAGGAAAATGAGTGCAAACACAGAGCAAATACTTAAAAAGATATTAGACAAAACAATGGGTCGTCCAGTTGAACCGGACACACCGCACTATGGCGATACCGGTGATTCAATAAATCTTGAGGATGAGGCGCTTCCTAATATTTCAGATAATTCTTTATTGAGAGATGACGATTTAAATAAAAGAAAATTGGATTGCGACCATCATTGCAACAAAAAACACAAACATGAAGAAGGCGATCAGGACAATATGCAAGCGAATGATGTGACTGACCATCCGTGCATGCAAGAAAAAGATTTCCTATGTTAATCGCCCATTGGATTTTTTTTTTTAAATTATTAAAAATCAAAGAAAATTATTTCCCGATTTTAATCCCCATATTTGGGTATAGATATGTATTAGTTATCATGTGCATGTGTTAGATTGAGTTATTTTGCTGTCAAATTGACAAAATTTTAATTTTTAATTTCAAGGCACTGTCGTTCTTAGCGTTTTTTGTATTTGGCGATCAAAAACGTAATACAAAAATATACATGCCAGATGTATATTTTTGTAATATGTATTGTACGAAATATTGTTTCACATTACTGATTATTTTCTTAATATACGTTGTTAAAATAACCATGATTTTTGAAAGGAATTAAATATGTTCGTTAAATAATTTGGCGATATTTTTTTTCCGTCAAGGATGACATATGAAATCTATTCCGTTGCAAAATATTAGTATCTTACATCAGATACTTTTATTAGACATTCAAAAACAAATTTGTCTTCAAATTATGATAGAATATTTATCACTTTCCTTTTAATTTGTATATTAGTTGGATATTTATTGTGTAAATATCTTCCTTTGAAATGAAATGCTTGTGTTTTCAATCGAATATAGAAATTTGCCATTTTTCCCCTAGAGTTTCGAAATTTAAAATTAAAATTTTATCAATTTTACAACAAAAACAACTTAATCTAATGCATGCACACGATAACTAATACATATCTATACCTAAATATGGGGATTGAAATCGGGAAATAATTTCCCTTGATTTTTAATAATTTTTTTACAAAAAATCCAATGGGCGATTAACATAGGAAATATTTTTCTTGTATCCACGGATGGTCAGTGATTTCACACTTCACTTGCGTATACACACGTTCTCGAAAATGCACAGGGTCCTGATCTTTCATATAATAACAATCATTATTTTAAATATAAGTGTTTAAATAAATAAGTATTGTCATAAAATTCTGTTTTTTTATTTACATGAAATTAATTTAAAAAATAATTTAACTAAAAAAAAAAAAATAATAATAGTTAAATTATTACCCCTATGTCCTTTGATGAAGCGATGTTCTTTGCATTGCCAGGGAGAGTTATCTTAGTCGTGCAGTGATTTTAATAAACACCACACAACTTAGACAGAGACACCCACCAGGCATTTGCCTTTATTTACATTTAAATCCTTTCTATAAATATTTACAAGCTCTCTGTGTCGGCTGTCGTGGGGTGCCTCAGGTTGATGGCTTTCTCCAGCGGGATGGTTGGGTGCCTCAGGTTGTGGACTTGCTGGCTTTAGATATTGAATAATCTTCATCTGATGAAACTTCTTTAAGATGGCACGTTTCTTTGTGATCGCTAGTTGAAGTTGCCTCTCCTTTTTTCGCTTTATGGTCTGGGTCTGCTGTATCTCGTGTTTCAGAAGTAGTCGGAGGTTCAAGCTCACCTTGGTTATCCATCTCTCTTTGTTAAAAAAAGAATAACAAACAAAAATAACTATCTAACTAATAAAATTGTTTCATAAAAAATGAAAAGTCTGAACTTGCACACAATACAAATTTATCACAATAAAATGCAAAAATATGTATTCACAAAAGTGTACAATTGTTAACTTACAATTGACAAATCAATTAGTAAATTCAATGAAGTTGGCAGAAAAAAGAAAAAAAAAATCAGCAAATTTTGCATATTTGTTAATCATACATTTAACCAAAAAAGCAGAAATTTTAATGAAATAATTACACATTTCAGACAAACACATATTGAAAAAAAAAAAGTTTTATTCCTGGTAGTGCCAAAATATTCATTATTTTGGAAATTGGCAGCAAAAATTACCCCTAACTTCAGCATTTAATTTAGCTGTAAATAAATGTAATTTCTTTTTTCTTTTTAACAGTAGTGAAATAAACCCATAATTCCCTAATCAACTGCGAAAATATTGCACGTTTCAGAAATTTGCTACCAAAAAAGCAAATATATAATATTACACTAAAATAATCTTTTATTTCTGGAATTAACTTTGAAAATAGTACAAAATTTTGTCACATTTAACAGCAAAATAATCATGTTATTTCAAAAATTTGTAGCAAAATAAAAATTAAAAACATTAAAACAGTAATTTTGTGATTTTTCAGCAAAATAGTCACACACTTTGGGAAGTTAAAATAATTTTCTATCCCCCCCCCCACCCCCCATAAATTTTGGTTATGGTTTCTCTTTGGATTTACACTGATCTCGGAAACAGCCAACATGGCCTTCAAAAGGAAGGATTTCAGACTAAAGTCTGAAAACGTTCATGCCTGTTTAAATTAAATAACAATTTAACAGTAGACAAACTTTTCTCACAATCTTGTCGAATGATAAAATTACCCAAATAATGAATTAACATTTTCAAATAAAATAACAGATTTTTTTCTCTTACATATTATTTTGTTATACTTTCAGGTTTAACTCAGAGAAAAAATAAAATTTTATTCATTTGATATTTTCTGTAAATTTGAAGATGCTTCTAGTGTGAAGTATTTCTTTATTTGTGTAATTTGTTAGCTTTGATTAAATTCATGTATAATGTATTTAAAAAAACAATGCAGTCACTTTAAAATTCGACTGCCTTGCATTGAAGCAAAAAAAAAAAAAAAAAAAAAAAAAAAATTAAACCTAACTGTCAAAACTGATAATTGGATGTAATTTTATAGTTATCAAACTAAAATTTTTAGGTACAAATAGCCTATAAAATTTGAAAAATGAATAAATTCATTTTTCTAAATTAAGAAAATAAAGTAATAGTAACAATAATAAATCTTTAAAAACAAGAACAAATTTAATGATTGTGCTTTTTCTGAATGTGAACATGAAATTTAAAAACATACATTAGGTAGAAAGTAGCTTTTGTAATAAAATTCCTCACAGAATATATGATGGTCTTAGGCTTCAGCAGGCAATAAGTAGAAAGCCTCCTTGTACACGCTTAAAATTATACATGCAACATAGTTAAAGCATGTTATAAGAATGTTTAAAGGCATAGTTTGCATAAAAAGTGGTCGACACAGAATTAGTAATTATTTTTATAAAGCTAAAACAAATTGTGATAATTTACGTAATCCTTCAATTGACTGGAAATTTAGTACAACAAATATTTGATTTACATACAGCTATATGATTTTCGGATTAATTTAGTTATTGTGGCTTATTCACAGTTGCACACATAAGAATTCTTATGCGTTTTACACTTTTTTTTTTAATGCATTTGGTCAATTTCTTATTTAAATCAACAAAGTGGAATTAACATATACAAAAAATATTTAGGTAAAAAAAGGAGTGGGAATATAAATACATTTTATATCCTATAATATTTAGTGTGGGTGAGGGGTGTAATTTATATGAATATTGTGATTCAAGGGTGCCATATGATATAAAGGTGTTGAAAAAGTGTAACCATTGCCATTAATTGAAATTATGTCCATGATTCTGGCTCAAAACACATATCTATAAAATTTCTTACTAACAGATTTCTCCGAGATGAATAAAATAACAGTTTCTTTAACATTAATCGTTTAACAAAAATGAACTTTATATTTCGTGGCACAATAACTTCCAAAAGTTGCAATTTCTGAAGAATAAAAGTTATTGCATGAACTTTCATCACTGAAAATAAAATCAAAATTAATTGAAATACGTAAATTATAAACAATAAATATCTTTAAAAAAATATATATATATGACATTAGAATTGCGGAACTACCTCTATAATTTATCAAGCTGGGTATCCTTGTAGAATTCGACGTTTTAAATATGTTTTTTTGCACAATATGTAATTACACTAAGCTTATTTATTAATTTTAATAGGCACTTCCAAAGATACGGGAAAAGGGGATTAAATTGGGTCATAAATTAAAAATAAACTACTTAATTTTAATACATTTCACCATATATGCTTCGCTCGAACAGTCTAAAAAGTTTCTCATTCTAGCTACACTACAAACACAGCATAATGAAAAAAAAAAAAAAAAAATCATTCATACAAGGAATGGAAGAGATACAATAATGAACTCTTTATTACTTAAATATTACAAATATATTTACAACTAATTTTAATCACATTCAACACTATGGAATATGAAAACATTCATACCTCTTTGTCACTTGCGATGGTCACGTTTAAGTTTTATTCCTGTTTTTTTATATTTAGCTTTGACATCTGCTGATACAATGGTAGCAGTATTTCTCACATTATGGACTTCTTGAAATGTCAATTTTTTTTACAAACCCTGCTTTGAAAAGCTTACACCCATTAATATTTTCTTGTAAGCAGCAGAACTTCCGTGTCCTTCATTCTGTGAATTTAAGAGAATGTATTCTTGGATATTTTCATGGTAAAAATCATAACGGCCGATCAAGGATCAAACCATGATCTTAAAAATTCACTGCTGAGAAAAAAGGGAGAAATATAAACAAAAAATAATGAAAAAATTTAATAAAAATAATGGCGCTCACTGCCTAGTTCAAGAGTAAACAATCCACGAGGTTAGAGGTAAATACCACCGACACGTGATCATTACGTCACCCGGATAAACCTCATTGTCCATCTGCGCAGCACTAGTGCAACGTAAAATCCAACCATCCATCCCACCAACTAACCAATCAACCAACCTACCTACCACTCTTGGAAATAATTTGAAATCGCTATGTGGCAACACAGGGTAAAAGTTTGTTTGGGTTTGCCCAGCGGCAGCATATGACAGTATCATGAAGTTGCGTACTTCGTTGTTTTTTATATCTTGTGAATTTATGCAATAGGTAGCTATATTAACTGTTTATTTTTCCTCTTTGAATCATTGTACTCAGAAAGAATAGAAGCAATATGAATACTGTGTAAGATAATGTGAATATTTTGAAGCATCAATTTGGCAGCTAAGGATCTAAAAATAAAAACACTCCCCTCTGTTATTGAAGTAGTTTGGTAGAATAAGATATAAATACTAAAACAAATTGGTAATCTTTAATCAATATGATTAAAATTTTAAGTCATTGTCATTGCGAAATAGAAAAGTTTTATACAAAAGTGAATTGCCATTTAGGGCATCTAAAATTATATATATATAAATCACCACTTCCTTTCGTTATTTAAGTTAAAATTTTTGTCGTGTTATGTAATTGTTTTTTCTGGATATGAAAAGAGATTGCATGGTTTAATACAGGTTTTTTTTTAAACTGTATCCTATTTGTGTATTAATTAAATAATTTTGGAAAAAGTCAAGTGAGTTTCTTAAAGTTAAGAATGCATCTGAACAATTAAACAAAATGCTCAAAGCAATTTATTTAATTTAAAAATACATTTAAAAAATAAAATGGAGCAGTTGTAAAATAAACGTATCTGTGGGGAGAGTAATTTCTAATGTGTAGGGTTAGTGTAAGTAGGTGTACTTAGATATTCTTTGTCTCCAGTAATTATCCAAATTCAGGGTATTTATTATATGGTCAAGGCAGCGAAACATATAAAAATCTTTTAGTGTGTTGAAAATTAACTTTGTTGGCATCTCAAGAAAACAGTGGGTGGTTGGCTGAATTGGGGGGGGGGGGTCATATTTGGATTCAGGAAATCGTTTTAAGATTCAGTAAAAATGGTATCAGGGCTTGAGATTTTTTCTTTCAAACACAGTGACATCTATGTGGAATTTAGTTCCTTCATGTTCATGAGCAGGATTTAACCTGGCAAAAAAATTACTTTAGCATTAATAGCGAAAATAGGCAAGCACTATTTTAGCTTTTTCGAAAGTTAATTCTTTAGATATCATTGATTTCTTTTACTTAGCTTTGTTATCCTCAGTTTTGTTTTATATTTCTTTTGTTCATTGATGATTTTAACCAAGCATCCATATTTGTGACTTTAAAAATATGAATCAGGGAAACTATGTTTTGATTTTATCAATAGAAAAAGTGGTATTCATATCATATGTGTAAAATGAAAAAGCAATTTAAAAATCAAGTAAAGTGTAGTGGTAGATAACCGTGAAATACTAGTGCTAAAAATGCTTCTATGAAGCAAATTCTGACATCTAATATACTTTTAAATATTTTTGCATTTAACCTTTTGTATCCCATAATAGCCGAAATCATCCGAGCTACTTGAATCCCGTTATAGCCGAGGCTAGCTCAAGAAAATTCATCCCCCCTACCGATAAGGAGCGGGCAGTCTTGGAGGCGTGGGAATAGGTCAGTGATGGATTTCGTTAAAAGCTGTCATTCCCGAACAAAAGAGAGAGAAACAAGTGTCATTTCTCTTTGCTTGAAAATCGCCATTGCTTCTTTGACTTTGCTTTCGAAGACAACAATTTTCATTTTGAGATATTTAGGAGAGAAAACATTTGATCTATTTATTTATTTTTTATGCAAAATGGCTTTTAGAAAAAGAATAAAAAGACAAAAATAGGACACATTGTGCAGAGCTCATGGGAATGTGAGATTTGCAAAATTTGCTCATGCAAAGACTGCTTTTGATTACAATATGATATAATTTCTTTTATATCAGTAACAGACCATGATGATAAAACTGCGATAACTTTAATACTGTCAAAGAAAATCTAAGCCATGAAAAAAATAAATAAATAAGCAAAAACATCTACGAATATGAATATAAAAAATAAACTATTTATTTACAATATAAAATAATTTAAAATAGTAATTCTTAAAACATCACATTTATAAAGCATGTGTGTTATTGATTAGTAGAAAATTTTGAATTAAATTCCAAACAATTAAATTACATATTGAAAACTTAAATTTAACCATAATTTAAAATTTCATTATTTGAAGTGAAACAGGTTAATCTTGGTGTATAAGCAAGAAAGGGAAATTATCATTCCTATGCAATTCCCCCCTCCCATGAAATATATTTTTAACCAGGGGAGCTCAAAACGTGTAATTTAGCCAAAACCTTGCTTCAAAAGTTTGCCTGTAAAACAATATTTTGTCTGTCATACAAGAGCAAAAGAAAGCATTTATCATTTCTAAATAATTGCATCAGATAATACACATATTCATATTCAGGGCACGCCAAAACCTTTAACAGTAAAAAATTAAGCTTGAAAATTCCATCTTTCTGTTGAATTTGTACAACATGTGTCAATATTTAAAATTTTTTTCTCAAGAGATTTTTTTTATTTTTTAGAAATATTTAAAATTATAAAAGACACTTCTATAAAAACTTTATATATATATATATATAAAAGAAAAAGAAAAAAAAAAGGTCGCGAAATGTTAGAAAGTATTGAAAAAGATGGATTTAAAAAAAAAAAAAAAAAACGAAATGTATTTTTCTTTATTTATTCTTACTTAATTATTTTTCTTTCTTTCTTTCTTTTCAAATTGTATCTGTATGAATTGTTTTAAATTGTGCCTTTATTCTTGGTGAAATCATTTTCCTCTATAAAATCATTTAATATTATGGGGAATAAAATCATTATATTTTATAATTTAGTAAAATTATATTGCCGAAATTATGGCTATACCTATATAACTTGCTTAATAGTAAGAAGGGTGAACTTTTTAATTATCCATTCAGTGTAATTTTAAAATGTGATAATAAACATTTTAAGGGAGTTACAAAGTAGTCCCTGAAATTTCTTTCACAGATACCCAAAGCTCAACCACTGGCCGAGAGGTTCAATCCCAGATCGAGCTAGTTCGGAATTTTTCGTATTTTTATACGCGAAACACGCATTAATATGTGGTAGGACCCATGAACACCGACGGAAGTAACTTCACCCAGACCTAGATATCTAATGCAAACAAATTAGCCTTAATTTTTACCCCACCATACTTACTCCGATTTAAAATATTTTATATACGTTATAATTATAACTCATGAATATCAACTACCGATAGCTCAACATTTTTCTCAAATAATATGGAGTAAATTTCTCTTGACGTTATAAAAAGAAAAAAAATGTCAAATTTTTATTATTGTAAGGGGGAAAAAAAAAAAAAAAAGCTTATTTCATGGGTCCCGTTAATTTTTGCTTCAGTTTATAATTAATTGTTTTTGAGGAATTCCTTTTCTTTGTTAATAAATTTTCATGTATCACTTCCATTTTGAAAATAATTGTAAATTTTATATACTTCCGAGCTATTTACATTGGCCATAGTCTCTTTACTTTGCCGAAACAAATGAAAATTTATATCACAAATCAAATTATTTGATATAATAATTCTAAAATTTAAACCCCGAATTCAAATATTTATTCTCTAAAAGAGATTTAAATAATAAAATACTAAACAAGGCGCATGTTTACGATTTCTCTTCTTATCTGCTACTTATACGCTAACTGAGGGGTGTAATTTTATGTCAGATTCTGATGAAAGGAAAAAAGACTATCTTCTTACTCCAGACATTGAGGAACCTCCTTTAACGACATGGTCTGCAGAGTGAACAATAAAAAGAGGGGAAAGTACTGACCGCAAGACTCTCTCTGCATCAGTTATAAGTCCTGAAAAAATAGAGACATGAACATTTTGTATTTAACATAACCCATTAGGAAAAACATCAGAATGGGTTAGATCAGAAGATCTTGGTGGCCAACAAAACAATGACATATCCAGGGTTGCTACGGTACCTGGAAAACTAAGGGAATTTGAAAATCTATTAAAAAACAGGGAAAACTCAAGGGATTTCAAATTTTATTACAAAAACAGGGAAAATTCAGGGAATTTTGAAATTTTTTGGAAAAACATTGGAAAATTTTTTCATAATCAAATATTTTTTTTTATTTTAGTGCTTTATAATGAGTCAATCATGGTTTTTTCCCCAACTATACTAAGTTAATTAAATTAATGTACCTTAAATATCTTCAGTTGACTTGTAAACATGTTAGATTCTAATGCTGCATGATTGTGTGTCATCTATTTTGCTTCTAAAAGAGACAGGGAAAACTCAGGTAATTTTTTCTCTTGATTTGTGTAGCAGCCCTGATATCGTCTGATTCAGCATAGCCAATTCACCCATTTCTATGCAATTGGTAGCATCA
The DNA here is from genome assembly GCA_963930645.1 of Salticus scenicus. Taxonomy (NCBI): domain Eukaryota; kingdom Metazoa; phylum Arthropoda; class Arachnida; order Araneae; family Salticidae; genus Salticus; species Salticus scenicus. Next base: position 229,939,912 of record OZ005661.1, read on the forward strand.
TTTTGATTAAGACTTCTTGTAGCAGTTTTGTAATTGGTACGTTTTTGGCTGTTGCCAGATAAAACTTGTCTACTTGTAGTTTCAGAATTAATTTGCTTTGGCTAAATAAATCAAGTACAGAATTTGTACTACAGGGATCACTTTAGAACATTTCAGCAGATCGGCCCACTCCCCGATGCTTTTCCCCTGGTAAAATCCCACCCTCCTTGCCCCTTTCCGAGAAAAAAATACCCCCCCCCCTCCCTGAGTTGAAAAAATCTGAGTGTTTTTCAGAAAGACACAGCCATGGGTTTTTTGGGGTTTAATCAGGGTTTTTTGGGTATAAAGTCTTTTAATGATTAAGTTATAAAGAAATTCTGCCCTTTACAACAGAAAACTGGATTTTAATAACTATTTAGTGTTGCTTTATTAAATTTTTCCCATTTAGCAGTGGCGGCTCGTGGCAGGAGCTGCAGCCCCCCCAGAAATATTCGAAAAAATTATTTTATCAACTTTCAAAATATTTTGAAAATAAATATTATTATATTGTATAGTATTATGCATATAGAAAAGCAGATTACTTCGTTATCATGAAAAATTATTAAAAAGCTGAGAAAAGTTAACTATTTTTAAATGCAATACCACCTCGAAAATTCGTAAAGGGGCTGTTCATTCATGCAGCTCCAGCTCCCGAAAAAAGGGATTTCTTTAGGGAAAGAACATTTACAACCGCCCCTACTCGTTTTCCCTACCAGTTTCGACCATGAGCTGCATCCGGTGCAGCTCCAATCTGATTAGGGATTTCGGTAATGCTGGAAAAGAACAATTTCCCTTTGTAATCTACGTTTTTTCTTCACTGTTTTAAATGCGTTAATCGTTGTGTTTGAAAATTATTTATATATGAGAGGTAAAAAAATTTAGCATGAAGGTTATTAACGATTATATGAGAAAATAGAAGTCATTTTTATTTATTTTTCAAACAGATTTTTATTTTACATTACATGGAAATTTCACACGGTTTTTCGGTTTCTTGCTTTGCCAATGGCAGAAATGTTGAATTGACAGAATCATAAGTTTTATATAAATTTTGCCTTAAACATAATAGTATTTAAAATTTATCAAGTGTTTAATCGCTTTGTTGATAAGGTTTTTATAATAATAATAATAATAATTTTTTTTCACTTGTATATTAGTCACTAATGTTTTTCTATTTTGATGAAAAATATTAGCAGTCGAACCTTTCTTAAAAACACGAGATTACAAAATTTTTAATATCTGACATTTTCGTACAACGAAGTTAGAAAGCATTTATAACTTCGTTTCATCTGTCTTTCGATTTGAGTGAGAACTTTCAGAAATATGCTCGGAAATTTAAGCATTTTAATATCCGTTCTTTAGATTGACCACACTATTTTTCCTATTAAAAATGGGGTATGTTTCGTTTACAGTTCATTTAGAGGAATGCACAAAAATTTCTTACACATTACATTTTATAAGAAAATTAATTTAAATACATTTTAGCAGTGTTATTCTGTTGCAGAATCTAGGAAATTTATGTAAATTATTCTAATGCATAACAAACTTATCCATTTAGAAAATGTTGTATTTTTCATTTATACTTCTTTTACGAGGACACACAAAACATCCAGAATGCCCTGCTGGCTTGGGTAATATTTCAAACCAAACTAAACTGATATAATACTATTCAAGTCTTTTTAAATATATCTAAAGAAAATAGTGTTTTAACATTTGTAGATTTTTTTTTTATGCACAGTAATACAGAAGATATCGGATATGTTACTGACTATGTGCAGCAAATTTTGGAAATTCGTTTTTAATTATACTAAGGTTTCACATCTAAATGAAATTTTAGTTTACTGTACCATGTGTGTAAAGTTCGCATTAAAAATAATAATAATAATAAAATGTTCGTAATGTTAGACAAGCATTTCATAATCTATGTGATGTGCAAGATTTTACGTCGATGTTAACTCTTTTAATTAATATTTCAAAGGATGTTCTAAATAAACGCATCATTATAATTGCACTTTTAAGATACGAGCATTACATTATTATAATGTTTTGAGGTCTCCTGAGCTCATTTTTGTTATTTTTACAGTGTTATATGTATGGCGTGAGTAAGTGTATATATGTGAGTGAATATCATTACATCTAAATGATCGATTGAACTGAAAGCTGGTAAGTATGTGAAAGGTCACCATCAAACGAGCTGTATAAAATTTGATGGATGTGAGACTATATATTTCTGTTACAAGGACACAAAGAAAAATTCCTTATCGTTTTGATTAATGGACTTAAATTTATGAAGTGCGATTGCGCCTAAATGTTTTATCCAATTGAGCTAAAAATTGGTAGGTAGGTTATAGGTAATCGTCACGCAATTTGTATAGTTTTGATGAGTACAGAACTTATAAATTTTTTTACAGAGACACAAAAAGAAATTCTTTATCATTATGGACTATAGATTCGAATTATTTGCAGTTATTATCGCAAGAACTGTACAGATCTACATAAGTATGTAATCAAACTATTTATTATTATTTTTATATAAATCATTGTGCGTATCTTTTTAATGAGCAAAAGTTGATTTACATACATGTATGTGTACTTCGTACCATCTTGGAGAAAATAATAGCATGCAGATGAAAAATATTTTGTTGGGGGAAAATTGATTATCATAAATAAATAAAGTTAACAAAATAAAATTTCCAGATTTTTTTTTTTTTTTTTTTTTTGTAATGAATGTCCAATAATATAAAATTTTAAATCTATGCTGTATCCTGTATTACTTTGCTTCTTGCTCAGTCTCAGTCTACGCATATAAAACCCGAAGCCCCCGATTAAAACAGATTATTTAGAAAATCATTTTCGCTTTTTTCTCAAATCTTACATAGACATGCAGCTATGCAGCCCCCTTTTAAAGGAATCTCACGAGCCGCTACTGCCATTTAATAGATTTTTCATAAAATATTTTTGTCATCCCTCTACATTACTTAACAGTGTTGCATCATTAATGTTTTCAGAATTTTTTTAAAAATTTGATTTTTATTTATTTATACTTTACGTTCCTTGAGTCACAAACAACTCTGCTTTTTCTTGCTTATGTATATTTATTATTTGTGTTTTAATAAGATAATTATAAATTTTTTTCATGGGAAATTTTTAAAGATTTTTTTCTATAGAACAATTTGAGCACCTTAAATATTTCTGAAAATTCTTTGTTCATCTTGTAATAATATATTTGTTGTATATGTATATGTTTATTGTAAGTCAGATAAAAGTGCAATTTTAAATAAGCATTTTGAGAAAACCCAATTGGTTTTTTTCACAGTTTTTTTTCAAGTGGATTTTATTGAAAAACTCATCTGGGTTTTTTCAGGTCGGGCAAATTCAAGCCAACCCTGATTCCTCACCCCCTCTCATTTTCCCAAAGTGAACCTGACACTGAAGTGTTTATTTTCTACTTCTACTTCTAAATATTTCTGATCTTCTTCTTACTTTTGAGAATGCTCATTTTTTCCATTCCGGTTTGTATTCTCCATTTTGTAGCATATGCATCAAACAGCTTAAATTTAAGCTCCATGGTGTCCATAGACAGGGTTGCCATAGTACCTGGAAAACTCAGGGAATTTGAAAATCTATTAAAAAACAGGGAAAACTCAGGGAGTTTCAAAAATTAATGCAAAAACAGGGAAAAAATTCAGGGAATTTTTAAATTTTTTGGAAAAAAATTTGAAAATTTTTTCATAATCAAATATTTTTTAAAATTTTAGTGCTTTATCATGAAACAATTATGGTTTTTTTCTCCAACTATAGTAAGTTAATAAAATTAATATACCCTAAATATGTTCATTTAATTTGTAAATATGTTAGATTCTAATGCTGCATGATTGTGTGTTATTGATTTTACTTCTAAAAGAGACAGGGAAAGAGAATTTTTTCTCCTGATTTGTGTAGCAACCCTGATAGACATTGTTATATCTCTGGTCAGTTGAATTGACCTTGAACTTTGCATGATTCCTTCTTGCCATCGAACAAAGACTTGCACCTGGCCTGCCTAAATTCTTTAGGTACACCTGTTAGCACATTAGCTAGCATACCATAGGTTATTCTTTCCTAACCTTGATCCACGTTGTAGTTTTACAAGCAGTGAAATAACATTTTTTATTTAGCAGTTGATTACAATTAAAAATAATCATAATCTGGGAAAATGCAGAGTAAAGATCGCCGAAAAGGAAAAAAATGACCGAAAAGTATAAATCAAAGCAAGAAATGTTTCAAAAGGACCGATTATTTTGCGGAAAATATCAAAAAGATAAGGTTAACTCTTATTAAAGTATTTTTGGTACAATGAGATTATGTAAATTTTGTTACTGAATTGAAATTCTTAAAACAAATTTATGTTTATTAATGATTTCTATATACCCTTATTATATCGTTCCTTAATATATATCGCTACAGAAAAAAAAAAATTACATTTGAAAATCACTTTTAAGTAAATTTATCATAGATTGATTAGAAGAAATGATTGTAGCATTAATTTTATGTAGCAATATTAAAAAGTAGATTAAAAAGTCGTTTTGAGGTGAAAATATTTTTATTTACTTGTGAGAAATTTCATTTTTAATTAAAAGTGCATTTACTGTATCTTTAAAACTTGCAACTTATAGAATAAATTCTCCAGTTTCTTCCAGTTGGTTTTTTCCCACTGTGGAAGAAACTTGCCTACCCTGTGTAGCAACTAACCATGGATTTTAAAAACTAAATAAAAAATGAAATAAATAAATAACTAATTGGAAATTTCAAAATTTGCGTAATCATTTGCTCAATAAAAAATAGTGTTATGAAGAAAGCAGATTGTCAGCATAAAAGTTACGTAAAATTTAACCCATATGTGTTTAGACAATATTTACAAAAGTTGCCCTTTTTCAGATATGACATGCCCTTTTCATAAAAATTGCCCTTATTCTATAATGTGCACCCTGCCTTTTTTTTATATTCTAGAGTGATCCCTGTGTACTATGCTATTCTTTTTCTGCCATTCAATATGAAAACGTGCTATTTACACAATTTCTTTGAAACATAAGTTTATATTTCACATTTTATTCTTAGCTAAATGCATCCTTTCCTAATAAAACCATTTTTTACAACTAGATTTCCTCTTTTATTTCTAAAATAATTTTCTTCATTGCTTTTAATTTACTTATTTATTTCTAATTAGGTTTCACAGTGTTCAAATGTGCTTCCAGTTTTAAATTATGTAACAGAAGAGTTAGCATCTCCAATGATAAGTGCTCTTATACCAAGTTATCGCCAGGTTCAAGGTAACCATGGCAAACATTATACAGTAAGTATATTTTAAAATCAGAAATTCTGTTTATTCGATTCTTAAATATCACTGTGACATACATACAGTGGTCTAAAAAATTCGGATCTAAAAGCTGCTCTTTACAATTTAACCAAGCCTTAAAATTTTTTTAAATAAAAGTAGCCAAAAATATTTTCTAGCAGCCAGAAAAAAAGGGTATGTTTTTAAAATATATGAAAATTTCAGAACATAAATTGAGCAAGAATAATGGCTAGTATGGTAATAATAATAAATATCCTGTAACTTTAATTACCTTAAAAGTTATTAAGTACATCTAATTTAACAAATTATTTTTTATTTAACTTTAATTTATAATTTAACACTTAAATATAATGTAAACTATTTTCTTTAATAAAGATCATTATTATTTTTTTTTAATTCTCTCTTATTTATTTATTTTTAATCAAAATTAATACAAATCAAGGTTTTTTTTTCAATAGAACTTATTATACCATACTTTTCTCTGAAAGATAGAAATAATTATAATAATTATTTAAGTAATTCTTAAATGATGAATTTCTAAATAATAATAATAATAATAATAATAACTATATAATTGTATCTTAAGCAAATAACAAAACGGATTTTTTCATGAAGTGCATAATCATTGCATGAATATATTTATCAATTTCCAATTACCAAATGATAAAATTGTAAAATTCATAAAATCTTGATTAAACTATTCAAATAGCTAAATTATTAATTAAGTGATTAAATGAAATTATTTACATAATGCAGACATAAAAGAAAAAGAAACTGTAATTAAGTTAGAAATTGCAGTGTTTGGTGCATTGTTTCACCAATTTCAACACCAAAATATGAATATTTTAAATATAAAGAGGACATTGGAAATGGTTGTAAAGAATTGTATATGAGTCCGAAACTCTGTTTGTTTTATAATTGATTTGAATACTTTTTAAATATATTAATTAATACATGCAATATTTTCTTATAGATTTGCATACAAATTTAAAACAACAACCTGTTTTCTTATTTTCTTCTTTTGTATATAATTTTTAAACACATGAATAAATGAGCATAAAATTTAAATGACATATTTGCTATCAAATCATTCATAGAATTTTCTATAACTTTAACATAAGTAATATTTTTAAACTGATATTGATTCAAATTTTCTGAAAAGTAGACTTTGGAAGGAAAAAAAAATTATGCAATTTTAGAAAAGAAAAATGGTGCAGAATGGGGAAGATTCATTGCTATAGATAGGTGAAGATACCCATGCCAGTACTTTTGTATTAACTTCATGCTATGAATTTAGGTTAACGAAGATAGCTGTAAGATTAACACAGGTTGCGACAGAATAAACATAGATTGCTATAAACAATGAACAGTTATTCTATAAAATATGCTCAAACTAATTCATTAGTCACTTCACGGTGTTCATATACCCATCAGGGAAAACCTGGAATATTCAGGGAATTTGGATTTTGTTTAAAAAAAATGTGAGGAAAAATAAAAATTTTCATCGAAAATTTGGAAAAATCGATTTTAAAACCTGGAAAAATGAATATTTTATTTCTCTCATAATATATTTTTCTTGTTTAGTTTCATATCGAGATTTAAATGATTAAGTATCATAAAAATACACATGTGAGCAATGATTTTTATGTGAATTTCTTATCATGATTGGCAATAACATGCATCTTACAGTGGAAGTAGAAGCATTTTCTCCTCTCTCAAAGAGTATTTCTTGTAATATGTTTGATAATATTTTCCTCAAAATTGTCTTGAAAATTCATGGAATTTTTTTCTCGTATTTGAGTATGAACCCTGCTTCAATTTATAATGATTAATAACTGGCATGCAGTTAATACAAAAATACCATTTGCCTCCACATGTTAAATAAAAACTGGATATTATTTTCCATATTTTCACGTTTATTTTTCTTCTATATTCAATAGAAGAAAATACTGATTTTGTAAAATGTTTGACTTTAGGTTTTTGATGAATTTACACATACTTGCCAACATCCTAGTTAATATTTCGTAGTGTTGTTTGTCCTGTCCTTTTTTTCACACCTGTAAATTTTTAGGGCCATATTCTCCAAATGCAATTATGATTAAATAAGAAGAAAAATACTCATAAATGATACTGGTGTGAAAAAGAGGCGAGGCTAACAATACTACAAAATATTAATTAGTATGTTTACATGTTTTGAGAGATCTAGAACAAAATTTGAGCATTTTTATAAAATATCTGTCTATGTGTGTGTCAAATTTTGTGGTGACTTTGTCTGAGGAACTACAATTACATGTAAATTTACATGTGTTGATATACTTTGCCGTACATTTGTGCCTATCACTCAACATTTGGTGCCAATTGCTCAACAGGTGACACTGCTATATAGCAATTTCAGGCTATATCTAGAGAACTAACTACTACACAGAATTGCATATAAATTTATATGTAGATACCCCTGACATAAATTGTGCTTGTCAATTTTTGGTGCCCATTGTTTAACTGGTGGCGCCGATATACAGTGATTTTTGTAATTTAAGGAAAGGCTATGTCTCCAAGTCCTATTGTGAATGATCGAACAAACTTGATGTGTTAGAAGACCATTATGAGACATTATGTTGATACAATTTTGGTGCATATTGGTTGATAAGTGGCACTGCTATACTAAAATTTTACCCCGAGAATGGTGATTCTATTGTATATAATTACACAAACTTGGTATGTGAGAGAACCATCATAAATCCCTATACTGATTTCATTTATGTGTATATCAACTAACAGACAGTGCTAGTGTTCAGCAATTTACACTGTGAATAGGAAAGGCAAATCTTAAATTCAATATACTGCACAAAACTTGATATGTGTGATAATCATTATGAAATCGAATGCTGATTTAATTTAGGTGGATATCAGCTGATAGGTGGATCTGTTATTGTGATATTTCACATGGCTACATCTTATCATTTGTTGATTATAATTGCACAAAAATCCATTTGTAAAATTTTTCTTGTGAGATGGTTGAACTTTTGAATACATATTAAACAGTAAGTGGTACTGTTATATAGAGTGATATAGAAGAAAGTTTTGTGATGGTTACAACATGCTAGTTTTTATATGTAAATAACTTTTAAAAAATATACAGATACAAACATCAAATTTGGATGAGATGTTATAAAATTATTTATTAATATTTTAATCAATCTGGAGATTTTCATAGTTTACAAATTAATAATTATATTTTTTCAAAAAGTCTGTTATGGATAGGTTTTCTGGGTTGTTCATTATTCAGACTTTACTGTTGCTTTAATTTTGCATACCAATGCAGTTTTTTAATTATAATTTTTTTCCCCCCTTATCTCTGTATTGGTGAACGAAGAGAGTATTGTGCAGAACCCCTTGCATATTTAAACTTTTTTTTTTTTTTTTTTTAAATATTGTTAAACAAATATTTGCAATTTAATTTTTGCAGGTTTTTCAGATTGAGGTGTATTCCTCTGGGAAGTGCCACAAAATCGAGCGAAGATATCGTGCCTTTCATTCCCTGCATAAACAAGTATAATGTTTTGATAGTATTCATATTCATGCACTTTTATTTGTTTATATATGTGAAATGTCAAAATCTCTCAGAATGACATTTCTGCAATTAAAACATCTTACTGATTAACATTCACTGTTATCTGAAAAAAAAAAAAAAAAAATGATGTTGATTAACACCCTGTGATGTCTTTGTACCATAGAAGGTCATTCACACTTTATGAAAAGGAATTTAGTACAGTCGGTAACAAAAGTGTCCGAACACTAGCAAAAATTCCTATGTAAAAAAAGTATACTTCATACGGTTTTGTTAAATAAATCCTTATTGAATCATGTTCTTACACTGACTAAGAACAGGATTCAGCAAGGATTTATATAACAAAACCGTATGAAGTGTACTTTTTTTACATAGGAGTTTTTGCAAGTGTTCGGACACTTTTGTTACCAACTGTAGTTGAGATTAGTTTTATGTATAATATGCCTTTTTTTTTTTTTTTGTCATTGATTTGCTTCTATCTCATTGCCATGGTTCTTGACAATAGTTTTAGCACGAATTTTCCATGAAAATAAACTTTTTCTTATTACAGTCATGTCAGTTTTATCCCATTCCTCTTGTATCATTTTTCAAAGTTCTTTTAATGCTCTTTTATGCATTTTCTTAAGGCTTGTTTTAATAAACCAAAAGGCACAAAAATCTATTGGAGAAGCAACAGCAGAGTGGCAAAAATCATGAAAATCATGGAAAAATCAGGGAATTTTGTAAAAACACCCAAAAATCATGGAAATTTTCAGTTTTGCCCAGCAAGCGTGATTGAAAGATTGCCAAACAGGTGTTATCTTAACCATGATTGCACAAGATTGGCTGATTTCTAACTGAATCTTACCAAGTTAACATAAAATAAATAAATATTTTTAGTGCAACAACTTGAGGAATAAATTTTATGTATTGATGCTAGTATGTTGTGCTGTTAAAATGAGTCATATTTTTGATAATTTTGTTAATTTCTCCAAAATTTTGAATTTTATTTTATTTTTTGTAAGTGAACAAAAAAAATAAATAAATAAAAAGATTGAAATATTTTTACTCATCAGTATAGTTATTTGAATTGCAGTGGTTTAGTGAGCTTGTTACACAAGAATGTGATATATACATAATTATAGAATATATGATTGGTAATGGAAATCATGGAAATTTGTAAAAATTAGTCATGGAAATCATGGAAAAATCGTGGAACATTTTTTCTGTATTTGCATTCAGGGCTTAATTTCTAGCAAAAAAAGTATGGGAACGCTAATCTTCAGAGCCTACATTCGTATGTGTCTCTCGTTTTGAAGTCTATTGAGGACTTTTGAGAAATTTTACTCCCATACTCTACTTCCAAGTGTAAATTATATCTTGCAAAAAACCAGCAAGATATTTATTTTTTTATTTGATATTTCAGTTAAATCAACAACTTTTCTTCTTTGAAAACAAATTGCTGTTTATTGAAACCAAGGAAACCTTCAACGTCTTAAACGCCAAAGAGAAAAAATTGGAAATCAGCCAGCTGTTTCGTTAACATTTAGCGTACCAACTTCAGTGCACTGAATTGTATTCATGCACTGAAGACAGTGTGCTAAATGCTGCTGAAACAGCTGTCTGCTTTCCAATTTTTTCTCTTTGATGCTCAAGATGTTGAAGGTTTCCTTGGTTTTTAATAATCCCATGCCAAGTCTCCTTTTAATAAATTGCTCTTTACTTTTTTTTTTCTGCTTTTGATATTTTGATTAAATTGTGGTTTCAGTTTTGATGCTCAGTAAAATAAAAAGCACAAATGGTTTTTGTTTAATTCTAATAATTACTAGTCACTGCGTCAAAAGTGTCAGTGAAAAACCAATAGTCTCTTGCTAGTAAAATTACATGAAAAAAAAGCTTGTGTCCCAAACCCAAGTTACATTACAATACTTTTCTTTATAAGGAAAAAAAAGTAAGAGAAGAAAAAGAAATTTAAACAAATTAGGACTTTGATTTTTCAGAAATGATATACTAATAAGTTTAGGTATGCACTATTTATGAGTTGCCATTAATTCCATCTAATATGCAAAAAGTCACTAAAATGAAAAAAAAGTATGGAAACTGTGTTCCCATGCAAATTAAGCCCTGCTTACAGTGCCAGAAGACGTTCCTAGTTTTGATGCAATGGATCTTTGAATTGGCAGATTTTCTTTTAGGATTAAACACTTCATTTCTTGATATTTACCTACAATCGAACAGTCTTAGGATGAAGTTTTTGAGTCATGTTTTCATTTTTACTGTCATTTAGATGTTTTTTCCTTTCAAATTTAATCCAAGTACTTTTTTTAGAAATGCAATAACTGCAATTCTTATGCTACTGTATAATTTGGTGGTACAAATATTTCTCCTTTGAAAGTGCAGTTTCACAACCTTCGAGTCATCTATCAATGTTAGAAGCCATTTTGAAAGTAAATCTTTTATTTAAAAATAGATTGGAGTGTAAGGTTGATTTTTGTACCAACTATATGAAAAATGCCAGAGCTGGTAATCGAACCCAGGCCCTTTGCTTAATGTGCGGATACTCTTCCAATGAGCATAATATACTAATGAGTTCTGGTATGCACTATTTATGAATAATTCCCATGAATTCTGTCTAATATGCAAAAAGTCACTAAAATGTGCACTGCTCAGTGGAAGAGCATTTGCATGAGCAGAGGGCCTGCTAGTGGCGGATTTAAGGGGGGGGCTAGGGGGCTGAACCCCCCCCCCCCCCCAAAAAAAAAAAAAAAAAAAAAAAAAAACACTGACATTCACAATTGAATATTACAATTGTAAATTTTTTATTGGTTTAGAATAACACTTTGAAAAATCACTTCTTCTGTTTTGGATTATTAACCTCCTCTTGATCTTCAATTCTCTTCACTTTGAATGATCTTTTTCTTTTAATTAGGTGTTGCCATAGCCATACAGATGGTATTACACTATACTCACTATCGTTAATAGATAGATTGTTAGTTACTATTTCAATGGCTTCTCTTTTGAGAGCATAATGGTGGTTGTTATAGGAGCTCAGGGATTAATACAGGTCGAGTTTACTACCGTTTATGGGTACCTTCACAAAAATCGACCTGGCAAAAAAGGTATCTTCACAAAAATCATACAGCTAAAATCGGTACTTTCACAAAAATCTTAGTCCTCCCAGCAAAATCTAACATTTTTAATTAGCACATTTTCAAAGGAAAGTAATTCGTGCATTTCTGTTGATGCGATTTGCGAAGCAAGAATCATACAGAATGTTGGTTTTAATCTACACACAAGCGTTTGTTATGGGGGAGAAACAGTGCAGCATATGTAAACAAAACGATCCTTGTGTGTATCGGTACAGACACGCTCTGAAATTGTGGCCATAGTGTACTGTTTGCTGATTCATCAGGTGGTTTAACATTTTGGTGACTGTATGGTGACGTGTTTATCCTCCCTGGTACAATTCATGTATACTGCAGTGATACTAACACAAATAAAAACAACTTCTACTTACACTATCTCTACTGAACTGTTTACTTCAGAGTGAAGTAAGTTTTGGATTTTGGTTCCTGTTCTGCTATAAGCCTCACACTAGCTGCTGAGAGTTAATTTTATTATTCTACTTTGTTCAAACTCCCCCCCCCCCCTCATACACACAGAGAGAAAGAAAAAGAGTGCACTACAATTTTTCACAAAAATAAAATATAGTTAAGATTTTTCACAAAAATAGGTATTAAGTTTGAAATCTTAGATTGGCCCCTGGAGCTATTTTTCGGGTATTAACAGTATTAAAATTAATTGGGTTAGTTTTATGGGTGGTAGACAGAGCAGTAGAAGACCTATTAAATTTTACGTCAGAGAAGTGTTCTTTTTTGCAATCATTACTATAACGTTTTGTCATGCCAATGTAGCAACCTCTTTTGTTATTTTCATGTTTAAAATCAATTTTATAAATAGCTGAAGTGATTTTTGGGTCAATTTGATCTTTTTCGTTACGGAGTCGTTGAAATATGTTATTATTGGGTTTAATAGGTATGTTTATATTAAGTTTTTTAGCATCATTCTTTATCTTTAGAGCTGCACCGTTACAAAAAGGTTGTCTGAAATATATTTGTTCTAAAAGCCGTAAGTGCATATTTTTTAAAAGGATATTATTTAGGTATATATTTTTAAAGTAAATGTAATTTAATCCTTTTTTGAAAATAAGTTAATATGTAATAAAACTATTATACCGTAAAAGTCATGGAAACAGAGAAACATGTACCATAGAGCATGAGTATCTTTTATGCAGAAACAGCAGTCAACAGTTTGTCGAATAGCCTCTTGATGACAAATGCATGTCTTAGAAACAAGAACTTGCTTGAGATGCTGCAGTAATAGTCATAAGGAAAGTTAGGGGCGAGAAATCTATAATTCATTCAGGAAAAAATGCTGCTCTGTTTTAACTTGAGAATAGGGCTGGATTATTTATCAATATATCCCCAAGTATTGATATTTTTTAAATATCCCGATAACAATATTTAAGATTTTGCTCTGCCAATATATCCCTTTAACGATATTACCTAGTCGCACTGCGCGATCAATTGATATGCCGATAAGTACCGTTAAACGCCAACCACGGATTAATAGAATTATGCTTCCGCGCCAGCGCGCATCACGAATGAAACCCGAATTCCCGAATGAAACCCGAGCGAACGAACCACGATAAGCGAACGAAACCTGAACAAAAAGAGCGCGCAATATCTTATACTAATACCCATTCTCTTATTTTTCTCCCATCCCTCACTGATAAAATAAAAATATATAACCCCACCCCAAACGATCACTGCACTCCCACAATGCATATACTTCCTCTTCCTTTATTCCTGCGTGCGAAACCTCAAATCTAAAATATCACTGCTTTAATAAGTCCACCGCATAATAAAAAAATAAACAGTATTTATTGAAAGCCATCTGCTTTTCCCACAGTATATTGACTTCCTACAGTATATTGATACATTCATGCATTTACTGACCCTAAACGATAATATGAAAGAATTTATACTACCGTTAGTATTTGATAATATTGCACATCACCGCTCGTGGATCGTAGGGGTAATACCACAGTAACCACAGACAGGGCGATATAAAAACAAATGCTTATTATGACGAATGAAAACAATATCTTTTGTTTTAGCTCATTTCCTGCTATTGGTTCATTGATATTGGTTTATTTCAAAGTATCGATAACTTCTGGCCAATAAGATGCGACATGTGTTTAACTCGCTTTGGGCTCAGTGATGCCAGATTCGGGATTTTGTCCCCATTTTGGGGATTTTTGAAGCTTCTGGGGACAATTTTGGGGACCAAATGTTAGTGGGGACTTTTTTGGGGAATTCTAAAATGTCTGGGGACAAATCTGGGGAGTTCTTCAACTTTCTGTCAATGGTTGCAACGTAATGATTTATCCCTACGACTAGAGACTTTCAATAGCTTTACTGTTATTTGGGGATTTTTTTCAAAAATTGAGTTCATTTGGGGAAAAATCTGAGCTCAAATCAGAAAAATCTGCTTGATATTCTTTTTTGAAAAAAAATGTTTTTTTTTCCCTTTTTAGTGGAAAACCTGTTGGGGATTTTTTCGAAAAAAAATCCTTGATTTGGGGAAATTTTAAGACCTGTTTGGGGAAATAATTTTCGACCATCTGGCATCACTGTTTGGGCTGTACTTCAGTCAGATAGCTCCCTTTCTCCTTTCCCATGTTATCCAATGGGATTTTCGTTGCTTCGTTTTATAAAAATATCTCATTCAAAAATGAAGTTTTTTGAATTCTGTTTTTTGAATATTACTCTTTGAACGGGTCGCCTTTTAGCTTGGTGAACAATTTTTTGAAAAAATTAATTTAAATATTTTATTTCAATATGTAAATGGTGGACTCTAAGTGTGGATCTCTAAGTAAAATATTTAAATTTATTTTTTCGAAAAATTGCTCACTAAGCTAAAAGGCGACCTGTTCAAAGAGTAATATTCAAAAAACAGAATTCGAAAAAGTTCATTTTTTAATAAAATATTTTTATAAAACGACGCGACAAAAATCCCATTGGATAACATGGGAAGGGAGAAAGGGTGCTATCTGACTGATGTAAAATAAAGTTTTATCTTCAGTAATTTTACAGTGACAGTTTCTTTATAGAAATATATAATATTGGATAGTTTATTACTTTTTTTTATGTAGCATTTATTTTTTCTCTTTCCTTTTCCTTCTTTCTTTCTTTCTTTTTTTTTTTTTTTTTTTTTTTTTTAAGCCGTACATGTTAAGTAAAATTGGTTTAAATGCAAAATGAGTTACTTTAAGTAACAAAATGAAACTTTAACATAATTTTGTTTAAATAATATAAATTTTATACTGACAATGTATACATATATATATATATAATATATATATAATTCAATTTTCAATTGTTGTGAAACTATTACGAATGTGAATTGAACACATATACATTAAAAAAATATTGTAATGATTTGGTAAGCAGAAACAAAAATAAAAATGACAAGTAACTGACATTTAGGATGCATATAAGAGTTTTAAGTAAAAAATTTTACTCTCTACGACCAAAAAAGGTGTATCCAATCCCAATGGCATTTCTTAACTATTTAAAATGATTTTCCTTTTTATTTAATACCTACATCTTAAGACAATTTTTCTTAAGCTTTATTTTTAGTAGTATTATGAATTTTGATATACTTGGTACAAATAAAACACAGATCACATATTAGCTGTGTTAAAATATGATTTTAAAATAATTAAAGCTTAAAATGGGAAGAATAGAGGATAAACTATACAGAGGTATACTAAAAAGCAATAGTATAAGTTATAAGAAACACAAAATATTGATTCACTTTTTATGATTTTTTTTTTTTTTAATGATAAAGTTATGGTAGTAATATACCAGAAAATACATGGAAAACACTCTATACTTGTATACTTTAAAATTCGTGTGCATATGTCTTTAAAAAAATAACAAATGTCTATTTTTTCCTATCTTGAAAGAAATATCGCAATATATCACTAATATCGATATTAACTTGGTGATATATCGCGATATTTAATTTCTGATATCGTCCAGCACTACTTGAGAATAAAGTTTCCACATTTTGGTTACCTCAAACTACAACTTTTGTTTGTAAACATACTTAAGTTCAACTTATACCCTATAAAAATCTATAAATGATAGATTCACCAAAATCTATACAACTTGTGCTATGGTAATCTATAACATGTATATAAATTTTCAGCTCAGTTGAATAATGCATTTAGATGCTATCACACTTAATTTTAACCTATAGGCCACAATGATAAAGAATATTTCTTATGTCCCTAAAACTATAAAAAACTATGTGCTAGATTCACCAAAATCCATATAACTGGTGTGAGGGTGACCTATAACAAATATATAAATTTTCAGGTGATTTTTATGGTAGTTATTGTGGTAGACAGACAGACTTACAGAACCCAAAATCTTTTTGAGTGTCAACAGGGAGGTTTCCTCTGGTGTTTTGATAATGCTGAATGAATCGTACATTAAATAAGCTTTGTTTGGTTAATCCCCTACCCATTAGAAAAAACTAATAATAATAAATAATAAACCAAGAAAATTGAACAAGATAATTATTCATATTACCATTTGTCTACCTCAAATGCTATTTATTGTCATTTTTTTGTAGTTGAAACATATTCTCTGTGCACCTGAGTTTCCTCCCAAAAAAGTGCGGAATTTAAATCCCAAAGTGCTTGAGCAGAGAAGAAAAGGTTTAGAAAATTACATTCAGGTAACTCTGCTCTGCTTTTGTAAAATATTACCTTTTTATTTATTTTTTTATTTTTTTTTATTGTGAAATTTTCTTTGTGTCTAACTTTTGTTTCATGTTGTCAGGAACTTTTGAAGAGAAAACCAGTGCCTAAGCAGCTCCTCTCCTTTTTGTCTTTACCAGGTGTATCTCCTTCATCCAGTGAAAAGTATGAAAAATTTATTAGAATAATTCGGGGGAAATCCAGGAGAAAAATTGGGGTACTTTTCAGTTATACCGTGCCAATATCTATACTAAATGTAACAGTTAGTTAAATCCTGGCTACAGAAAAGATTTTTGTCTCCATTATGAGAAAACATTAAGATTTTCTTAATGTTTTCTCATAATGTGAGCATATTCTTAAATTTAATTGCAACCGTGGATTTTTAATTTGCTGTTTTTACTTTCTTCTATATTCTGTAAAAGAAGGTATTGGATTTGTTGAATTTTTTTTCGATGGATTACCTGTTTTGAGAGGTCCAGGACATGGTTTGACCATTTTTAGAAAATGTCTGTCTGTGTGCGTGAAAAGAATTTTGTAGCAACTCCAGCTCAAAAACTAATGCTCGAAATTTTATACAAATATATATGTAGTTGCACCTTGACATAAATTAGTGCCTATCAACTTTTTGTGAAAATCACCCAATAGGTGGCATATCCCATTCTTTTCTAAATTTTTAAAATGACAGTTATAGGACAAAATTTCAAAAAAAAAAAAAAAATGTACGTAATAAGAAATATTTTTAATGAATCATTATAAAATAAAAAAAAGCACTATTTGTAATATTAATAGTCAACTAGGGAAAAAAAAAATTATGTATGTAGAAACGTGGCTCCCCAGAAACTTAGATAAATGATATTCTAAATCTGACAAATGCTTTTTTAACGTACCCCATTCAAACTCTTTGTCCTAGCTGTTTGAGGTGTTCCATGGTTTTCTCTGAAACTCTTGTGTATATAATATCAGAACCTTAGAAGAAAAACTACAATGATCATTTCAACCAATCCTAGGTCCGTACTATAGACAATTGTCCTTGACTACCTCCACTAACTATTATCACACACCACCCAAATATATGAAGAATTATTGAACGTAAAATGATGAACTTGTAAATTATAGCAAAAGTTGCTTTTAATTTCATTTGCTAAATGAAAAATTCACTGGCTTTCTTATTGATATTGTTTTTTATAAAACAATAACAAGTATTACCGGAAATTGAAAAAAGAATAGTATGCTTGTTACTTCTATGTAAAATAATTTTAAATTAAGCAAATATCATTTGGAAGAACTTAAGTAAATTTATAAATTAACAACTATTAATATAAAATGATTAGGTTCTTATAGACATACATAAAATAATAAAAGATATTTTAATTAATCATTAAAATATAATTATTTAAACTTAAGCCTTTTTGTGAGAGGGGTATTAGAAAAAAGCTGCAGGGGTGCAGAATATGTCCAAACGCCCAAACGAGGTTCGGGGGAAATTTAAACTAACTGGGGAAATTCTGAATATTTTTTTTAAGAGAAAATAAAAATGTAAATAAAAAATAAAAATTTGCTTCTTTGAAGTTCTTATAATACATACTAACAGCGATATTTTTATGTTACACTGTATACTTATTCTCTTAAAGATTTATTACATAGAACAAATGACTTTGTATAGCAAAGTAGATTTTTGCATTATTGTGGGAAATTTATACTGTGTTTGGGGGAAATTTCCGAGGTCTGAACGTTTTCTGCACCCCTGAAAAGCTGTAGTAAATTATTTTTCCTCCCTCTGTACTTTAGGAAATAAAAATCATCTTAAAAAAAAAGGAAGAAGAAATAGTAATCTAAATAAAAAGGTCATTCAGATTTTATGTTCTCCAAGAATTGTGCCGTGAGGAAGGAGGAAAGGCTGAACAATTTTTTTTTATCTAGATTGAATAAATCAATTATGTTCAGGTAATTAATCTAATTTCATATATAGAAGTTAATTTTCCTACTATATATCTATAAAAACACATTTTTAACAAAAATAGAGTTAATGCCAGTTAAAAGAAACTATTCCAAATTTAAAAGTATAATAAAATTTGATAAAGATGCTTAACAACTTTTGGAAAGCAGTGTATTTTAGATTGAATGAATCTGGGGGATTGTGTTCATGTAATTTACCTGATTTCAGGTATTTATTTCATTTTCAATTCTGGAATTACATTTTTCTTACATTTAAATTTATAAAATAAGACTAAAATATCAAATTCTTATAACTGCTAATGCTAATTAAAATTAATATTTTCATAATAAGAGGAATGGTCTTGGTGCAATAAATTATATGTTCTATCCCCATACAAAAACTTTTTCTTGCTAAAATTTCAGGAACTTTTTCACGAATTCACTATCATCCCTGCTAAACACATTTTTACAATAACAAGAATTGCACATTTTACTTTGTTCGAAATGATGGAAGTACCATAATTTTCTGTGTATAATATTCAGGCCAAACAAGTCAGTTTGGCACCAGAATATTTAATTGACAGATAAAGCTACATTTGTATGATGAGTTTCTTTGTAAAATATATATATATATATATATATATATATATTCCTATAATTAAATAATATTTCTGGTGGAAAAAGAACATTAACCTGTGGATTATATACAGAAAATTGCAGTAATTAATTAAAGTTATTAAGATGTAGTAAATATATTTTGTATAATGTATGTTTTTTTAAATTTGTTATAGTATCTAATAGCTTACAATTCGTTTTTTATGTAACATCTTTTTCCTGTCTTGTTTTGTTTCTTGCTAAAAATTTCAGGTATTTTTTTTTTTTTTTTTATGAATTTCCCCTAATTTTATTACATTGAAAAATAAATTTTACTATAGAAATTTAGAATCAGAAGTTATTTCCTATTCTGCTTTAAAAAATAAATAATAATAATAAATAGTTTTGTGTCCTCTTGCTGAACTATAAGATGAAATGATGAATTATAATTTTGCAGCTAATTTACAAAATTTGTGCATTTTGCAAATCTTGTTCCTAAATGGCACTATAAAAACAGAAAAGAAAATAATTAATTTTTAGTGTCTGATTACTAATATACGATACTGTTTCACTGCCATGAAATTTACAAATGTTTATTTAATGGCTACTTATTACTTAAATATGTGTATTTATTTTATTTTTATTTTTATTTATTTATTTATTTTTTACCACTGATTGTTGAAATAGGAAATTATTTGACTCAGGCTAATACAGTAGACTCCCAGAAATACACACTCCTAAAATCTGCACATCATAACCAATGTAAACAATGAATTTATAGTAAAGTTTTCAAGGGAAAAAAAAAATATCAAGGGGAAAAAAAATTTATTTTAATGGTGATATTTTAGAAACTGAATCTAATCAGATAAGCAAAGTTAATTTTAAGCAAGGTCCATGTGTTGGAGATAAGTACCTGAATTCTTTTAAACCAACAGTATTCGTACTTGAACAAAAAATGATTGTTGAAATAGGAAATTATTTGACTCAGGTTAATACAGTAGACTCCCAGAAATACACACTCCTAAAATCTGCACATCATAACCAATGTAAACAATGAATTTATAGTAAAGTTTTCAAGGGAAAAAAAAATATCAAGGGGAAAAAAAATCTTATTTTAATGGTGATATTTTAGAAACTGAATCTAATCAGATAAGCAAAGTTAATTTTAAGCAAGGTCCATGTGTTGGAGATAAGTACCTGAATTCTTTTAAACCAACAGTATTCGTACTTGAACAAAAAATGATTTCATAGACTTAAAAAAAAATCAAATAAATAAAATCATTTGTCTTTATCTGTAATTGTAAACTACAATGAAAAATTTAAATTTATAATGAAATTTATTATTGTATCAGACGTTTATATGCTTAGCTTAAATATTGTATTTTGCTTTGTGGAACAAATTTTTTATGTGGCAAATGAAAAGAAAAATACTTTTATAAAAATTTTTATGTATATTTTTTGCTTCACTTATACTTTTTACTTGCCTTCTTTTCTTTAATATTTATATATCTTTTATGCTTACATATATGTATTCACTATAATTTTTAATGCTTTATAGCATTAAAATTCTGATTTTAAAATGCTGACAGAAAATACAGGAAATCCACAAAATTCTAAAATCCGTACAATCTCTGATCCTAAGCTGTGCGAATTTCTGGGTACTGTAATGATAAAATCTGAAAGGGTTATACTCATGTTTCCAAATATTTAATAGCTATCAGGTGTTCAAAGAAATTTAAATCATGGAATAATTCAGTGAATAATCAAAAGGGAAAAATACCATAGGTTATTTGAATATTTTCCCTCAAGTTTGGGTATTTGTACAGTTGATAGTAATGTATTCAAATTCTCTTATGCAACCCTGTAAAACAGTATAAATTTTAAGCTAGTAATTTCCAGTAACAACCATTTTATAGCAAAATTTTAAAACATATATCAATTTTAGTCCCTTTTAAATGATTTAATGAATTTCATGTAATTAGCTCCAATAGCATGAGATATGTGTAAATTATTTCACACTTCCCAGTAAAAGAAAATTATAAGAAATAATAATAAATGCGCCAGAAGATTGGCAATAAAAGTAAAAAGTTAAAAACTTTGAATGAACACCATAAAAAAAAAAAAAAAAAACCTTGTAACAATTGTTTTGGGTTGAAATAAAACCTGACCCTTCATCAGGCGAACAAAGTAACGACAATTCCTGCAAATAAAACAGCAACACACCATTGTGCAAAAAATGTGTTGTTGCTTTCTTTGCAGCGCTCCTGCTTACTTTGTTTGCCTGATGGAAAGGTCAGGTTTTATTTTGACCCAAAATTATTATTGTGACTTTTTTTGGTTTTTATTCAAAATTTTTAATTTTTAACTATGAGTAATACACAATCATTTCCCATAATGATCATACATTAGCAAAGCAATGTAACATATATCATTTTTTAAATTTTTTTATTGTAAACAATTTAACAAATAAAACAAATTTTAATGAATTTGAGTCTATAGACCACAATATATAAGGATTTTGTTTCGTATCTCTGTAAATAATAATAATAATAACTGTATGTCCTACACTAATAAAAGTTTATGTAGGTCATGTGACAATAACCTATAATATGTCTACCTAATTTTATCTTAATTGAATGTAGAATTGATAATCTAGACATATGTCAATGTTCACATGGAACTAATAAAAACCTGCATCTCAGGAACCCAGTCACGAAAAAAATGTGTCTTTAAAAGAATAAGAAAGTAGAGTCCTTCAAATTTTAATTATAAAACTATTTTAGTTTAATTAGGTAACACAAAAACATTACACATACTAATAAATAAAAATAAAACTCATATATAAGGGGGGGGGGGAGAAAAAAACCTGTATTCTTCCACAAAATGGGGGAGGAGATAAACAATATATAAAAATATTTGAATTTTTTTTTTTTTTTTTTAAATGGCTGAAAATTTTTTGGCTCTTAACAGAAGCTCACAAGTTTCTGTTAAGTTTTGTCTTTCAGTGAAATTAACATTAAGTTTAAAGTTTTTTTTTCTTTTTTCTCTGTCAGTTTATTTTTTCAAGCTTGTTTTTATATGTTTCATATAACAGAAGCTTCTTTCACCTGATGTAGAGCATATTGAAAGTGGTGTAAAAGCAGGGTTGGTAAGTAGTTCTGTAAGAAAAAGGAATGAGCTTGTTTTTATATTCCTTCCCTCCTTAAATTAATTTGAAAAATTAGAAATAATGTTGAAAGTTCGTTATTTTCCCATCTCGGGGATCCAAAATTCTGTTGAAACTGAGTCCCCCACTCACAAATTTGAGTAAAAAAAAACCCACTTTAGTGAATAAACCCTGCATCTGTATAAACAATTTCTGTTTTTCATATTGAGTCTTGTAAAAGCAATAGAAAATTACTGAATGAAATTGAGAACCTAAAATGAATGTGTGAAAATATTCATCTTGTAGTTAAAAATAATTCAACTAGCTTATAATTTGTCAATTTTCTTCAACCTTTATTACACATTCAAAAATTGTCTTTTTTTTTTTTTTTTTTAAATACTATAATTGTAGATTTAATTATATATGGTATCAAAAAGTATTTATCTTTTTTTTTATTGTTGTTTATGCAGAAGCGATTTTGATATGTGATTAATTTTGCAGCTCCTTTCCTGTGGAAGAAAATAAAGAGCTCTCACACCAACCTGTGATGATGTATAGTCCTAATTTATACGTTGAAGAAGATAGAAACAGTATGTGATTTTTAAATTTCTGTCTTTTATTTTTTCATGTATGTGGAAAGTAAAAAGTTGGTTGAATGGCTTTTTTTGGTGCAAGGTCCAAAGTAGGACATGCTGTGCCAATGGAAAGTAAAAAAAAAAAAAAAATTAGTTCATTCATTAAACAGTTTGTTTATACTGTCCTACAGTCATCTCAGTAAAATCTTCAATTCTATAATCAGTGGCTGTATTTTAAATGTAAACAATAAAAATCAGGATTAATCAGCTAGAAACTAGAGTGTATTGTTATTTTCAGCAGGGGATTCAATGCATGCAGCTTTAACGGCCCTTTTTCACTTACCGTCGCCAGAAGCCCGAGCCAATGTTATTCTATGGGGAAATTTTCTTTACAAATAACTTATTAACTAATACATATTTTTAAATTCTGTTTTCACATTCAGAAAATTCCCCAACTGTTAAATGGACAGACCTTTTTTAAAAGATTATTTTTCTAATTTTTAATATTTTATTTTGAAATTGCAAAATGAAAAAATTTCACATATTGAAAATTCGTATTTTGCAGCTTTAAAATAAAATATAAAAAATTAAAAAATTAATTTTTTAAAAAAGGTCCATCCATTTAACAGCTGGGAATTTTCAGAATGTGAAAACAGAATTGAAAAATATGTATTAGTTAATAAGTTATTTGTAAAGAAAAATTTCCCATAGCTTCGGCTTCCGGTGGCGGTGAGTAAAGAAGGCCCTTAAGTTGTTGTTCAGCAGTTATTGAAACTTTCATATTGTCATTATCATTAGACAATGTAAAATGTCTGTTGAGTACATTTTATTTTGACCTGACCAGATAAAGTTTCATTCTGCAAAAATAAAAATAGAAAGAATGTCTGAAGTCATGATTCCCCCATCACTGAGTGATATTCAAATTCTACTTGTGAAAATTTCATTCCTTGGTGTTTATTGTGCATTGCAGGGGTTTCTAATGAGATCAAAGATCAGAACACCAAAGGAATATGTAGTGCATCTGAATCTAATTCACCTTTAGCGAGATTTATCATTATCAGAAAAAAAGAAAAAGTAGAGATTTTTATTTTAACCTTTTTTTTTTTTTTTTTTTTTTAAAAAAAAAAAACAACTATTTAAAATGCAGTCACTAGGCCCGTAATTTTAGTTGCCATGGTGACAGGACTTTTTCAAACCTTGATTAAAATAAATTTCACATTTTCTTAGATTTCAGAGCATCTGTTTCTCAATTTCCTGTTGATGTATCTCTGAAAATTCTAAACATTTTGTTAACTGATAATTCATCTTTTGAATATGCTTTCTGCTCCATTTATAGGAGCTTAATCTAATCTATCTGTATATAAAGCTTTGATAATGGTATGCTTAGGGTTGTCAAAAATTGCAGCATGCTATTTTATATTATATATAGTCAACTCTCAAAAATCTGCAATTCTCTAAAATTCACATATCATTTACAATGTAAACAAACATTGTCATAATTAATTTGTTGATTGCAGAAATTGTAGTTGGTTTAGGAGATAAAGCAATTATTAACAGGGCTGCCATAGGTGACTTTTTATTATTATTTTTCTACCACTATTTCCATAACATAAAATTTATAATAAATTTATGCAAGCAAAAGGTAGATTTACCTGCAAAAAAATATATTATGAATTTTTATAATAATATAAAATTGAGAGGCTTACTTGGAAATTCTGCTAACTTTCCTGGTACGGGTCCATATCATCCTCAGATATCTTCCAGGTGTTTGCTGTCTCTTCTGAGTTTAACAATTCAGTCGCTCTTCTTTTTGATTTCTATGATTCAATTGTGAAGCAATAGAAATTGTAAGAAACGTGCACAGCTGCAACCAGAATGAACCATCAACAGACATCGACAAGTGGCGACATTTAATCAAGAGAAAAGAAGTGTGACTGAATTGTTAAGCTCAGAAGAGACAGCAAGCACCTGGAAGATGCCTGAGGATGGTATTGGCCTGTATCGAAAAAAGTTTGCAGTATTTCCAAGTAGACCTGTAGACCTTTAAATTTTATATTATTATTGTAATTAGAAAGTTTTAAATTAGAATTAGAAGAATTTTCTCTCATGCAGATAAACATTCAAACATTCTCATAGCAAAATCTTATGTGACTGTTCAAGAAATTGTGACTTTTTTGCAGACTACTGGAAAATAATATTAAGACAGACAATAAATAATCTTACTCAAACTAATATTGGGGAAGCTCTTGAGAAATGTAGATAATTTGTAACTGTAATAAAGTACTTTGAATTAAAATTTTTAATGTTTGTACTGTTACTGTTATTCAACACACTTATAATATATATATATAAAAGAAATTATCCTAAAATCTACAAAAACGTTATTAGAAAATTATTTTGTTATTAATGATGTTTTGTTTACTTGTTTAAACGAAATTTTTTATTAGCAAAAAGCATTCTGGTATAAGCCACACTCTTATACATCAATCATTTGATTTTATATTAAAATTAAAAATGTGTTAGGGACTTTTGGTACACCCTAGGGTTCATACAAAAAAAAATTAAGAGGGATTTTTCAGATATAAGTGAGAAATTATGTAGTTTATATTTTGCAGAATCTTTTTTTTTTTTTCCTTTTCTTTCTAAAATTACAAATATGCAAATCAAATATTTGAAAAATAAAAGTCAAGTTAATGTTAAGTGTAAGTTTATTTTATTTTTATTTATTTATCTTTTCCTCTTCCTTTTTGTGATTAAAGATCAATTCTGCTTCAATATTCAAAATCTAAATTTTCATCAGGAATGCAAAAGGAATTGTTTAAGTTCTTATCACTTAATTTGTTAAAAAAAAAAAAAAAATGATTTTGAGCACTTAGAAGAGTGCTTGAAAGAAGTGCAGTAACTAGAATAACTAAAATTATTTCATATATTTGCAATCTCTATCTTCCTTGGCTTTGTAGCTGGTTTGTTAATAAAACATAAACTTCTTCATGTATATTCTCTCTTAATAAATTATTTGCAATTAAGAAGTGTTTCAAAATGATTACTCAGTATTTCTGCTGTTTTTTTTTTTTTTTTTTTTAATCAAGAGATTCTAGAGAAGATAAAACAAAGACAGCCTTCAAAACAATTAATATATTACCACTGTAACCAAATAATAATAATAATAATAATAATAATAATCTGGTGTGTCACTCACACGACTTTCTCTTACCCTGCATTTTTTAATACTATAAAGATATCTTGCAGCATATGTCTTGAGATCAATGACGTAAGATGATAAAGTTTAATGTACTTTAAAAATAGTCTAAAATTGGTTTAGGAATAGTTTTATTCGACATATAATTCTTTGTGTGGAGGGGGGAGGGTACTGCCTCAACCCCCTGTTCAAGAACAATTCCTAGAATTATTTCAAAAATAGAAAAACTAGGCTGTTATTAATTTGACTTGAAACTTACCAATTTTGATAAAATTTTTAACTGGCAACCTAATACAAACTTCAAAATATCAAATTTGAATTTCTTGCTGTTATTTGTTTTTAAATTATGATGATAACGGATATACACCCCGCAACAAAAAATAGGTACAAAGGATTTTTTCTTTGATTTTTCATAAAATAACATTATCTAAATCATTTATTATTATCATAAAATAACACTATTCCGAGACTCATTTTTGTTTTAAGACTCATTTAGAAAAGTTTTAAGACTAAAATTTTTCTAATTTAAGACTACACTTCGCGCCAAAAAGATAGGAACAAAGGGTGTTTTTAAATTTTTCATAAAATTACTTTATCTAAATTGTGCTGATAATTTATTATCATAACAAAATATTATCCTATCAAAAACATATTAAATATTTGAATCATATTCAAAATATTCATATTCAAAAATTAAAAAAAAAACACCTTTGTTCCTATCTTTTTGTTGCGGTGTGCAGTCTTAAATTAGAAAAAATTTTGTCTTAAAATTTTTCTAAATAAGTCTTAAAACAAAAATGAGTCCGGGAATAGTGTTATTTTATGATAATAATAAATGATAAGCACATTTTAGATAATGTTATTTTAGGAAAAATCAAAGAAAATACCCTTTATACCTATCTTTTTGTTGTGGGGTGTGCATACAGCAGGATTACTGATTACTTAAAAAATAGCTCCCAGAGACTTGCTATGTTTTAAAAGTCGGGTTTTGAAAATTATGGGTCCCCTAAAAATACTTTTTTGACAGCATTAATTTTGAGTGTAGGTATCCATAATAAAGTTGCACCCAGAGGACCCAATATTTAAAAGTAATTAGTAAAAATTGCAACAATAAATATATGATTGAATAATACAGAGTGTCCTAAAAGTTCTGTTATAAGTCATATCATAAATATTTAATTATATCTATATTTTTATAAAGTGAAATTAAAGTTAATTTGTTAAGGTATTTATATATACTATAAAGTAAATTATTTAGATTAAATTTAGTTTGATATGACTTACGGTTTTTTTTATCGCTCTCGTGGCCGCATTTTTGTTTATCTTCTTGCTCTAGTTTATTCCACAGATGTGAATAGCTGAAATAGTAAACATGTGAGTAATGGCGGTGAATCAAAGTTATTGCTCCTGTTTCTGTTCACTCTCATCAAAATGATGTCCATGGTTGTAAGAGTGATGTTGAAAACTAGTTTGGTGATTGCCAAGTGGCAACGGCAAGATGCAAATAGGTTCTGTTTGTATTGTATAAAAGACGTTTGCATCTGTTTCTCGCTCTCTTATTTTTTCAACGTTATAAGATGTAGTTTTGACTTTCAGTTACCAGCAGGATATGCTGGTTTATTTAATAATTTTTCTGTTTCATCTGTAAATATTCATATTCAAATAAATTATGTTTGTTAATATATAAAAGTTTTCTTCATTGAGTCTTCCACATCAAACGTATAACTGCCATGTAATTTTTCCTCTTAAATTTTTTATTAAAGTATCTCTGCTGTTTTAGTATATTTAAACTTTAATTCAACAAGTTCCAGTACTGACGCTGATGTATTTTTTATTTACAAAACAACAAACCTTAAAAAGATTATTTTTATGCTAATGATAAAAGGCACATTTAAAATAACGGAGGAAAAAATACAGAACTTACATTTATAATAAATGTTCAAAATGTCCACCCTTTTCTAGGAGGCAAAGCTGAACTCGTTTGCGCATGTGTTTAGAAACGCGTTTTAACATGCTGGGAGTGATTTCTTGTAGATAAACCTGTACACACCTGCACAGAACCTGTATTACGAAATTGTCGAACGAGCACATATAGCATATTTTTACTCGGTATTACATCATCTGGATATTTATATCGCCAAACATCTTTGCATCTTTCATACGATTTACATTCAAAATGAGCTTCATACAGCGTAATTCTCTGAATGTGTGATAAACTCATTTCACTATGAAGAACAAAATAACTTAAAACTTTATTCTCACATAACTTGAGGGAGAAAATAAACAAACAATAAAAATTAAAGAATTGATGCAATAATAAGCAGACGATAAAATTTATATTTAAAAAAAATCATGGACACAATGAGTTCTTTAAGTTGGAGTACTGGAACTTTTAGGACACACTGTATAATGTTGCTGAATATAATTCAATTTAAAGTTTATCAAAAACAAATATAAAAATGATAAATTAAAATTTTGTAGCAAATATGAGACTAGAATAAAAATGTAAATATTTCTAGAAACATCAGCACAAAGAATAATATCTTCAGTTAGTATCAAATTTTTGTAGTGCTTTTTCAAATATAGATCAGTTAAAATGTACAATTTAACATAATATTATGAAAAAAACTGAATAAATGTATTAATAAAAGTTATTATTCTTCATATGATACATTTAAAAATTATTGTAAGGGAAATAAGCAAATTAACTCCCAACATTTTTGATAATTTTTATTAATATTTAAACATATTACTTAAAAAAAAAAAAAAAAAAAAAAAAAAAAATACTTTGAAGTATAGATGACATAATTAATGTTTAAGTAAGAAAAATTTGTTTTTAGCATTTAAGGCTAAAGTTAAAATAGAAAATTAAGTCTTAATCTGAATTCTAAAATTTAAATCCACTGCAACGGTTTAAAAAAATAATAATAAAGTGCAGGCACTTATTCCCCACGTACCTCAATTGTAATTTTCATTCCGATTCCTGATGTAAGCTCAAATCGTCCGTCATTTTTGCTTCGATTCCCAATGTTGGCTTAATGTACCACAGTCGTTTCATTTTATTCCCTATACCCCGTGTAGGCATAATGTGCTGCTGCTGCTTTAATTACCAGTAAATTAAGGAATACCGCAGATTTATTACTGGGTGCATTGAAACAGAAAGCAAAATATAATTAAGTCTGCTCATACATTTAAGAAATATATTAAGGAAAATCAAGCAGAAAATAGCATGTCCCTTAGAATGCATTTCAAATGAGTTTTAGAATGTTTCAAATATTCGGTGCTTTTTACATATTCTGTATCTTTTACACACTATAGCACATTAGTAGCATCCTTGCATACAGATTAACTGCTAAAAATTGGACTTTTGTAAACAGGGCATCTCAAAACGTGATATTTAAAAAAAAAAAAAAAAAAAAGTTGAAAATTGAACGTCAAAAAATACTTTCTTTATAGTATGCGTATGAAAAAGCATGTTTTTATGCACATAAAAAAAATGTATTCAATATAAAAAAAATATTCAATGTATTCAATATAAAAAAAAATTTTTGTTCATTCCATTTTAACCCTTTGTATCCCACCAAGACTTTATAGTCCCATCAAAAAAATTCCTCAATATAGCCTAAATTTACTACAGGATTTCATTGGAACTTCAAAGTCCCTATAGTTTAAGCTTTCCCTATAGTTAAGCTATAGTTTAAGCTTAATTTAATATGAGATGTTTCTCATGCAGCAAAGAAATATAATAAAAAAGTTTCAAACTATTTTTCCAAAAATAAGGTAAATTTGGGATATGAAGGGTTAAGTAAATTAACTGTTTGAAATATTTTTTATTTTATTTTTTAATGTTTATAATTTGTATTTTAATTAATTACAATATGTATTTCTTCCAAAATTTTGATATTTTTATTTATTGAAAAGTTATGATTTTTAATGGCATCAGTGGTTATATTAAACATAAATAAACACCTCTCAGTTGCTTTGTTAGCGATATTAATTCGTACTCTGCTATTACTCCTATTTTAAAAAATATTTATGTATATTGCCTTTGAAATAAATTTGACTAAATATAAGATTTATTGTTTTATGGAGGGGAAAATTTGGGAATGAAATTTTGTTAGGTCAGCCTATAGGTTTTATACTGTACTTACCTGAAATTTCTCCACAGACATTATTTGAATTCTCTTGGATGTCCCTGTACACGAACCATTTGCTTCATCTCAATCCAAAGTGTAGTCTAGCATCCCTATATGATACACATGTAGAATACCAAGTTTGGACTTTCTGATATTATTTGTTCTTGAGATATGCTGATCACAGACAGACACACAGACCAATTGCTAAAAACATAATTTTCTGTTTCAGGGGATCTCAAAACCTGTAAATATAACAAAAACTCAATTTCGGAAAGTTGACCCCAAAACAATACTTTCTCTACCATATATATGTGTAAGAGAAAGTAAAAAGGATGATAAACTATATGAAAAAAAAATTGGAAGAAAATATCCATTTGTGATATATTTTTAATTTTTTTTTTTTTTTTTTCTTTCAACTAATGCGAGTTGCGTTATACAGTAGAACCCCGATCCATCGTTTTTCATGGGGTACGTGAAAAAAAAAACGATGAATGCGGGTTAAAGTCAAATACGATGAAAGCAATGTTTCTGAAATAATACACGCAATATATGTAGTATACTACAGTATAGGATCCGTTATCCGGAAACCCGTTATCCAGAATGTTCCGAAAACCAGAATGCAAAATGCCAACTACCAAAATTTTTAATTATCGCAAAATTTAAGAATTAAAGTTATACAATAGCAGCGGTCAGAATTATAGTTTTACAACCTACTTTCTTTAATGCTACGGTGTTATTCTGAGGAAAATGGTGAGCACAAAATTGTCCAAATAATTTCTGAAAATTTTGCAAATATAGGTTAGAAAATGAATTTTTATGGTATTTTTTAGTAGATAAACATTAATAACACATACTTCTTAAAGTGCCCAATAGCAGATGAATTTTATCCTTGAACTCAGGTCGCATGCATGAAGTCCCAATTGTTAAAAAATTTTTAAATAGTTTTTATTAATTTCCATTATTTTTAGAATTCATTTCATAAAATATTTAGCATTATGTGCTAAAAATATTTGAAACATTTATGAACTATTAGTATCAGAGCAGAGACACACCGTAAGCAAAAAAATATCATAGAAATTTTTGCAAAATCCAAATGAAAGGATTTTACTCTCAGGTCCAAAATTAAATTTTATATATGTTTATTTATTTATTTTTATTTATTATTACTATTATTATTTATAGTTTGAGATTCTGATTAAGAATGTTTTTTTATTTTGTGGAAATAATTTATTAAATGAACAAATATATAGGTAAAGTGTTTACATATATGTATTATTCATGTTTATCACTGCTATTTATGAAATTATTTTGTACCATTTTTATACATATAATAAAGTGTTCCGAATTACAGAAAAACCCCTTATCCAGAATATCCCAGGTCCCAAGCTTTCTGGATAATGGATCCTATACTGTACTAATAAAAACTAATTTATTACTCTCCGAACTGTCAAAGAAATAAATCAAAGTTGTAAAGCATTAAGTGATACTTATTTTTTAAAATCAATAAGTTTATTTTAATTTTTTTGTTAATTTTATAAATTAAACGGGGATTTTCCAGATTTACAACATTTTCTGGTCCTTTTCTGTAATTTCATATGCATATAACAAAATTCGTGCATTTTCAAATGCCGTAATTACGTCAGACACACTTGGCACTGGCGTAGGCTCAGCCTCAGTAATGTGAAAAAATGTAGTAGCTGGCCATACTGGATGCATCCGTTCTCTTCTTTACACAAAGTAGAATAACTTATTCTCCAAGCAACAACACACGATCCGTATTCAGTAATTCATAGACATATATATGTTACAATATCTGCACAATCCCCATTCTTCACCTAAAACAGCATAAGGTTAAATAGTTGAGGTTGGTTGGGTTTTACATCACACTAGTGCTACAATATGGGCAAATGGCGGCAATCTGGAACTCACCTTTGAGGGTGGTCTGGAGACATGCCATCACAATTTTGATCCTCCGTGGAGGAGGAAAAGAGTTATTTTAGGATAAAAGAAGTAATTCCAGTTGGAATGCCATATGGAATCGCTTGATTTTCAATTTCATTTCAGCCAGAAGAAAAATTTTACAACGATGAATGCGGGAAAATGACTTTTTGAAGAACAATACATGTGGGTTTCGTTAGCGTTATTTAAATACAATTTGTGCAGGATCATAAAAATAAAACAATTAGTGTGGGAAAAGGATAGATCGGGGTTTCACTGTATATATATATATTATACTTTTAATGTTGCTATCACTTTTACTTTTCTCAATTTCTATAGTATCAAGTTGATATTAAATACATCCTTACATCATTGTGTTTAGGTTTGTTACCTGATATTGTTGGTAAGGGACTCTTGATGGCTTTTTATTCTTCCGATGAAGATACAGATGGACTGTGTCGGTGAAATCTGAAAATATTTTGTAATATGTGATACAAAAGAAGTTGGAATTGTTTTACTTTATTAATTACTTTTTATTGTGATATTTCTTGTTAAACATTACTTGTGGTATTTCAGTCTGTTTTGTATTTTTGATTTGCTAAAAAGGAACATGTTTTCTGAGACTTATTTTTTAAATGACTATTTGCCAATGACCTTTAATTCTTCCCATTTTAATCTTTGATATAATCCAATAATAATAATAATAACAGTGTGCTGAAGTTTAAATTTTCATAAACTTTATTTACTCTCATACATGTACAATATTCAGGGGTTAATTGTGTAAGATTTTTTTTTTTTTCCAAATATTTTATGATTTCAGGATTCTTTCCAAATTATTTACCCATTGACTGTTAAGAGAAAACTGTTGCATAAGCGCAATTTACTTTCGCAATTTGCTAGTATTATTTTGAGATTTACAAAATTTTTACACATCTTTTGTTGGTCATAATCATTAATTAAATAAATAAAATTGCTTTCTGGACTTTTTATATATTTTTTATGTAATTTCAAGATTTTTAAAACACAGTCACAATCAGCCCTGGATATTTTAAGTAACCTTAATTTTTATTTTTTAATGATCAAATAGGCAATTGTTCTTAAATTACACATCAACCCCTATTGATTGCCTTTCCTCTCTTCTCATTGATTCTCCTTTCTCTTAATTTTCTATCTGTCTTCTGCACCAATGAAAGCCTTCTGAAATCTTTGGATTTATTCTCACATTAGAGGAAAGGAAAATAAAAATATTAATTTTTATTTAAAGAAAATTTAAGGAAATTAAAGGATTTAAGGCAAAAAAAAAAAAAATCTGTATTTTAAGGAATTGTAAGTGTTTCAAATCTAACTATGTTATATAAGGATTTTTCCAAACATACCAACAATGGAGTTTTTATTTTTTTACTTTATCAAGGTTCTCATCAGTGTTAAAAATTGTGTGAGAATTTCTCCCTCTTGCTCAGAGTTTGATTATCATTAAAATAAGCCTTAAAAAGTGGAATTAAAATATAAGT
The DNA here is from genome assembly GCA_963930645.1 of Salticus scenicus. Classification (NCBI taxonomy): domain Eukaryota; kingdom Metazoa; phylum Arthropoda; class Arachnida; order Araneae; family Salticidae; genus Salticus; species Salticus scenicus. The sequence goes on from OZ005661.1 coordinate 229,973,676, forward strand.
TGTACTGTAATACAAAGGAAAATCCCACATTTTCCTTAAAAAGTGGAATTGACCTATGGTTTAAAACTTTAAAATTTTAATTTAAAAAGCCCCTTAAAACTGTTACGTTTACCATATTTTTCTCTGTATAGTTCTTGGTGGCGTATAATGCGCAAGGGGCTATTTTTAGCCCTAGCAAAAATTTTTCATCAAATAATCTTCGGATAGAAATCGTAATCAGTAGACAAAATATTAATAAATGTTTATTGAAATTTATTTTTCCGACTGAGGGAAAATAATGCATGGACCGGGAGTCGAACCCCAGATCTTTGACTTACAAGGTCAAGGCTCTACCATTTGAGCTATCCAGGCCATTATTTTCACTCAGTCGGAAAAATAAATTGCAATAAATATGATTTTCTTCCCAATCAGTTGATTGTGTGATTTTAATATATTGTATTAATAAATGGTCATGTTCTTTATTCAACATAGCTATTTATTTAAAAGATAAGGATAATGTAACTATAACAGTAATTATAAATTTTTAAAAAATTACATTTTATTAATTGTTATTTTTCAGTTTAAAAAAAAAAACCTCCATGCAAAAATAATAAAGTTTTAATAACAAATAAACAGAACGATGTTGCCATTAGGCTAGAAAAGTACATCCTGAAAATGAAGGCAACTCCTACAAGCAGAAATACAGTTAAAAACGTTTAACACGAAACTGAGGGGACTGAAATATTTTTTCATGTTAAAAGAATTTCATGTAAAAAAGATTCGTAAAAAAAAGTACAAAATTGGCCAATGTTTTCCCTGTCGTCAATTATTATTTCCATTTCCTGTAAAAATACTACTAACTTACATCTATTAGGATAAAAATCAAGTACAAATATGATTGTTTTTTGCGAAAAAAAAATCAGATATCTTTTACTGTCTTTTCCAGTATCACATTGTTTAAAAATTTATCAAGATTATATATTGTTTCATTCATCTCTGAATTTGAATGCGCATCTAAATAACTGCGGATACTCATTATTTTTTTCATTTCTGAAGCAGAGGGGACAGAAACTGCAGTTGTCAGATTCGTAATAAAAATTTACCTAAGTGGAATCATTTTAATGATGAACAATGTCAAAAATCTCATTGTCGGTGCTGTAAACACATGATCATCGAAGGGAACATATTGTAGCATAGTTACCAACATTTTAATTTATTCTGGAGCATTTTTAGCAGAGCTTTTAATCCGCACCACTTTATTTATAGATTATTTTCTTTCAATATGTAACTACAATAAAATAAGAAAAAGTTACTCTTAAGAAAAAAAATGGTATGAAAATAAAGGCGGGTCTAAAAATGCTTTGGAATAAATTAAAATGTTGGCATCTCTGTAGAAGCAAACACGCCACTGAAGATCAAAAGTGAATTTTTTTTAGTGTTAAACGATTTTTGTTTCATGTTAAAAGAAAAAAATTGTATTAAATAACATAGTATACTGTCTGGACCGCTATATCATTTCGTGTCGTGTTAACCGATTTTTCATGTTAAGCATTTTTGTGTTAAATGTATTTCACTGTATGTCATATGTGAACGAATCACTATCGGCTCTGTAATCTGCCCAGTAGATACATTATCTGAAGGTATTTGTTTACATCTTGTTAACGTAAATTTCCGATATCTGTCGTTAGACAGGCACTTAAAAAAAAAAAAATAAATAAATAAAAAATTGGGAGATAATTCACATTTAAAAATTTTGAGTTTTTTTAACAGATAATTTGTGGACTTATACACAGAAAAATATGGTCGTTCATTTCATCTAAAATGTTCTACTAAATTTTGATTTGGAATGTTGTATTTCTTACAGATTAATTTGTGTGGTTTACAAAAAGAATTATTTATAAAGAGCTTTGCTTTTTATAGAGCTGATCCAGAGTTAGTTACATAAAATTGTGAACGTTTTTCTGTAGAAAATATTCTATTCCTGCATTTTTAAACAAACTGGTCATGATTTTTTGGTTTTCTTCCCAGTAGCATAGTTTACTGTGTCTTATCTCAGCAAAACAAAATTTATCTGTGATCCTGCAATGTTAAATTAATCTGTGAAGCTTAAAACAATCTGCAGTGTTGACTGATGTGCTGTACTGTTTCTGCTCCTGCATTTTTCTTAATTTTTCATATTTTATAAAGATTAATATATTAATTTAAAGAATATTTGAAAAATACCAAATTTTATCATTACGAATAGTTGTGAAACTCACAATACAGTGAAAATAACAGGAAACTTCGACGTACATTTTAAATTTATATTCCAAGCTTTTATAATTTTGAATTTCAGTGAAAATCTTTATATTTTGATTGAAATGTTTTTATGCCATGCTTGATTTTAAATAGAAAGGTCACTTTAGCAACAATTTAATGAAATCAATCTGACTTACAATATTCATATTCTATTTCAATTCTTTGTGTACTAGCAGGTTTTTCCCGCTTCGTGGTGTATTATTTGCTCTACATTTAAATGAATTTATTTTTCTGTCTCGCTGTTCCAGTTTTCATGGATTAGCCCTATAGCCAAATGTTCTGCAACACTAATCTACAAATTTCTTGTTTCCTATTTTGAAAAAATGTAAATAACTTGTTTTAAATTAGGTTTTTAGTGTGAATGGTTGATTTACATTACAAACTATTTTTAAAGTGACTTTAGTTTTTATTCTCTAAGACTTTTCGATTGAGCACTTGATCTTCCTTAAGAGGCAACTTAGTTTCTGACTACTGTTTTCTATTAATATATAGCACTACTGCTGATCCAGGCTCTGATTGGGTACCACATCATTGCAGCTGTGTGGGTTGGTTAGTATAGCTGCAGTCAGATAGAAGAATGAATATTCTAAAGTATAAAATAATGCATCTCAAAGCTACCGAACAACTTTGTTCAATTGAAGCTATGATTATTTTTAAGTATAAACATAATCCACAAATGTAAACAACGGATGCAACATTTGGTGATAATTCACCTCAAGGAGGTTTGAAAGGAACGAAGATAGAGGCTATTCTGGAACCATGATTCTCTGATTGGAGGACAGCTCGTGCTGAAAACCACTGTATGTGCAGGGTTGCTACGTCACCTGGAAAACTCAGGGAATTTGAAAATCTGTTAAAAAAACAAGGAAAACTCGGGGATTTTTGAAAATTTATTGCAGAAACAGATAAAATTCAGGGAATTAAAAAAAATTTTTGGAAAAACATTGAAAAATTGTTTCATAATCGAATATTTTTAGTGGCTTATAATGAATCAATTATGTTTTTTCCTCCAACTACAGTAAGTTAATGAAATTAATATACCCTGACTATGTTCAATTGACTTGTAAACATGTTGGATTCTAATGCTGCATGATTGCGTGTCATCTATTTTACTTCTAAAAAGGACAGGGAAAACTGAGGAGTTTTTTTATTTTCCTGATTTGTGTAGCAACCCTGATGTGATTCAAACAATCGAAAATGTGTGATTGAAGAATATATGGGAGGCAAATCGTATCAGACGGGGATATTTTAACTGTTTCCCTCATGAAAAACCTGTTTATGAGGTAGTACGTGCTAATTATCTCCTATCACACTTGGTCTGATAGCAGTTTAATTCTATTATTTTGCATATACTAATCCACCCATTCAGCTGCAGGGATGTGGAACTCAATCAGAGTCTGGACCAGCAGCAGTGCTATAAATAGAAAATAGCCATGGAAACTAAGTTGCTTCCTGGGGAGGATCGAGTGCCCAATTAAAAATTCTTAGAGAATAAGAGCTAAAGGTAATTTTGAAATATTATGTAAATAAGTTCTTTTGACTAATAAACTGTGAATGATCAATTTATATTTCTGCATTGAGTATATATTCGTAACTTTGATGTACAATAAAAATAATAGTTTTTCACTCACTGCTGTCACAAATGTAAATATTTCTATTTTTGTGCACTCTAAATGGTCACACTAATTTAGGCACGTTAGAAATTGCTGTGTATTCATTAAAAATGTGATCAGAAATTTTTGTAGAACGTTTTGTCTTTTTTTTTATATATATATATACTTCTGATTCATTGTGAAATCATGTGGCATATCATAATTTATCACGAACAAATAACGCTTAATTTTATGTCTTTGAAAAATCTGTAAAAATAAATTTTTAAATATTATACTGCACAAAGTTGGGAAATTTCCGTTAGGTGACAAATTTAAATATTCCAAAATGGTATTAGAGAGTAAAAATCCACACTGAGTTCCAAAAGTTAAGGGCCCTCTTCACTCACTGCCGCCGGAAGCCGAAGCTAATGTTATTCTATGGGAAATTTTTCTTTACAAATAACTTATTAACTAATACATATTTTTAAATTCTGTTTTCACATTCTGAAAATTCCCAGCTGTTAAATTGAAGGACCTATTTTAAAAAATTATTTTTTTAATATTTAATATTTTATTTTGAAGCTGCAAAATACGAATTTTCAATATGTGAAAGTTTTTCATTTTGCAATTTCAAAATAAAATATTAAAAAATAAAAAAATACATTTTCAAAAAAGGTCCGTCAGTTTTTAACAGTTGGGAATTTTCTGAATGTGAAAACAGAATTTAAAAATGAGTATTAGTTAATAAGTTATTTGTAAAGAAAATTTTCCCATAGAATAACATTGGCTTGGGCTTCCGGCGACGGTTAAGCCAACAGCCAGTTTTATATTTTGATTTCTTATTTAACGTTATTTGACATTGGGAATACATTTTAAATTGGTATTACTGTAATTTATTACTTGTGTCCATGATATTTCTGGACTGAAACATTAAAAAATGACATATTAAACGCAATCCATATTCTGTACTTGAAATTTAAAATAAAATAAATTATAACTTTTATTTAAGTATACTTACAGTCAATTAACATTATGGTGACCCTCCCCCCGAATAACCTTCTTTGAGTCATCATCAAATGGTTACTATATCAGATAGATTGAAAATAAAGAAAATTGCATCATTTGAAAGATTAAAGATTATTTAATAATGGTTGCAAATGATACATATATGTAAAATATATATTGTATTAGTATTTTAAGGTATAATAAGTGAAATTAAAATCAGCTAAACATTTTTACTAATGAGAAGCAGTATAATTTTCTTTAAATTTGATGAAAATAATGATTTCCAGTGACCATATGAATTAATTGTGCTATGTATGTGTATTGTAAAATATAAATTATAGCATAAACTAAAAATCTAAGCTTAATCCTTAGTTTTAAGTATAGATTTTGTGGTTTGTTAGATTAACAGCCTTGGTTATTTCCTGGTCATTATATCAAATGTGAAATAATATTACCTTAAAAAGAAATCAATTGGGACTTTGCTAAAAGTCATTATAGCATGGTGGGTCATTATAATTCGAGTTGACTGTATATAAAATAGATTAGGCACTTCTAAGACATTTTTCTTGAAAACAGTGCAATGTTCCTATCTATAAAAACAGGTTTTTAATAAAATTCAGGGATGCCACTCAAAAAACTTTAAAAAAAAAGAGAGAATGCATGAATTAAAATTTTCAATATTTTCCGTATATAATAAGTGAATTCTGTAAATTAATATACAATAAGATAATATATATAGTATATAATAATCTATAAAATATAATTTGAATATAGTAATAAATTAAAAAATAGATATATTACAGTGAAAAGGCTACATTATTTTAAGTAATATAAAAGAATGGAAAAATTTTAGAAAGTTTTTAAACAAACCATAGTCTGCATATATGTCCGACTATCCAAAGACAGTACATATGGTTATCGATAATATTAATTTAACATAATTTAAAAAAAATATTTACGCATATAAGGAAATACTTCTACCTGTTTATAAGTTCTACATTCTAATAAAACAAATTTATCGTGAACACTGACACTTATGAATGGATGGAGAAGGATTGAGAATTGCAGAGCTTCATCAGGTTGTTTGAAGGCTGATTGCTAGTTTTAAGGGGGGGGGGGGCAATGTAACTATGTACATGAAAAATATTAAGCAATTCTACTTTTATAAAGGTTCTAGAATCAGATAAAGCAAGTTCAATATGCATATGAATATTTATGTTGTGGATGGAGAAAGATTGGAAATGGTATAAATTAATGACCTGTTTGATCACAGGTCGTTAGTTTGAGACGAAGGGAGCAGAAAAAATTTATAAAAAGTGGAAATCTACCATTCAGCAGAAAAGTGGCATCCCTGAAAAATAAATTTACTGAGAGTTAAATTATTCCAGATTTTAAAGTAATTGAAAATTCGATAATGAACATGTCATCCAAATTCTATGTTCATTACTCTAAGAGTTATGCAGGGAGAAGGGTGTGCAACTTTTGGAAAGCAGTGTATTTTAGATTGAATAAAATCAGTTATGTTCAGGTATTTTACCTGATTTCAGGTATAGGGGTTAATGTTCCTATCTGTAAAAACATGCTTTTTACAAAAATAGGATTAATATCAGTTAAAATATTGTTGTAGATTTCAAAGTAAAATAAAATTCAATTATGAATATGCTGAACAACTTTTGGAAAGCAATGTATTTTAGATTTTTACAATAAGAATTATACAATTTGCTTTGTTTGAAATAAAGGAAAAATATATTTCAAGTTGCTAGAATGTAGTAAATATGTTTTGTATTATTATTATTTTGGTGGTGGTGGTGGTTCTAATATTGAATAGCTTACAATTTATTTTTATCCAACATCTTCCTTCTGTTTAACTCTTTTAGTGATGAACGACGATACATTGCTTAATTCATATGAAAAGTGACAATGAGAATATATAGTTGTGTATACGATGATGCCTTATTATTCACATTAGAAGGAATCTCTAAATAAATTTACACTACTTTAAAAATGGTTTAATTTCTTTGCAAGAGAATTGAACAAAAATATTTGTTTATTTAACTTTCTGTTATATTCTATGATAATTGGTGCCAAGCCTGCATGTATGCTAGCATGATAATGGTGTCGTTGATATGAGGAATACAGCAGAGCTGAGACTAAATGATTATTTTTTATTAATTTATTTTATTTTCTTGTTTTTTGGTGTGCAAATACTTCTTTAAGGAGTTTTTTTTTTTTTGCTTCATATGTTTTATATTTATGTTCGTATTAATTTCAATAAATATAGGCATTAATTTTATGCCCTTTATTTCATAATACAGTAAAGCACCGTTTATATGTCTTTTTAGTAAAGTTCCGATTCATTTCTATTAATTTTAATGCAAAAATTCTTCCTTTATACACAACTAACATCGGTTATATGTCTTTTCCACTTTACTAAAATTCGCAAACTTTTTCGACCTGTCATTATTTTCCATTCTAAATAAGACGGATTTTTCGTAGAAAGCATCTTAAATGGAGGAACACAGGAAAGATTGAAGAATACTGATCAAAGAATCAATTGAATTCACGAAAGAATTTTTAATACTATTAGTATTAAAAGCAGCAAAAGAGACGAATATTAAAGATTTTTAATGTTATTAAATGACTATCTCTATGGACATAAATCGTATGCTTATTATTAAAAAAATGCAATTCATATAATTAATATTCAAAATATATTCATGTAGTTCATAAGAAATAAAATATAATGCTGAATATATGAGATATGTAATTAGTACCCAGTTATGCATTAATATTATGATTTTTTCTCACTTTTTATAATATATATATATTTTTTAATTAATTGTCTTTAAAAAAGTATAATATACAATTACTAATTTAAGAAACTTTATTAATCAGTATTTTCAAATAAATTTTACTTAAGTGTCATTAAATTTGTAGTAATCAAAGTGTTGTTATTAAAATTTCGATTATATGTCTTTTTGTTTATACGTTCTTTTACGCCAGTCCCTTGAAGGACACATAAACGGTGCTTTGCTGTATATTACTGTCTCTCTTTTTTGAATTTTGTAAACATTATTCAGTATTTTATGAATTTTTTGTAAACCGTAACAAATTCATCAAATTGCCTCAGTATTCTTGTCCGAGGTACAATACTTTTGATCGGCACTAAAAGGGTTAAATTATTTAATTTGTGTGAACAAGATGTTTTATTCTAAATTTGAGGTATCATATAAAATAAAATGTTATGTCTGAACACGAACATAATTGTCACAAATCTATGAACAACATTATTATTTTTAAATTCATGTTTTATGCTATTGTAATTTGTACTGTTTTAATTAAAGTATTTTTTAAAAACAATGTTGCATTTTGAATATTTGTATTGACATATCACAGTTTTAGAAATCTTATAACTTATAAAAATAAATTCAGAGTGTTTTTGTAATAGTTTATTTTGTTTTGTTTTTACAAGCTTGGTTTTGTAATTAAACACAAGAAAAATCATCACCGTCTTCAATGCCAAAGGAAATAAAATAGTTGACAGCTGTTTTGGTAGCATTTAGCTTACAGTGTATAAAGAAACGAAACAGCTCCTATATATAATATAAGAAAGGTGTCAAATTCTCATTCTACAACTGCTTATACTACGTAGTAAATTAGCCAAAAAGGGATTTAAAAAAATTGAGGAAAATTAAAAAAAGGAAAATTAAAGTGTGGATTGAATTCAATCTACACTTTAATTTTCCTTATATTTTTGTGATTACTGTACTTATTTCTTAATTCGTTTAGCATCAAATCTCTCTTTTATATTGACTTTGTAGTGTTTTATTAGGTTAAGGCATAATAATCATCCACATCAGTTTTTTTTTTTTTTTTCCTTTCTTCCCATGTAATCCTATGGGAATATTGTTGCTTTGTATTTTTAAAAATATTAAAAGACACTGTTTCTCAAGGGTTTTTTTTTTTTTAAATTTTATTCTTTGAACATGTTTACTTAACTTAGTAATTTTTTTTAAATTTATTATTTTTTTAATTGTAGGGTAATCTAGTTTGTTAGGCTGTTATTCTGTATTTCTAGAATGAAAAGTCGTAAAGAAGTCTGACCATTTTTAGAATGCTTTTATATTAAATTGGTTTGTCTGTCTTTGTTATCAATTATCTTTAATATGAATTTACTGTAGCATCTTCTTACGACCTTCTAGAAGGATCTAGAAAATTTTGGCTTCCAGAATTTTGTAAAAGGTTCCATAAAGTTCAAAAGCACTATGATACTGTTAATATATACATTTAATTCCACTTTTTAAACATGTTAACTTATCTTAGAGATTATTTTTTTAATTATAGGGTAATCTAATTTCTTAGACTGTTATTTAGTCTGGTGTCAAAACAAGTAATCGTAAAGAGGTCAGACCATTTTTAGAATGCTTTTATATTAAATTAGTTTGTCTGTCTTTGTGTTTTTAATATGGATTTTTTGTAGAATCTTCATGGAACCTTCTAGAAACTTTATGAAAACATCTAGAAATTTCATGGAATTTGCTAGAAAAAATTTTCCTCCTGAAAGCATTTGCAATTTTCTAAAAGGTTCCAGAGTTTCAGTAGCATACCAAGTGCTAGGCGAAGGGGGGCAGTCTGCCTCATGCCTCTAGTCATGACAGGGCCTTCGAACAAACTTTTCATGGAATCTGTTAGAAAAAATTGGCTTCCAGAAAGCATCTGCAATTTTCTAAAAGGTTCCAGAGTTTCAGTACCATACCAAGGGTTGGGCAGAGGGGGCAGTCTGCCCTGAGCCTCTAGTCATGAGGGGGTGTCTGAATAAACTTAACCCAGGGTTATTTGGGTGTAAAAGTGGCTTAAAAGTTACTATCTTCAGGAAAATGGAGACTAATTTGAACAAAAAGCTGTTCCCTGGTATTTTTTCTGTACCTACATTGCATTTTTTCTTCCATTACACGACCACTGTAGGTAATGGGAATATTTGTAGTATTTGGTCAAAAAATTCAATTTTGAGTTTTAATCTGATTTACATGTTTTAAGGTCTCCTGTGCTAAAAAAAAAAAAAGTGGTTTTTTTCAGCAATTGGTGTGTGTATTTGATGAAATTTCAGAATTGAAGTAGGTCTGGTGTACAGATAATTTTTTCAACTTTTCATGAAAATTGGAACCGCAAGACTGTATATAAACACCCTCTTAGATGTCATATTAGTTGGTTAGTTCACAAAAAGTGATAGGCTTTCTGTATAAGTATGTCAATTTGAGGTTCTTGCAAAGCAGTTATAAAAATTTTTTTCAAACTCACCATATTAACTCCCCTTTAGATATTCTTTTGTATGTGATTGTTGTTTTCTTGTCAACAATTGAGTTTGCTACATTTTGGTGTTGGTGATAGAGGTTTGCATGGGCTGGAATTTTCAGGCCTGGGCCCGGCCCGACGAAAGCTTTGCTTACCCTACCCGGCCCGGCCCGGCATGAAATTGAAAAATTCAGCCCAGCCCGATTCAAAAAATGAAAAAAAAAAATAAAAAAAATACATGCCTTTATGTGAAAAAGATTTTTAGTATGTGTTTTACAGAGGTTTTATACAGCGAAGCAATAGAATCTTCTTTAACAAAACTGCTGAACTTTTACAAGGTAATTATATATAAACAAAAGTTCATTATTACAGACGTACGGAAGGCACAAAGGCAGACAGAAAGTCAAATCGAAAATATTAGCACTCAAACAATATAGGACGGTATTTAAAATGGTTATTACTACTAAAAATGTGCGTTCAACCATTTCCTCTTATGTACCGTAATGTATACCAATCTTTCATGTGATCCGGTAAACAAAATTTTAATGATAATCCAACCATATTCTATAGAAAAGAGGCTTTAGTACACAATAAAAATGATGCTACTTTCATTCAGTGCACTGGAGAAAAGAAAAAGGAGTTTAGAGAAAAAGTTACAGCGGCAGGATTTTTATAGTCTTCATACCACCTAAACTCTACAGACCATAGGGCACAAAGCCTTATACACAGTAACACATCTAATTTTTTTTGTTTGAACATGTGCGCAAACTAGTACTGACAAGCATACTATTTTGAATAGGAAACCATTTAATATTACTTGAAACAAAATATATTAATTTCGAGACATGCTAAAAATATTTGCGAAAAATCAAATCGCGAACAGACAGTCTGATAGAGAATTAAATTGAAGTGAGACATTTTTCAACAAAATAAAATTTTATGTGATACACCAATCTGTAAAATTATGTGAAATAAATGACTGAAGAAATATTTTATCATTTTCCTTTTTCGTTGATTAACGATGAAACCAGAAAAAGGTTCGGGCCGACATGGCCCGGAAAAAATTTCATTCAGGCCTGGCCCGAGAACAGATTGAAAAATTTGGCCCGAGGGTTGGGCCGTAAGCCTGGCCTGTACAGACCTCTTGTTGGTGAAAGCATCTCAAAAATGGCTTGACTGTTTTTTTTTTTTGTTTTTTTTGAAAATTGCTATATAAATCCCTTTTTAGATACTCTTTTGCGTCATATTGTTGTTAATTTTCTGTGGTTATTTCAGGAAAATCAACCTAATCAGGATTTGTTGAATCATCCTGATTAGGTAAGTCAGTTATAGATCTCAGAAATTGGTATCTCAAAAAAGGCTCTACCAATTTCTTTCTTTTTTTTTTTTTTTCTTTAAATATCACTATATAAACAATATTTTATATGGCTTTACACATGTATCAATTTTCTTTTACAAGAAAGGTATGTAATTTCTTAGGTGAATTTTATATGTTTTGATCATATTATCTCAAACTGCTTAAGTATTTAAATTTTTTTTTAAATCCAAGACTACTATTTGGATTGGAGTGGCTACTATTTTATACATTAGAGGCAACTAAAGCAACTATTTTTGAGTGCCTTTCATGCTGGGACCCTGTTAACCTTTAAGTATATATGTCTGGTAAACTTGCCATTATTTTAACTTGAAACATTCCCTGCAGTTGCCCTTTAACTCTTTCGGTCCCATGGATATGAAATTTTTATCTACCTCAGAATCCCGGACAAACGCCCGAGATTTCACCCCCACGGAAGTACAGAGCGGCTTCTTTTTCTATTCATGCGAGTGTCATTTAAACACGCCTTAAGATTAGGGGAAGAATGGATTATTGTCTGGTCCAGTTTCACTGCAGAGTGGAGGGTGTGCAATATATTTTCCGCGAAATGCCTGGTACTATCACCATAAATAATACTTTTGCTTTCGAAACATAATAAATAGTATATGAATTTAAATTCACGTAGTATTTATAAAATGCCATAAAGCAGTTATCATACTGTCTATAACAATGATAATTAAAATTCGATGTATTTATTTATTTATATATGAAGAAGAAAACATAATGCAAAAATTTTAAAAAATCTCTGTGCAATAACAACTTTTTTTTTTTTTTTTTTTTTTTTTTTTTTTTAATTATCAGTCTAACTATTTTTAAATATCTATTTTTTCAGAGTTAAGTAAATTTCATAAGTACAATTGAAAACCTCATTTTATGAAAATTTTTATTGTAAATAAATAATTATAATAATAATAATAAAAAGTAAGCCAACACCATTCGCAGCAGTTCATTCGATTCGAAATAATAGCACAACCCTTCATCAGACGAAAATGATAGGCACAAGCACAACATCAAAGCAGAACTTATATCTACTTTATACCTAAAAGAGCGATATAATGTTTTTCGGCCCAAAACAATTGTTATGAAGAAGGTTTTTTTATTTTTTCAACTTACGGTATTTTTTTGCAAAGTTTTTTTTTTTTTTTCTTATGTAAACATATAAATATCAACATTATAGTCAACTACAACGAAGAAAATAGTTTTTTAACGTTTTAAAGTCATCGTGTGAGAAGCACTTTTTTAAAATTATGAATCCAATTATTTTTAACATAGTTATTTATTTCAAGGGATATGCAGTTTTTTTTTTTCCTTTTTTTTTTTTTTTTTTTTTTTAACTAATGGTGTAGTAGAAATAAAAAAATAAAAATTCTTAGCAGTTCTTTTGGGTCGATATACAAAGCAATAACACAAAGGTTCACCAGAGGAAAAAGCTAGGCACTTTTCCATGAAGGGGTGTGCTATTATTTCGACCCAAAACAATTGTCGTAAAGCTTTCTCATTCTTTATTTATTTTTATTTATTTTTTTACTAACGGTATTTTTTGCAATAATCTTATTCTTAATTTATACAGTTCAAGAAATAGTTATCTACAATGAAAAAAATACTGGTGTAAAGTTTTTGAACATTGTGTAATGCACAATGTGTAACTCTTTCTTAAATTATCATTCTAACTATTTTTAATCACCCACTTTGTCAGAGTTAAGTAAATTTGATAAGAGCAATTGAAAACCTCCTTTTATAAGAATTTTGATTGTAAATATTTATTAATTAATATGCGCTGAAGGACTAATGTTCTAAAGTAATAAGCAATAATTTAAAAAAAAAAAAAATGTAAGCAAGCACCATAAATTAATAAAAATAAATTAAAGATTTGCAACAGTAGTTTCGATTTGAAATAATAGCCCAACCTTTCATCAGACAGAAATGTTAGGCACAAGCATAGGATGAAAGCAGCCCTTATATCTAATTTCTACCTACAGAAGCGATGTATACAGTTTCTCAGCCCAAAACAATTGTTGTGCGGAAGTTATTATTTTTTTATTTTTTCAACTTGTATTATCTTGCAAACACTTTTTTTTTTCCTTTTGTTTCTTCCCTTCTTCTTTTTTCTTTATTATTATTATTATTAAAATAATCTAAAGGTTCTGCTCTTTGATTCAAACTATCTACTGAGTCTTTAGATCCCGAAAATTTCTCCTGATTATTAAAGTTCTTTATGTCGGAAGTCCACGTAAATGTAATATGAAAATTACCATAATTTTCGTCTAGATCCGCACCAGAATCAGAAACAGTTTCGGTGTTTGGTAAGATTCTATTTCCTCTGAGTTTTCATCACTATCACTGATATCAATCGATTTGTTAATTTCATTTTCAGTAGATGCAAATAAAATCGCATGAATTTCGTATTGTGTTATTTTTCTACGTCAAAATGCCATAATAAACAGAAAGAAATAAGAACATACAGGATGATCTCAGCTAACAAACTGCGATTACAAAATTTTGTCTCTCACTTCAAAATCTTTAGGACAAGAAAACTCCCTCCCCTATCCCTTCTTGTCACCGTAAAGTTAACCCGCCCACTTATCATCTGCACTGACAACTAACTGCGGAAAAATGACCATCGCGAAGATAAAAGAGCGAAAAGGGGGGATGAACTATCTCAGGCGTTTTAGAGCCGGAATGGGACTGAGAGCTTTCGGGCGGCTTCGGCCGTAATGGGAACGAAAGAGTTAAGCCACAGGTTCCTGTCTAAAGAGCTTCAATTTATAAAATTGGACCATAAAGCAACAATTCCAAAAGCAAAAAATACTCATTTATGCAAAGCCTTACTAAGGCAGAGGAAGCGGGGCCAAAACTCTTGGCCTTCTTATTGGGCTTGGTTTCTGAATCAATCTTAAAACTTACTTCAGTGCCTTTTTATGTTAACAAATTTAAGTGAAGAACTGCAAGGGGCTTCAATGTAGAATGGGCTTCAAAAATTGGGCCCCAGTAAGATTTTCGCTTTGGTCCTCGAGAGTTTGAGGTCTGTCACTGCAGAGTTTTAGACATTTCCTTGAAATTTATGTAGAAATCAGTTTTCTGTATAACTAAAGATGCTAGAAATAAAAGAAGAGTATATGAATAGGTGACCTAAAAAGCAAAAATAAAGAATATTTATTTTTGAAAATTGTGGTCAGCTTGAAGAAAAAATAAAAATAAATAAAAAGCATTCAAACTTTTCTCCAGAAGAAAAAGAAACTACAACTTCGAATGCTTTTCAAATTTTATTTATTTATTTATTTTTCAAGATGATCATAATTTTCCAAAATGTTCTTTATTTACCACTTTTTAGGGCATCTATATAAAAGCATTCTATTATTATTTTTACTTTTCTTTTGAATACTGAGAAGAAATTCATTTTTTTTTTATCATTCTGTTTTGAAATTTCATTTTCCTAACATGGGAGATTAAGGTAATTTTTTACATAAGTGTGTATTATGAGAATCATTATAACTCTAAAAATATTTGACTAGTTTTTAAATATTATTTACGATAGTCGCGTGAATATCATTGACTATGAACTTGAAAACTTTGTTAGTTATTTAAAATTTACAAGTTTTGTAGCATGGGAGATTAGGGGAAAATTTTACATAAGTGTGTAAGAATTATTTTCACTGTAAAAATGCTGGAGCAATTTTAAAATATCATGTATGATATTGGTATGATCATCATGGACTATGAAAACTAAGTTATTCAAAATTTGCGATTTTCTTTACATAGCATAATATATGACATAAACCTGCATTATGACGATTTTTGCATGGGAAATACTTTATAGAGTTGATATGAAACTAATCCTAATAAAATTGAATTTATTCTCTTTATAGACAGTGTTGCCAACACAAACATTTTTTCCCCGCTAAAAGTACACATGAAAATCTGCTAAAATTTCAATTGCCCATTGTGTAGTACCAGTGCAGTGTAAAATCCAAGCCGCTAAAGCTTTATATTTTCCCATTGATCATGTCAGAATTCCACTAAATTGGCAGCACTTTCTTTGTGAGAACAAAATTTTCACTCTTAAAAAGAAAGAAAAACTATGATAAAATTTTAATATAATGCATATTCTAATTATTATTTTTAAGACAATTAATATGCTTATTAAAGCTATTACTTATCAATAAGCTATATTAGTGCTCGAATTAAAAAAATATATAAAATTTCTGTTGGAATATATAACTTTCATATTCAGAAAATTCCACCTGTGTCAAATTAATCTTTGTTTAAAAGAAAAAAAAAGTAATCTCTCCCCCTCTCTTTTTTCCTCACTTTATTGCTTTAAGGTGAAATATTAAATTTTGGGAAATCGAGTATTCATTTAATGTTTGTGAATTTTCAGAATGTGAAAACAAAGTTAAAAACTAGTATATTGTGGACATCACAAGACTCTCTTCTATATTATCCTATACAAATTCATTCAGTAAAAATAATTTACAAAACTGCATTCATTATGGTAGATAATTTTAATACAGTTATATGCCATAGAAGTTGAGATATAGCCTTCCCATTTCCAAGGAAAATTATGGTATAGCAGCACCACCTATTGGCTGATATGCATCCAAATTGAATCAGCATAATATCTCTTAATTGCTTTCTTGCATATCAAGTTTTGTTTGATTATACACAATAAAACCAGAGGTATAGCTTTTACTGAAATTGCAGAAATCACTCTATAGCAGCTCCACCTGTTGAGCAATTGGCACTAAAAGCTGAGAGGCACTAATTTACAAGGCACATCTACATATAAATTTATATGAAATTCTTTACAGTAGTTCTTGAGATACAGTCGCCACAAAAAATTTGTCACACAGACATTGTCTAAAAATGGTCAAGTCATTCTGGATCTCTCAAAATGTTTAAATCCATCAAAAGGCAGAAGTCAAAATTTTTTACAAATCTAACACTTTCTTTTATTGAATAAAGAAGAAAATATGTAATGAGTAAGTATAATAATTTTCCTTATAGAATAACACAGGATTTGGGCTACCCGCAGCAGTTTTCATTTCATTGCTTTTAAATTGTTCTATTACATTGCACAATATGTATTTCAGAGCGTATTGACTTTGTTTCCCCCCCATAGGAAAAGGATAAAATAAATTGAGGAATTACTATGATTAATTAATTCATAGTAAACTATGATTTTAGAGTGTGGCTGCACTTCCTAAAACTAGCAGTGAGGAGGAGTCCAAAAAGTTGGAGGAGTGCCAACTTGACCAACAGATTGAGATTTGGAAAACATCTAGCAGGGTTCCCATGGGTCAAGGAAAACCTGGAAAAGTCAGGGAATTTGAAATTACAAAAAAAAGTCAGGGAAAATTGTAAATATTGCTCAAAAACCTGAAAAAATGATGATACAAACCTGGAAAATGCTTTTTGAGCATTCAATTTATATCGCGAGTCACGTTACTATGTTGTCTTATGTTGCGAGCTATGTTCTGTTTCATACCGCAAGATATTTTTTATGTCTCGAATGAAATTTTGTGACTGGAATTTTCTAAAAATAGACCTGGAAAAATCAGGGAATTTTATTTTTGAAATTGAGTGGGAACCCTGATCTAGTAATTCTGCACTCAGTTATCGCTTATTTTCTCTGAATCGGATGATTGTCATCCCTATTTTAACACTGGGCTTAAAGCAGCACCGGTGCAGAAGCTTCTATGAAATGTGGTTGAAGAATACTTCAATTTACCATGATTAATCCTTAGTAAATTGATGAAATTGCTTCAATTTACAATCAAAGAAAACTCACTCTTACCACATTTACCTGTCAAATTAGGAATTCTCAGCAAAATTTTAAAATATTCTTTTTTCCCCCTAAGAAAAATGAATCTAATAATAAAATATAGATACACCCCTGGCTTGATTAAATGTATTTGAACTATGGCTTACGTTTTTGAAAAGAAATTTTACATTAATTGGAAAAATATTTTTTAATGTTATAACATAGAATTGAGGTTTAACAGTTATTTATATAAATCAGCACACAAATAAAACATCATTCATGCTAAAGTACTGCATCAGGTCACATAACTCAAATTTACCCATGTTTGGTCTGGGTTGGGTTAGAGCCCCTATATAAAATAATAGGCCGGCGCAACACCGCCATTTTTTTGCCTCCGAAGAGAACAGCATTCCAGCTTGGTGTCCTTATCGCTTCCCTAATGATTTTAAGAAATCTTGTTCTGAAGCTGATCTGGTCAAGATAAGAGCAATAAGCAACAATAATATTCTTAAAAACACATATTTTTCACAGTACATTTTCAGGATGTCATTTTATTCTGAGGATATCCTATGGATGTATGATGTGTTGTTAGGGCGGTTTCTGTTTCTTTTACAAAATGTCGCCAAAACTCAAATACACAGTAATAGAAGGTCTGTGAACACTTTATATTCACTTCTTGAATGATTATCATAGTTTACTTAGCTGAAATTATGAAATATAATAAAATAAGTTACTCTAAAGTAACGTAAGACGATAAAAAAAATGTTTATGGTTTGTTTATCAGAGAAACGTGCTGGGTACATGTGGCAACCCTAAGGCAACAAAATGCCTGATGCGCCAGCTCGTATATATAGGAGCCTTAGGTTGGGTTTATTGAAAAAAAATTTCTGTGGAGTTAGGTTGACAACATGTGAAAAAAAAAAAAATTACAATAATAAACAGTAATTTGTTTGTTATAAATATAGCTGCATAATTTATTTATGCATACTAAATATATGCATATCCACAGGGCCGGCGCCAGGGGTGAGGCAACTGAGGCAGCCGCCTCAGGCGCAATGATGCAAGGGGCGGCATTTGGCGCATTTACATTGAACATAGAATTCATTACGAGAAGGAAAAAAAAAAAAAAAACTATTTCGTGGTTTATATAGATTTTCAAACATTTTCTAACTGCATGTACTTATACCCTTTAACGTTCACTACTTAATTTATTTTAAAAATTACTAAACTAATTTTTAAAATGGCTTTTAGACACATAGCTGATCATAAATATTTAAAAAATAAAAAGTTAGCATTGTTCCTTTTCGAGAAATGTTTGGTTTGAAACATCTATAAGTTAACCTTATTAAATTCAAATAATATTTAATTTAATAAATAAAACACTTTGTAAATAAATATTATCGACTACAAAAACACGTAAAAGTTGTTTCAGGTGAAAATAATAGTCCAGCTCTTCGTTAAATGAAAAAAACTAGACAAGAGTGCATCATCAAACCAGCAATTCGCACTCGCGCACTCTAAAAAACTTCAAGTTACTTATGCATTTAGCTTCCTTTGAAGCATTGTTCTTGAATTTTGGAATAGTGCTGCTATCTGCCGAACAGAAGAGGAACAAAAGTTTAAAACCTGATTAAAACAAGGGGGAAATGTTAAAAAACTGCTGCATAAAAATTGTTAAATTATGTCAAATGTTTGGTTTCGCTGCGAAACCAATGAACGTTAAAAGGTTAAATTTAACTCTTTGCAATCTATTGTCCAGTGCTAAGCCTCGAAATGACGAATATTCGTGGTCAATGTTACGATAACGGCACTAATATGAAAGGGTCTCATTCAGGTGTGCAAAAAAGAATTTTAGAGAAAAACTCTAAAGCTTTTTATGTACTTTGTTCATGTCATTTACTGAATTTGATCATAAATGATGTTGCTAAAAAATCCGGTGAATTATGCAACTTTTTTTACTTATTCAAGAGCTCTTTATTTTCTTTTCGACATCTACGTCCACATGGTCAGTGTTAAAAAAACATATAACTTCTTTAACTTTAAAAAGTGTTAGTACGACTAGATGGGAAAGCCGGATTGAGACTGTAAAACCACTTGGGAATGATTGCCCAAAATACATGACGCATTTGTCAAAATTTCTCTGGATGTGTCAAAAGATAGTGAGACAGTCTGTAAGAATAAATCA
Source organism: Salticus scenicus (assembly GCA_963930645.1). NCBI lineage: Eukaryota > Metazoa > Arthropoda > Arachnida > Araneae > Salticidae > Salticus > Salticus scenicus. The sequence goes on from OZ005661.1 coordinate 229,993,163, forward strand.
CTGGCTAATAAAATAGCAAAATTTAAATTCATTTGTAGTGTTGTACTTTGGAATGAAATTTTGACAAAAATAAATATTGCTTCAAAACATTTAGAAAGTCAAAAAATGGTCATACCGGAATCTATTAAGGTTTTAGAATCCTTAAAATCATTTTTTAAAAGACTTTCGTGACAATGGCTTCCAACAGATTATTACTTCCGCAAAACAAATTGCAGATGAAATGGAAATAAATAATGATTTTGAGCCATCGTGTTCGGTAAGAATTAGACGCAAAAGTAAACTATTCGCTTATGAAGGAACCGACACTCCTATTGAAGACCCATCAAAAAAAATTAAAATTGAGGTGTTTAATTATCTTGTCAGTATATGCTAAAATTCAGTTACTGAGAAGTTTAAACAATTAAACGACCATAGCAATGCTTTTTAATTTTTGTATGATATTCCTTCTTTAACTGAAGTAAATTCAAGCACTATCTTTAACTACTACAATGTCTTGCATAATCATTTAACCGATGATATCGAGTTAAATAATTTATTTAACGAAATGTTAATTTTTAGGAATACCGTAAAAAAAAAAAAAAAAAAAAAGGTTTGAAAGATGTTGATATTTTAAATCACATGCATAAGAATACCTTAGTTGAAGTGTTTCCAAATATCTATATCTGTTTAAGAATTCTTTTAACTTTGCCGATAACAGTTGGTAGTAGTAGTAAACGCTCGTTTTCAAAATTAAAAATTATAAAAAACTGCTTAAGATCTACGATGGCTCAAGAGCACCTTTCAAATTTACCAATACTCGCAATTGAAAATGAAATTGCTTCTGATATTGATTATAATGATATAATTAATTATTTTGCAAAATTAAAGGCAAGGCGTGTTAAATTTTAAAAGAAAATGCTTAATTCTTGTCATATTCAATTTTTGTAAATATTATTAATAATGAATACGTATATTTAATGCATATCACACAGAAAAAATAGTTGTCAGTTGACAATACTGAATTGACTAACCCAAATAGCTGACTAAGAAACTTGAGTTAAAAAGTGTACTATCTGAACTAGTCTCCAAAACAATTCCCCAGACTAGAAAGGTTAATATTATATAGATACAGCCGTCTTAACTGATAATATTAATCTTCTTAGTTTGGAGTTTTGTTTTGGAGACTAGATCAGCTAGTGCTCTTTTTAACTCAAGTTTTCTAGTCAGCTGTTTGGGTTAGTCAATTCTGTATTGTCAACTGACAACTTCTTTTTCTGTGTGTGTATATTTAATTGTAAATGAACGCGTAATTTTAAAATACGATACTTATTACATAAATTTATAAAAACGTCTAAAAACATGTTGGCTTGTTTAAAATTTTTACTTGTTTTGGATATGTTCTTGTAAATAATAAAAATACGTAAATGATAGCATTTTTCATCATTTCAAACGGATATGTGCAAATTCTAGATAATTTTACCATATTCTTTCCTTCATTATATAATGTAAGTTTATTTTCTATAATTTAAATATGAAAATGAAAGAATCTAACCAATAAAGTGGTGACAATTTAATAGAAATTCTGAAGACTATAGGCCCTTTGTTAGTTACTTCTTACTATCATTGTTTCTGTCTAATTATATTTATGTGTATTATTTAATTATAATAAACTTCTTTATTGATTTTATAATTTGAAACTTTTATAAAGCGTAAATGGATACCACTTTAATTCATGTGTTTTGCTGAAAAACACTTATTTTTCATATTTCAAAATTTTCAATCTGAAAATTAGCATATAATGATATTTATGGCATTACAATATTGAACTTTGTAAAGAAAAACATGTAATTTAAATTTTTCAAAAAATATTTTATTGTTTTCTGGTTGACTTTTTGTTTTTGTAGTATTATTAACAGTGTAACTATAATTATACATTAGTGAACCATTATACTACAGTGCATACAGTTTGACAATATAATTATTTTCTAAAAATTAGCTATATATATTTTTTTCCAAAGAATGCTTATTAAATACAGATTATATTCTATCTAGCAAATGAAAATACAATCGCATTTTTAAGTATTGTTTGTGACAATAAAATGATTTTGATCAAGAAAAATAAAAGAGAAGTTGCATACTGAATTATTTATTTGACTGTGAATTATTTATTTCACGTGTAAAATTTCAAATATTTCTCTTCATATCAAAGCAAAAATTTCATACGTAGTTTGTTTTTGCACATTTATTACCTTTTTCTGGTTTTAAAATATGAATAATTGATAATGTTTAGTAAATGTTTAGTTTAATATTGTAATAAATGATTTTGTCAAAGAAAATCAAGGCAAAATAAATAAATTTTTATTTCATTCTTTATACTAGTCTATCTTCGCACCCCCAGCAATTGACATTTTCAAATTAACCTATTATCAAATTTGTCATATTCACTAAATCTAAAACAAAACGACTATTTAAAATTTAACTTTTTTATCAAAATAATAGAATTCGATTCATATGCAATAAATTAATTTGAGCGAAAATTCATCAATATCATTGTTAGTTTATTTGACCGAGGTTTTAATGCTTTTTTTTTTTTTTTTTTTTTTTTTTAAGTTTAATTGAATCCGATGCGGATAACAGAGAAAATAACCATAATTGTTTTCAGTTGTAATTTATTATCATTTACATTGTGGCCAAGAAAGAACATCGCCAATTGACAGTCCTTACATAGAATTACACCAGTCCTTCAAATTAGCATTTAGATTTTATAGCATCAGACATTCAGTACGAGGAAGTCTGGGTTAAAAATATTGTTAAATAAAACTCACAGTAGAATCAATGTATTACAAAATATATATATATATATATGTTTTTTTTTTTTTTTTTTTTTGCTAAATCATCCTTTTTCCATTATTTTATTCATTCCTCCAAACCAAAAATAAATAATTATTTTATTAATTAAATAAATTTTTTGAACAATTTTTAAAAAACAAGGATAAAAACTTTTTTTTCTTTATTTCAATTTATTGTTTAGCAATGGCATCAGTTTCGAGCGTTACTTTCGAGAAAATTTGGCTTTTATTATTAAAAAGTTATCAAAAATTTTTTTATTTATGCCTACTACAAGATTTTAAAAAGCTCTATAACTTGCTTTTTTAACACGCTTTTATTAGCTTCACCTGTAAGTATGTTTGTAACCGCTCTGGGAGTAAACAAAAAATCTATATTGTAAAAAAAGATTTTCCCTACGTGAACGCTGAGGCTGTGAGGTAAAGCTCTGGGCTACGAACCTAAAGGTCTAACGTTCGAGCCCAGTCAGGGGAGATTTTTTAAAAATGGTTTTTGTTTAGTTCTAAATTATTTATTTATTAAAGATTTAAAAGTATGTAAATATTATGGTGTATCACTCACTTGATTTTCTCTTACCCTGCATTTTAATACTATAAAGATAGATATTTTGTGCTTTTTGGTTCACGTTTCAATAAAAGCGTGTTCTTTAATTTTTTAAAAGTATAATTTTATTGTTATAATAGTGATTTGTTATTTAAAATTTTACAACGAAGTAGGACTGCTTTTTAATGCACCAACATATTTTTTTTTCCATTAATGCTTTTGAAAAACTTCTTTTTTTTTCTTCTTCTTTTTTTTTCAAATTAGATTTAAGTTTTTTATTTATTCTTTTATTGTTATTTATTTACCTATTTTATTTTATTTTTTCTATAATTTATATTATCGATGCAATAAATAACTTTCACCAAAGGTTAAGTCATTGAGATTTTAAAAATATATAATCCGGTTTGTCGCTCACACAACTTTCGTTATCCTTCATTTCAGTGCTATAAAGATAAATCGCAGGTAAAATAGTTCATCAATTACATTTAACAGAAAAGAACGTGTAGGTATTTTGAGTAATCCTGCATATTTTCTATAAAGTATATGTACAGTCGGGGAAAAAAAAAAAAAAAAAAAAAAAAAAAAAAAAAAAACGCAGTAATTTCGTTATTAATTGACGCAGGAACATCTAATAGACATAATTCAACAGGAAATTAAATGCACTTTCTGAAAATGTTGTCGAATTTTGAATTGGGGGTCATCTACATATTGAAACGAGCACCAACTCTTAATTTTTCAATAGCAACACCCAATTTTGACTTCATATTCGAATTTCTGAGAGTCTGGCAGTGCGGAAAAGTATACTTTAGTATTTATAGAGTTATAATCAAAAATGTGTTAGGGGGTTATCTGTAAATGTAGAAAAATAAAATTAAGATCCTATAAAAAATAGACAAAATTTTAATGTTTCACACCGGAAATCTTTCAAGAAAATATATATATATATATAAATTGATAAAAACATTGACTTTTTCCAGTTTCTTAATTATTCTAAATTCCGTTTTTTAGATTTGTATATACTTCAGTACTTTTTTAGATAGTTTTAGATCTATTTAAATACATTACACTTGCGATTGGTCCAGACAGTACTCTTTGAAAAAAGTGCAATATTTTTCGAGTAAAAGTGTCTATTATGGCTGTACTGATAACCAATAAAGCTTAAATTTTCTTTCGTAGGTGTAACATAATATACGAAAGGAAAAAACATATATATATATATATATATAACAACGCATAAACTAAATCTTTACAGATAAATTATTGTAAGGGTTCATGAAGTAAATATTAAACAATTTTAATCGCACTTACCAGTTTTGGGTCAGTTGAACTCTTTGGAACTGTACGATTCGTTTTATAATTTCCATGAAAATATAATTTCTTGATGAACCATTTCGCGACTGCTATCGTAGATTTACGTCATTCGAAAATCTGTAACTCTGTCAATGGGCGTTTCTTTCGTAATTTATTTGTTACATGTTTCTTAAGTGTGTACCCAGTGTTCATATTTTTGCAATAAAATATACTATAGATAGCAATACATTGATTTGAAAGAATATAATTATAATGTATATTCATTTGTAATATAATTGCGAATACAGAATATTTGTTCTGGAATATTTTATTTTGAGAGTATAACGCCCGTAGGCGGATCTTACTGTCAAAAAGACAAAATCCTGCAGTCGCAAAAAGTGTTAAAATATATTTATAAAAGTTAAAGTATATTTAAAAAAATATATAAAGTTAAAACATATTAATGAAATTTTAAAGACTAAAATAATAAATCCTTAAAAGAATATTCCTCCCTACAAAATAAATAAATAAAAATAAAGCAATATATGAAGAAAATGATTAAACTTTTAACTATGACGGTAGTTAAGAAACGATTTTACTAGTCTGTCTTGCATTCCAATTCCATTCGTTTATTTCAATTGACATTAAACCTTTTTTTCTCATTAAAACAGTAAACCCCGCCTATTTAGTTAATTTTTTTCTTTTAGCGTTCGTTTAAAAGATTCAAAATTTATCACCAGTAATCGATGAAATAAATACCACTTGGGCATATTTTTGTCAACATAAAATAAGGGGTTTAACACGAATTCATTACTCAATGCCATATTTACTTTTCTTTTCTGTATTGTTTTGTTTTGTAGAACGATGAAGGCGGGGCTTGTCTTCATTAGAAAACAGGAATTCTTGATGCGAACACTAATGTCTAAAAATCATCATCTTTGTTTCATTTCTTTGCTTTTGACGTTGTTGTTATATAATTTGACCCGTAAATAAAAAATAAAAATATTTTGTTTAATTTTCATTGTTATTTTTTAAGATTTGATTCGTTATCTCATGCAAAACTTTATACAAGCGTAAACCACTCCAAAAGAAAGATTTATTTATATCTCGAAAACTAATAACTGGAATGAGCTGCAAATTTGCACACCCATATTTTTCAGTATTACTATTCATTTTATGTAAAAATTAATATAGGTCATAATTCATAATTTTTATGAATATGAATTTATTAATATTTTTCAAAATTAAAAACATTTTTCAGAATCAATAGTAATGATGGATTATGTTTGGGTTTCTTTACTGTATCTCGAAAAAAAAAGTTATATCGATCGAGTTATTTTTTGTGAAGTTATTAATAAAAGTTTGAAATATGAATTTAACATTAACACCTTCAAACTTTGAACGCTTATAACTCTGTGAAAAAATAAGTAAAATATACAACCAATATACTTTTTCGCGTTGTCGCGATCCCAAGAATTCAAATATAAAATAAAAATGGGCCATTACCATTGAAAAAATCAAAGTTGGTGCGCGTTTTAATATGTAGAGGACCCCCAATTCAAAATTTCACTTCATTTTCTGAAACTATTCACAATTCCCCGTCGAATGATACCTATTACATTTTTCTACATCAATTAGCAACGAAGTTACGTTGAGTGTTGCATTTTTTTCCCCGACTGTACATCATATTGTTAACTTAAAATTAGTCTTATATGAAAAACACATCCAGCAATTTTAAAGTATAGACCTAAAATATCCTGTATATTTTAATATGCTTAATATATACTTGGGTAGCCCTGCAAACGAATGTTTAATGATTTCCATACCACAATCTACACAAAACATGTTTTTATGCATATATATATATATATATATAAGTTCATTTCATTTTCTGTAGGGCAGGCTATGTTACCCTGGACTTACCAGAAATTTCCTCCATACCCCATAATATATTTAAATTATCTTGGATGACCTTGTACACTAACCAATTGCTTGATTCCAACAAAAAGTTTAGTGTAGCATCACTACATGGTGCAGGTATAGAATACCGAATGTGGACTTCCTGCTACTATTTTTTTTTTTTTAGATACGCTAATAAGACACACAGACAAGCAGGCAGACACAGATCAACCACTAAAAACATGATTTTCAGATTCTGGAGACCTCAAAAGGTGTAAATATAACAAAAACTCAATTTCAAAAATTTCACTCCAAAACAAAACTTTCTTTATCATTATATGGGTAAGAGAAAGTAATTATAGTTAGCATGTTGATTTTCTTATGCTAATAAACATTTGGATAGTGATGACGCCATATGGGCGGCAGATTAATGCTTGCCTCAGGCGGCAAAATATCTAGCACCGGCCCTGCATATCCAAATGCTACAGTAAACTTCCATGTAAAATATGGACATATATTTTCAATTTGTGTGAATCCTTTTCATATTTCTGCTTTTCTAATTACAGGGTGTCGAAAAACAGGAAAATTAGGAATGTCAGGGAATTTCTTAAAAATATTTTTCCTTTTTGCCTGAGAGTTGATATCTTAGTCACTATTGCGCAGGATTGGCTGCTTTCTGTTTGAATCTTGCCCTATTATTTTTTTTTTTTTTAACAGCAAGTTAATGGACTTAATGAGATAATTTAACTGCAATATTTTCTTGTATTAGTACACACTTTTCATTATTTTTTAATTTTGAAAATAAAAGGGTGGGTGTTGAATCTACTCTATATTTGCATTTTCTTCAGTTTTTTGTTCATTCATATTTATAAAGAAAGTTATCCAGTAAAACCAGATGATATTTTCCAAATATAAAATACTAGGTTTTCACAATGCACAACAGAAATTTAAAAGTAGCCCCTTAAGGCTCTCTATTAGTGAGCATCAAGTTCATCCAAATGCCATGTTAAGCTAGGAGGAAAATAATCCCCATTATTCATTGTCACATTCAGAAAATTCACGATCATTAATTAAATAAATGATTCATTTTTCAAAAATTACTTTTTTTTTTTTTTTTTTTTTTTTAACTTTTAATATTTTATTTTGAAGCTGCAAAATATGAAATGAAATTTTGTGTATTATATCTTGGGAAAAAAAAAAAAAAAAAACTATTTTTGAAAAACTTATTTGTTGGGTATAAATTTTCTGAATGTGAAAAAAAAAAAAAAAAAATTTTTTTTTTTAGAAGTAATAATAGGACTTTACCCCACACTGTAAAAAATATGTCCTATATGCTGCCAGAAATTCTCTGTAATTTGAGAAAATACATTCTGACAGCGTAATTTTTTCATAAATTACACTTATTTTCTCAAATTATAGAGAATTTCTGGCAGCAAATAGGACATGTTTTTTTACAGTGCATAGGTTACTATGGGGTTTAGATGACCTTGATGCTCACTGATAGAGCACCTTAAAGCAAAATTGGTTGACAACACTGCTTTAGAGGTTTCATTGCAGCATTAGAAATGTGTAGAAATGAAATTTATGTAGTCCTTTGACCGGTTATGTAACAGTGCTGATTTAATTTACAATTAAAAAGGAAATTATGACTTTTTCCATGAATTGATATTATTTCTAAAGGGAATTTAAGTTTTTAAAAATATGTTTTATGGGTTCAGATGAGATTTCAGCTTGGTTTATTAAATTTTGAGTTTACATCAATTTGTCTGTGTGATTTAGGCTAAAACTGATTGATCCAGCATATTAATCCATGCTACAAAAAAAGTATAGTTGTCCGAATATCTTTTTTAACCTCTGTGTACCAATGGTACGCTGAAGTACTATATTGGTAAATCCTCATTAATTACTATGGTGAAGTGATCTGCATAATTTTTATTGCAGATATCTAAAAATTACTCTCATGTAATTAAAAAAAATATATGTTTCAAATACAGTTTTTGTCTGTTTCATAACGCAGTAGATAAAGTGTTAAATTTGTTGAAAACTTATATGAGTTATATACAAAGTTGCATACAAATCAGCTCATAAATTTTATGCAAGTTTCAGGGTGTCTACTAGGTCATGAAAGTCATGAAAAGGTCATGAAAATCAACAATGGGTCATGAAAGTCATGAAAATCAACAATGGGTCATGAAAGTCATGAAAAGGTCATGAAATTCGGCAGTAGGTCATGAAAGTCAAGAACAGGTCATGAAATTCGACAATCGGTTTGAGTCACGTATTGGTTCAGGTAACCCAATTTCACCGGTCAGGTCGAACAGTTTTTTTCTCTTGCAGTTCGGGTTGAGTTGATTGAATTTTTTTTCCTACGAGTCGGATCGACTTGAGATTATCTTTCAAAATAATTTGTTTAATGGGCAAAAACATAATTCGGCAACGCATCCTTTGGTGCATTGTCGCTTTGCTTGTAGCCCTCGTTCCCACTTTGTTTGCCTGATGAATGGTAGTGTTTTTTCAAACCGAAACTATTGTTGTGAGTTTATTGCATTTTACGGTGTTTATTCAAAGTTTTGTACTTATTACTAAACTTGAAGCACATTTTTAACACTTGAAGTACACAACACACCTAAATGGTTAAAAATTATTTATGCATTTTTCAGATTTTAAAACTTTTAACTTGGTGCATTAGTAATTAATTTTAAATTATTTACCAGTTGTATAGCAATAAAAATTTACTTTATAACTTAAATTGCAAGATTTTTAGATGAATTATTAATTTTCATTTTAGGTTTTGAATTGGGTGTGGGTCATTAAAATTCTCTATTATGAGTTCAGGTCGATTTTCAGGTTAATATTATTTAGTAGCGTAAATATATAAGCATGATTATAAACCTAGTATAGTTATTTATATCTTTAAAAACAAAATTGTCTTCTATGAAAATCTACAGGCATTCTAACTTTTGTTGCGCCCCTCCCACAAAAAAAAAAAAAAAAAAAATTTTAATTTTTTTTACTTAACATTTAATATTTTGTTAATCAAAACAGTATTAATGTATAACTGAAAGAACTACTTTTTTCTAATTCAGAATGTATTCTATTTTGAAGTATAGGAAAGACATCGAAATGCAAAGTTTGAGATGTATAGTTATATACTTGGACTTTAATAATTCTATTCTTCTGTTCTTAGTCTTTTCGTGGGGAAAAAAAAAAGTTTGTAGATTTGAAAAAAAATTAATACATATATTCCTCTCCTTAATGCAAGGAAAATAAATGACAATTTTCAAATCCCCCAAAAAACTAATAGCTACAATATTATGACATTGCAAAAATAGTGTGTATATATATATAATGTAGTTATATGTGTCTGTTTTAGATTGATTTCCATTACTATTTACTTAGATTGTTTAAAAAAAAAAAAAAAAAAAAAAAAATAAGTTTTCAGTTTTTTTTTTTTTTTTTTTTTTTTTTTTAACAGCTAATACTGTTGTTAAACAATAATTCAAAAAATAAAGCAAGGTGATATAATTAGTAAAAAAAAAAAAAAAAAAAAAAAAATGAATACGTTAATTAAAAAAAAAAAAAAAAAAAAAAAAAAAAAGGTTGGATATGTCGATAAAAAAGGTCATGAAAATTTTTTTAAGGTCATGAATTTTTTTTCTGTCAAGTCAGTAGACACCCTGAAGTTTGGCATTTACAAAAGTTATGCTTCAAACTACCATTTTGAAGCATATTGTGAATCAAATTGATCAACACTCTGATATTATACCTATGTTTATATGGAATTTCAAGCAAATCTTTTCTTAAATACGTTTTTTTCATAGGATGCGACTTGTAAATTTTCAAATGACTGTCGGTTGGGAAAAAAAATGACAGATCAAATTATTTTAGACATAGCTTGGATAAATTCCCTGTGGCAAAAAAAAAAAAATTCTTGCAGAAATATTTGCTTATAAAAGTTAGATATCTGTAAATTTCAGTAGAAAAGAGAAATTCATGTCTTATATTTAAGAATTCTTCAGTAATATTGATATCTTATAATTATATGTACATATTATATGTCAATGTTGTCTTGCAGGAAAGGTTTGCATGAATGAGGCTTGTCCCAGAAAGCATTAAAATATTCTGCCACAGGGAATAAAAACAGTATAATTTTGGTTTGAATTGATTAAGTATTTCTGAAGTTATTGTGATGACAAATATTCCATTATACAGTCAGTAAAGCACTTTTTATACGTTTCTCATTTATATGTTTTCTATTTCAGTCCCAGATCATTCCATTGAATTCTAATGTTAAAATATTTCGTTTATACGACACAAGTGAATTCTTAATTTCACTTACTTTTTTTTTTCCTTGTAGAATCCCAAGTTTGAGGTTCATACCAGGATTTAAAAAAAAAAAAATCTCTATTTTTATCTTTTTCGGTTACTTTTTCTTAGAACTATAGTACATACAAAGTGCTATCTGCATCGATAGGCTGGGAAGGGGTGGGGGTGGTTAGAGAAATATTCAGAAACAAGCTTTTGGAGACTGGGTGCATTAGTCAGGCATGAGAATTTTCTGCGGATCCGCAATTTTCCGCTTTTTTTTTGACGATTTTCGTTAATTTTGCGGTTTTTTATCTTGTTAAAATCAAACTCCAATAACAATCAGTGTTCAAACGCTCCACGAAAAAATTTAGATTCTCAATTTTTTTCCAACCAAAATATAAATGTCAATATTCATTTTAAACATGCTTTATCAGATTGTATAACATTTAAAAGAACAGAATTATTCAATATTTCTCACTCATGTAATTTTTTTGTCCCCCCCCCCCTTTTCATCTCTAACCATTGACGATCAAACATTCTGCGGGAAGCCTTTTACTTTTGAATATTTATCCATCCACAATATTAATTTTAAACTTACTTTATGATATTCTAGAACCTATAAAGAAGTAGAATTGTGTTTAATATTTCTCTCATGAACTACCCCCCCCCCCCACCTTCTTTCCCATTTTCTACCACCAGCCAATGATTGCTAGCTAAAGTTTTTTTTTTTTTTTTAACACATGTTTTATTGTGTTGATGTGCAATTCTTTTAGTTTTATTTGTCACTTTTAAAATATTTTGTATAGTTTTTTCCTGTGAGCATTATTTTTCATTTGAAATAAATTTTATAAACGTACATTTGCATAGATTTCCCCGCGCATGTTATTTTTCTTTTAAAATTAATTTTATGAACACGCGTGTTTTCTCTTTTTTTAATTTTCTGCACTCTCATGCCTGATTAGTAGGTGTACAAGTAGCTAGGATTTCTTTGAGAGAAAGAAAAGTGACCACTTGTAGACATCCCAATCTCTCCTTTAAGGGAAAAGAAAAAATTTTACAACTTTATAGGCATTTTGTAAACTTGAAGATTTATTATTCACTTCCATTGGGTAGATTTGAATAGAGTACCTTTATATAGAATAAGATTTTCTTATTTCTTATGTTTGTTTGACATCTTGACTTTATTTGACATCTTGACTTTTTTTTTTTTTTTTTTTCCTTTTGGCCATTTGCAAAAATGTCATCTTTATTTAGAAAACGAAAGAGTTTGTCTTTAAAGGTTAAAATTGAAATCTTAAGGAATTTTTCTGAATTTTTATATTTTTAATTATTTAAATTTTACCTTACCTTTTAAAATGATTTTAAATTTCATTAAAAAATTATGTTAGTGGAACAAATGTAAAGAAAATCATGAAAATTTATTCAATTTTTATTATTAATATAACCCTTTATTGTATATTAATGTGTTAAAACAAATTTTTAGTTGTACGTTTTTTTCAATAATACGTTTTTTAGGAATTGTCCATTGAAAAACATATAAACAGTGCTCCACTGTACGTTAGATAGGTATATTAAGTGATTTCAATAGGTCTATTTCTAAAGAAATCAACCTTAAATAAAATTTAAGTAAAAAATCATTTTTTAAAGTAAGAAGCTTTTTATTGTGAAGCCCTAAAAAGCATAAAATAAAATGTATTCTGGCAAAGACATGCTACAAAGAAATGAAAGTTTCAACACTAAGAAAATTTTAGAGAAAATATAGGTACTTTCCTTTTGCAAGAAATGAAATTTTTTTAATGTTCAAAATATTTTAAAAAGCTTTCGAGACCAATATTCTTAGTTATTAGTTTTTGCAAAATCATTCGTTAGGCCAGAATTCTCAAATGTCTCGAAAGCTTTTTAAAATATTTTGAACATTAAAAAATTTTCATTTCTTGCAAAAGGAAAGTACATATATTTTCTCTAAAATTTTCTTAGTGTTGAAACTTTCATTTCTTTGTAGCATGTCTTTGCCAGAATACATTTTATTTTATGCTTTTTAGGGCTTCACAATAAAAAGCTTCTTACTTTAAAAAATGATTTTTTACTTAAATTTTATTTTGTGCTTTTTAGTTACAAAATAGGAAAAAGCTTCTTAAGAAAACTAATTAAAATTTCTTAGGATACTTTGAAATTACTCTGTTGTCTAGATCTTCCGAAACGAAAATCTAGACAACGTAAGATTTTCGTTTATCAATTGACAATTTCTTTTTGATTATTTATCTGCAAAAAAAAAAAAAAGCACTATATCGTCTTTCGAGGACCGAATCCGGGACCATCGTGTTATCAGCATGACGCTCTAACCAAAAGTCTAAGAACTGTCAAGAAAAATCATAGAACATTCTAGAAAAATCTAACAAATACTTATACAAAAGAAATATTGTTCTTGGATGTTTTTTTAAAATATTTGAAATATTTAAAATTTTTCGTGTTTTGCAAAAGTGAAATATCTATTGGGTTGTTCGGAAAGTCATTTCGTTTTTCTCAGCAGAGGACTTAATTGTATTTTTTTCACACCTTCTTCACATTTAAGTTGCATTGCCATTACATATTGTGACAGCTGATATAGCAAGGCTTGCTTGTGAAAAAGGTCGTTTTATTCTGCTCAATAGTTTTTGATTGGTGCCCTATCAAATAAAGAAAATCAGAAGCGACATTTTCGGCATATTTTGTTTTTGCTATCAAAAATGCGAAAATACTATTCAAACAAGGAAAAAAAGTATACGATGTGTGCACAGAAAATTTATTTAAAGAACGTTATTGTCAAAACTGGTTTACCAAATTTTGTTCTGGCAATTTTGAGTTGAAGATGCATAACGTTCTAGAAAACCAGTTTGTGCTAATGAAGACAAAATAAAGTATTGATTTATGAAAAACTGCCAAATAACAACTCGTGAGATCGCTAAGAAACCGATCAAAGTGGAGAATATATAATTCATTAAAATATTTATACAATATAAGAAAATCGTCTTTCATTTTCGAAGGAAAAAACGAAATTACTTTCCGAACAACCCAATATGTTTTTCTTTAAAATTTTCTTGTTCAATCTTTTATGATTTTATAGCATGTCTCAGCAAAAATAAATTTTAGTTTTTTTTTGGCTCCACATTAATAAAAAACTTTCAGTGTTATTTTTATTAATTTATTTACTTAGTTATATTTTTATTTATTTAATTATTATTATTATTATTTTACTGAAATTTTTAACTTGTGCGTTTAGTAACTCAAAAAGAAGTTTCTTTAAAAAAATTATCAAAATACCTTAGTACACTGTGTAGACAACAAATGATTTTCTTTTATCAATTGACATCGTTTCTATTAATTATCTGCAAAAAAGTAACACATCGGCTTGCGAGAATCGAACCCACGAGCCTCGCGTTATCACCATGACGCTATAACCAAATGGGCTAACAAGCGACGAAAAAGGTTGTTTAAATTTACGTTAAAGTGGATGCACCTTCTTTTTCAGAATGACACAAAGACACGATGATAAAAATCCAATTACAATAAAAAGCTTCTAAAAAATTATATATATATAACTTTATATTTTGTGCTTTTTAATGTCTAAAAAAAAAAAGCTTCTTTAAAAACACTCTTCAAAGATTCTTAAAATACTGTATAGACAATGAAAAATTTATTTTTATCAATTGGCACATTTTCTATTACACATTTCACCTGCAAAATTTAGCACATCGATCCTTCGGGGATGGAACTCACCACTATCGTATTACCAACTTGACGCTCTAACCAACTGAGCCAACGAGCGACTATAAAGACTGCTGACATTTACTTTAAAGTTGAGGTGACTTATTTATTAGCGTGACATGAAGACGCGATAACGAAATATAACTTCAATAAAAAGCTTCTAAAAAATATTTATTTGTTTCTTTATTTTTATTTAAATTTTTATTTTGTGTTTTTTAGTTACTAGATAAAAAGCTATTTAAAAAAAATCTTCAAACATTATTAAGATACAGTGTACACAGCGAAATGTTACCTTTTATCAACTGACACTTTTTCTATTAATTATTTAAAAAATTATCATAACGCTCACCAACTGAGCCATTAAGAGATAGAGATACAATGAATTGCTTATTTTTTTTTTTTTTTTTTTGTGGAACGGTCTTGTTTTTAGCGTGACAGAAAACGCGATGACAAATTAAACTTCATATAATAATATATAATATATATATATATATATATATATATATATATTAGGGATGAAACGGATATCCGGTAACTATCCGGTATCCGGCCTATCCGGCTGAGTTTTAAATATCCGGCGGGGTACCGGATATCAGCTCACCGGATACGGATATCCGGCAATTTCAAGCCGGATATCCGACGGATATCCGAAGGAGAAAATTCAAGCTTAAACTCCCATCAGATGAAAATTTTGCGACATTTTTTTAATTTTTTTAGATCAGTTGTAGCTTGTAAAGGATTTTTTTTTTTTTTAAGCTGGCTTCTGCGAAAATCGATTTTGGACTCATTAGCAAACAAATTTAGTCAAAAGTAGCTTCAGGTCTAAGAAATATAGAAGCCCTATTTTAATTTTGTACAGAGTTAGCTAGGTTTTTTTTTTTTTTCCAGAGTGATCTATAACATTCCCCCTAATCTTCCCCATAACAATAAAAAGAGCTGTTCATTGTTGTTCCTGAATAAATGATATTTATTCTCTGCAGTTGCAGTGTATATATAACTCTGTTTTCATGTCTTTTGCTAATATGTTGTTAGATTGTTTAGTAATATTGTTAGTCTTGGATGTTAAAGTTGTTAGATTGTTTCGAGAATGAGTCAAATAATGTGCATTTATTGACTAGAACCTGTTTATTTACAATCCAGTTTTCCATACACAATAAAGCTGTTGTTTTTGTGACCATATATTTATACTAGCAGAAACCTGGCATTACTTGCGCCATCTATCTATTCGATTTGGATTTTTTTTTAAACCCTCCAATTTATATAAATTTGCATTTTTAATGGAATATCTTACTAAAGCACCTGAATTTAGAATTCCCTGTTGCGTTGCATAGATATATCCCAAAAAATTAAAATTACTTCAAATAAAAGCACATATTTAAATTTTCAGAAAGTCTGTACTTTCACTTTCATATGGTTCATAAGAAAAAAACAAAACAAAAATCAGTTATTTAAAGTTTTTGATTTTGTACTGCATAAAAACTTCACTTACTTAAAGAATTTTAATAACTAATGTAAAATTTTCTTTCTTATCTGTACAGAATATAAAAATATAAAATAAGTAAAAAAAAAGTATAAATTCATTTTGAATTATTACTTTCTTATATTAAATAGAAGGGAAGTATTGGATTTGTGAAAATTTTCAACTTCCAGTTTTCGGTGGATTTATGCATTTTGAGGGAACCAAAACACAATTTAACCATTTTTGGAAAATGTCTATCTAACAAAAATTTTGTGCAGTTCAAGAGTTAATGCACAGAATTTCATATAAATTTATACATAGTTGCATCATACCAAAAAAAAAAAAAAAAAAAAGTGCCCATCAACTTTTGGCACTCAACAGATGGCGCTGCTATACTGTGATTTCTTCCATTTAAAGGAAGACTATATCTCAGCTTATACTGTGTATAATTAAAAAAATAAACTACGTGTGTCACAGGGATGGCTATATGAAACATGTTCATTCAATTTCTGCGCATAATGGCCAATAGGTGATGCTGCTATGCTGCAATTTTCCCATGAATAGGGAAGTTATATCTCAGATTCATTCGTGTATAATTGCTAAAAATTTAGTATGGGAAAGGGTCATTTTTATAAAACATCATATTGATTCAATTTTGGTGCATATTGATCGATAGGTGGCTATATTATGTTGCAATTTACTCTGTGAATAGGAAGGCTAAATCTCAACACCTATAAAATTTAAGAGATAAACAAGATAAAAATAATATGAGAATAAAAGTTCGCTTAATTTGGGTGTATATCAACCAACAGGTGGCGCAGCTGTTCCTCACCTTCTGTGATTATCCACATGTCTACATCTCAAAATGTTTTGATTACAATTGCACTAAACTCAATATCTAAAATCTTTATTGTAAGCAGCTATGATTATGTTTCTTCTGCATGTTAAATAGCATGTAGCGTTGTTATATAGAGAGATATAGAAGAAAGTTTTGTGATGGCCATAACATACTAGTTTGAAGCTTTTATTTTATTTTTTTCTTCTTTCTTTTATGTTTTCTTATAAATGTCCCAAAAGAAAGTATTGGATTCATAAAAATTTTCAACTTCTGGTTTTTTAAGGATTTAGACATTTTAAGAAGTCCAGAACCTGGTTTGACCAATTTAAAAAAAATGTCTGTGTGTGTGTGACAAAAATTCTGTTCAACTGTACATCCGGAACTACTGCGTGCCACAATTACAAATAAATTTATGTGTAGTTGCACCATGACATAAATCAGTGCCTACCAACTTTTGGTGCAAATGGCTCAACAGGTGGTGCTGCCATACTGCGATTTCTGCAACTTAGAGGAAGGCTATATCTCAGAAACTACTACACAGAATTTCATATAAATATATATATACATGTAACTTGGCATATATTATAGTGCCTATCAAATTTTGGTGCCAATTGCTCTACAGGTGGTGCTGTTATACAGTGCTTTCTGCAATTTAGGGAAGGTTATATTTTAGGTTCTATTTCATGTAACTACACAAAACTTCATGTTGGAAAGGCATTATGAGAAATTATGCTGGTTCAGGTTGGGTGCATGTTGGCCAGTAGGTGGCTCTGCAATACAGAAATTTCCCCCCAAAAGAGGAAGGCTATATCTCTTATTCTATTGTGTATAATTGCATAGAACTTGGTATGTGAGAAAACCAGCCATTGTGAAACACTATTGCGATTTATTTTAAGTGTATATCGGCCAACAGGTGGCAATAATGCACTACAATTTACCCAATGAATAGGCTAAGTTAATCCCAACTTCTATGACATATGTGCATGAAACTTGATATATAAGACAACCATTATGAAAGCAAATGTTGACCTTATTTATGTGTATATCAGCCGACAGGTGGAGCTTCTATTATGATTTTTCACAAGCATATATCTCAGCATCTGTTGATTAAAATTGCATAAACTCCTTTTGTAAAATATTTATTGTGAGAAGATATGGTTAAACTTTTATACGATTTAAACCGTAAGTGGTGCTGTTATATAGAATTATGTAGAAGAAAGTTTTGTGATGGCCACAACATATTAGTTTTCATGTGAAAATAACCCTTCAACTGTGATTATATTAGTAAAATATTTTATTTCATTTTTTAATAATAGTATTGTAAAAAATATGTAAATAATAAGTTTTAGTTCTATAATTCTGAACAAAACCTATCTTTTTGTGATAGTGCTTTTCACCAAAAATTGCAAAGAGTAGGAATGAGTATGTTAGGCTTAAAATTTTATTCTTCATGGCAATATTGCACAAATAAATAGAATATTAAATAAATTATATTTAAAATGTTTTTAAAAGAATAGTATATGAAATATGTTTATATTTTATTGTTTTAAAATAAAGAAAAAGAAAAGAAATATACAACACAACAAAAAACAAAACTAATGCCGGATATCCGGTCCGGATATCCGTATCCGGCAGGCAGAAGAGCTCCGGATATCCGATATCCGGTATCCGGCAAAATCACTATCCGTTTCATCCCTAATATATATATATAACTTCTAAAAATATTTGTTTATGTACTTTGTACTTGAAACTTTTTATTTTGTGCTTTTTTAATATCTAAAATATTTTGTGTTTTCTAATATCTAAAAAAAAACTTCTTAAAAAAAACTTTTTGAAAATTCTTAAGATGTGTAGTCAACGAATTTTTTTTTTTTTTTTTTTTTTTTTTTAAATCAATTGACACCTTTTCTACTAATTATCCTCAAAAATTAATATGCCGGACCTTCCGGGGACCCCACGCTCGACCACCACTTTATTAACGTCACGCTCTAACCAACTGAGCCACAAATGGAACGGCTTATATTTACTTTAATTGTTTACTTGCGTGACATGATGACAAAGTCAATTTCATATAAAAAGCTCCTGACTAATAAAAAGCTTCTAAAAAAATTATTTATTTACTTATTTTTATTTTGTGCTTTTTGTAACTAGATAAAAAAACGTTTAAAAAGCTCTTGAAAAGTTATTAGAATACTGTGTACACAACGAAATATTTTCTTTTATCAATTGACACCTTTTCCATTAATTATTTGCAAAAAATAACACCTCGGCCCGGCGAAAATCTAACACACGACTCTCGCATTATCAACATGACGCTGTAACCAACTGATTCAATAAGAGATACAATGAGTTGCTTACCTTTTTTTTTTTTTTTAATATATATATATATATATATATATATATATATAAAATGGAAGCGCCTTGGTTTTTTAACGTGACAAAAAGCGGATGATAAATCCAATTTCATATAATAGTAATACATGATATATATATATATAAAGCTTCTAAAAATATTTTTTTAATGTATTTTTTACTTAAAACATTGCATTTTGTGTTTTTTTAATATCTAAAATGTTTTGTGTTTTCCAATATCTAAAAAAAAAAAAAAGCTTATTAAAAAAAGTTTTTCAAAAAATTCTTAGTGTAAGCAACCAAAAATTTTCTTGTATCAATTGACACTTTTTCTACTAATTATCTGCAAAAATTAACACGCTGTACCTTCCGAGGACCGAACTCACGACCACTACCCTATTAACGGGACGCTCTTACCAACTGAGCCAAAGAACGACAAACGAAATAGCTTATATTTACTTTAAAATGAAGGCGCCTTGTTTACCAGCGTGACACGAAGACACGATGACCAAGTCAATTTCAATTAAAAACCTTCTAAAAACAAATAAATAAAACATTAAATAACATTTTGTACACATTTTATTTCAAACAATTTACTTTGCATAAGATTCACAGCAAGACAGCTTTCACAAAACATGCATTTCTCACAATGTCTTCATTAATGAAAATGCTTGCTTGACTTACTGAAGTGAAAATGCAGATAAGAAGCTTCTTTGATATGAATATTCCACCAAAAGAAACTTTTCTTTCTTTCTTTAAAATTTGCACACATTATGAACAGTTTGAAAATTGCACTTCATATAATTTAGTTTCTTTCAGCTTTCACTATTATGTCTAATTTCTTTCAGAAAGAATCTACAGTGAAGGTGAGTAATAAAATTACTTTTATGTATGAACAGTTCCAGTTTTATTATATAATAAATAAGTGGGAAGTCATAACTTCAATCTGGCGACTGAACTGTTGTAACATCAAACTATTCTTCCCATTTATTGATGTATTTAAGATTTCCTGATTTGCTGCATTATTTTATTGGTGTGAATTTCTTTTTTTTCTATATTGAGGATTGCGCTTTAAAAAAGTACTTTTCTATGCATGCACAGCAGCAGTTAAATAACTATAATAAATATTTATCACATTATTTAAAAATATGATCATTTGTAATTTTAAAAATAAATAAAATCTATACTTTTATATGTATATATATAATTTTTAATAAGTTAAAAATTCTCTCCTCTTTCACTTAAGTAAAATTTTAGTTCATTTGTTATTTATGCATTATGTAACACATCTTAACAGTTTTATTTTCACGTATAGCAAACTTAATTTCATTTAAAAATTAAAACTTTTGTTCCAATAAATAACTTGATACACAGTTCAATACATTACACATCTCCCGATTCGTTAAATTTCAGAGAGAAAGTCTCTTTTGTCAGTTGACAGAGTTGCCATACTGTTTTGTTAAAAGAACAATTGTCAAGCATTTTAGGCCTTACAGCTTTTGCATCGTTTATTTTGATTCTACCTTTGGCACATACCACATTGTAAGTTAAAAAGAAGGTAAATCTACTGAAACTATTGTCACAATGATAAATTCAAAAATATTATGCTTGCCTGTTGTATTAGGTGACAATGGTCTAAGATCACTTCTTGGCTTGTATTTAGGGATTGAAGGACGATAGTGATTTTATATTAGGATTTCACTGCCATCTTCATTTAGCCAATACTACTTATATAAAGAATTCTATCTGTACAATAATATGCTTTGCTCAGAAACGTAACTGATTTTTCTTTAACTGCTATACATAGAATTAAAAATAATGGGCTCTTCCCACCTGACGTAAGAGGTCACATGATAGAGGAAAAACAAATAGCAGACGAAGTCTTGTTTATCTATAGCGATTGCTGAAATAACGTATTTTCTATTCTTATTTTTGATCAATCGTATTTAATCCGTGTTATTTTTTTATACATCATCATTTTTAATCCATTTTATATCATTATTCATCATCTTTTGTTTGCTGTATACATTTACAATTATCATCTAGTTTATATTTGTTATTGATGTTCATGGAGAACATGTTAATACTCTGATTTTTTGGTACTTAAATCAGTGACAGTGCAATATCGTAGTGCGTAAATCCATTTAGACCAGTAACTAAGTTAATTAACTTGTTGTAACACCTTTATGCAATTAAATTAAATGAAAACATTTTAAAATCTCAAATTATAATCCATAAGCATTCCACAGGAACGAGCTATTATTTATTGCTAGATCAGTTAATGTAACAGTTACACTAGAACATACAAAAATCGATTCTTACAGGTGAAAAAAAAAATAAACACATAAAGTGTTTTTTTTAAATTATTAAATTTACAAATACAATTATTCTACTGTTTACAGATGCACAATATTACTTTTATTTTATATTAAATATTAACATTTTTGTTTTTAAGATTGAATTCGATTCTCAGAATTCGATTATTCGTTTTCCTCTATCACATGATTGAGCAGACGAAACTGGGAAGAGTCCATTTACTGCTGGTCAACGAATCTGGAGTTAGTGCTGTATTGGGGTACTTCATTGCAGCCTAATACAAGCTTATTGGCTTTATTTATAAACTACTAAATGTTAAGAATCAGACCACAGTTCAATGTCTCACAGAGGTTTGGAAAAAGTCCTTGAATTATCTGACTAGAATTATAAGTTGATTGACACTCTTATCTAGAATGAGCTTTGCAGAAAGGTTTACCACTTTTGGCATAGAAGCTTTGGCCTTCTAATCCTTTGTTGCATATCTAGAAAAAAAGAACGAAGCACAATTTTTAAATGTATGGGAAAAAAGAAAATATATAAATACAGGGTCATTGAAAAAGATTGAACACATTTTGAAAGTTACTAATTCTAAAATGAAATGAGCAAATGCAATAATATTATTTTTAAATAACTTGGTAAGTGTCCAAGATTGCAAGATTGGATTGTTTTCATTTAGCTTTCATCCAATGCAATGGCAATCATTCAGAAGAAAGCTTGATATATGTTGTAGTTAGCCTCCGAAAAGTCCTAATTTAACACTTATCGACTCCTTTAAGGGTTATGCCAAGAACATTGTTTACAGCATAAAGATACAGGACCAATGTTAAATGCCACAGTGACGTCAGACATGCTCCGTAACATATATGGTTAGAGACTGATTATTGACTTCATATGTGCAGAATAACAAACTTATTAAGGTAAAATTCTATTAAATTCTGTACATTGCAACAACAAAATTCTTTCTGTTAAGAATTTCATTAAATATGATTATATGAATTGTGCCCAACCTTTTTCGATGACTTTGTATATTTATACAGTTTTGGGGGATGTATGAAAACTCAAGCTTCTCTTCCCCTCCTAGACACTTATAAGTTACATTTTAATTTTTGAACATTGAAAAAAACTAGAAAGTTTATATTTTATTATGGGGTGCCATTAAATAAATAAATAAAAATATTCCACTTAATGAAAAGTGACCTATATCTTAATAAAGTGATGTACAAAATATCAGTATTGCATCATAAAAAGTATCAAAAATAGGGGAGACAGAAAATTGATTTAGCGTCTTAACATATCTTCTTGGACAGTAGAAACCACATCAGGCATTCCCGTTTCATTAGTTAAGAGTGAAAATAATAATATAAATGAATACATCTGTGACTTATCTATCAACAATTTTGTTTAAATATCTGGGACTTTTTATGATACAATGCGGTAATTTTGTAAGTCATCTAAATAGGGTATAGGATAATTTTATTCATTGATTTTTTTTTTTTTTTTTAACGGGAACTGCATAAAAATTTACATTATATATATATATTAAATTGAAGCCCAGAAATTATTGATTTTATAAAATTCTGTATGCTTATTTTAGCATCTTTATAATTTGTTGTGTATTTAAGACTAATATTTAAGTAAATAAACCTGTTGTCAATGTTTCTTGAACACTGTCAGTGTACAGTAGGATAGATAGTAAAAACCATAATAAAAAGAATTGTGTAAAAGTACAATGCAATGTAAATTTAATATATAGTATAGAATTTTGATGAAAATATTGAACTGACAATTTTTTGGCTTCTGTCACAATTGGCCAATTCTTTACCAACTGAACTATTTGGTTTATCTTTGACTAGTACTATTTTGACAATATGAACATTTCTCTTAGTGTCAGATTTTATCAATCCATGTGCGTGAAAGAAACTTTCCATCTCTTCTGAATAAAGATTTAAAATAGCCAATTATTTTCTATTTATTTTGTTTATTTTTAATTAGACAGATTATTTCATAAAATTTTGGAGTGGAAGGCTGATTTTTTATATCAACTATGTGAAAAATAACAGAGTCGGGAATCTAACCTGAACCTTTCGCTTATTATATTTCTAAATTAAATTAAACAGATTATGTCAAAGGAAGCAAGTTTCAATTTTATCGTGGCCTCCCTTAATTTTTATTATTATTATTTTTTAATTAAAAATCTGTCAAATTTCTTAATTATAACTTTAACAAAATTTTTTTTGAGCAGTATGAAAACTGCTTTCATCATACATGTCGAACCATAGAACACCAGTTTAAAAGAATAAATAAAATTTTGAAATATAGAATGGCTATAATTAAACTGACAGTACTTCATGTTCTGTAGTGCAATCTAGTACAAATGTTGGTGTTATTCTTGCAATTAGATCACACTGTAGGCTTTGTCGGCTTAATTATGATCATCTATATATAATATCAATACGAATTATTAACATCGTCCATTATAGATAAACCACTGGTGCTTTGCATGGAAAAATAGCAAATTAAAAAAAAAAAAAAAAACCTCTCAGAATGATAAATAATTTTAGCATTTAATGATTAGAATTGTTCTAGTAAATGTTATAGTTTATTCGCCACAAAATATGATGGTGAATGACTTCATAACGGAATACAATCAATTTGTGATATAACAGTGTGGCGACAACCGGGGGAAAACAGGGAGATCATGGAAAAATCAGGGAATTTTGTAAAAACATCCAAAAATCATGGAAATTTTTCATTTTTGACTAGCAAGTACGACTGAAAGATCGCCAAACAGGTGTTACCTTAACCATGACTGCACAGAATTGGCTGTTTTCTATTGAATCTCAACAAGTTAACGGCCCTCTTCACTTACCGTCGCCGGAAGCCCGAGCCAATGTTATTCTATGGGGAAATTTTCTTTGTATATAACTTATTAACTAATGCATATTTTTAAATTCTGTTTTCGCATTCAGAAAATTCCCAGCTGTTAAATGGACGGACCTTTTTTAAAAAATTATTTTTTTAATTTTTAATATTTTATTTTTAAATTGCAAACTGAAAAAATTTCACATATGGAAAATTCGTATTTTGCAGCTTCAAAATAAAATATAAAAAATAAAAAAAATAATTTTTTAAAAAAGGTCCGTCAATTTAACAGCTGGGAATTTTTCAGAATGTGAAAACAGAATTTAAAAATATGTATTAGTTTAATAAGTTATTTGTAAAGAAAAATTTCCCAATTACATTAGCTTCGGCTTCTGACGGCGGTGAGTGAAGCGGGCCCTTAACATTAAAATAAATATCTTTAGTGCAGCAACATGACGAATAATTTTATGTCTTGACGTTAATATTGTGCAATTAATGCGTCATTTTTATAATTTTGTTAATTTCTCCAAAATTTTTAATTTTAATTTTCCTTTTCGTAAGCGAACAAAGAAAAAAAATAAAGAGATTGAGATTTTTTTTTCAATCAGTATAGTTTTTTGAATTGCAGTGGTTTACCGAGTATGTTACACAAGAGTGTGAAATACACAAAATTATAGAACGCATATGATAGGTAACGAAAATCATGGAAATTTGTCAAAATTAGTCATGGAAATCATTGAAAAATCAGAGAACATTTTTTCTGAATTTCTGTAGCCACCCTGAATCTATGCTTTACTGTAAAATATGATAAATGAAGCAATATATATATATACAGGGTGATCCAGAAGTCACAAGAAAAAAGTAAAAAATATATTATTCAAAAGTATTGACCGTAGCAGTAATGTGGTTTTCAACGAAATGCACCGAAAAGGCATGGGATTTTTTTTAGGCAACAAAAAATGTATTAGCAAATTAGTTTAAAATTTTTCTTTATCAGGTGGCGTTTTAATTGTAAAATTACTTTTTTACAGTGGTACAGTACATACAACAACGTAACGAGGACTATAAATGCTCAGTGTAGTGGCCATCATTCATTAAAATGACCGTCAGATGTTGTGCATTAGAAATTGTCCTAAAAAAGCTATAGAATTCGAAATAGGGTGTCATTTGATCAGTAAAATGTGAGAGCGGAATGGAGCCCTTAGCGGAATGGAGTCAAAGGGAAGAAGGAGGAATCGAAGTAGCCGTGCCCTTAGCGGAAATAAGAAGGTATGTTCATTCTCGAACTGATATATATTCATTATGGAGTGTTCTATGGATACTGCAAATACAGCACGATAAGTTGGTGAATAATGTAATATTTTTTCTTATATATGTAATGTCACATACTCCTGATTTCTTGTTTGCAATCGTGGAACCATAAGTAAATAATCTAGTCAGGCTAACTGAAAAGTCTTTATTTAAAATCCATTTCAAGGCTGGGAATCCGAGTCTTTTAAGGCAATGAAGACTGGTGGGGTCTTGAAATCGGTCCCGCGACGTTCGTCGGACTTTGTCGGTGCCTGACCTCGCACATAACTTTCAAATTCGGTGGCGCAGAGTTGCTAGCTTTTACTGGCAAGAGCTAATCAAGAATGATCCCGAATTTTGGCGAGTTCCATCTTTTAATCCCTTAATTTTTGGTGTAAATTGCCGTATTTCTAAACCCATCCCATTTTCTTTTAATTGGCTACTCTTTTAATAGCAAAACCTCCTCATTGTTTCCCATTCCTTGTACTTATGTTTCTTCCAGACCGTCTGGAACCCTAATGACTCTTTACTCGCCAATTCGCAAGTCATTAATACAATTATTTATTGCTCTGTTTTTGACATAAGTAATCAACCCTTAATTTAGAATCATAAATATTTTATTCTTTTAATTGAATCTTTCCGGCGCCCAGATATTTTTCTAGGTGTCGTGCCCTTAGCGGAACGTGCCCTTAGCGGAATGGAGTCAAAGGGAAGAAGGAGGAATCGAAGTAGCCGTGCCCTTAGCGGAAATAAGAAGGTATGTTCATTCTCGAACTGATATATATTCATTATGGAGTGTTCTCTATGGAAAATGGAGTAAATATTGTTATTGGTTTATATGCAGGAATAGCCGAAAGTATTCCAAAGCATTTCGTTCTATGAGAGGTATTTTTACAAACCAAATTTTAATAACTTAGCACTTGTGTGTGTGTGGGGAAAAATTTTGCGGCAACTGTATCTCCGGAACTACTACTTAGAATGGCATAAAAATTTACGTGTAGATGCACCTTGAGCTATATTAGTGCCTATCAACTTTTGATGCCAACCGCTCAACAGGTGGCTCTGATATACAGCAATTTCCACAATTTAAGGGGAAGCTACATCTCAGGTTCTATTGTGTATAATCAATCAAAACTTGATATAAGAGAAGGCCATTGTGAGACATTATGCTGATTCAATTTGAATGCTTATGGACTGACAGGTGGCGCTGCTATACAGATATTTCTGCAATTTAAGGGAAAGCTATATCTCAGGAACTACTGCATAGAATTGCATATAAGTTTATATATTGATGCATTCTATTCTAAATGAGTGTCTATAAACTTTTAGTGTCATCCGCTCAACAGGTGGCGCTGCTATACAGCGATTTCCGCAATTTAAGGGGTGGCTATATGGGGTGTTTCGCAATTTAAGGGGTGGCTCAGGTTCTATTGCTTATAATCGAACAAAACGTGATATATGTGAAGGCCATTATGAGACATTATGCTGATTCAATTTGAATGCTTATTGGCCAATAGGTGGCACTGCTATACTGCAAATTTACTCGATAACGAGAAAGTTATATCTCAACTTCAATGGCATATAACTGTACGAAACTTGATATGTGAGATAACTATTATAAACATGCATTTTTTAAGATGTCATTTATAGACAACAAATCTGTCTTTCTTTGGATATTTAGTGTTAGTTTTCTCTAAGATAAAAATTGACTATTTGCACTTACAAGGGAAGTGTGAATTAGTAAAATCGCTATTGAAACCAAACCAACCTTAAATTAAAGAGCATGGTCGAAAACATTGGGTACCGTACAAATTTGCTGCAACAACTCCCATGGGGGTGAGATATGCCCTCTATTAGTTTTAGTTATTTCTATAAAAGCCAACAAAACACGCAGCGTAGCGAGAATAGATGGTGCAGTGCTAGCGTGCTTGACTTCGGGTACGGAGGTCGTGGGATCGAGTCCCCGCAAGGGCATTTTGTAATTTTTTCGATTTTTATACGTTTTTAATTAAATTAAATTATTAATTTAAGAGAAAATATTTATTACATTAAGAAGTTTTTTTTTTTTTTTTTTTTTTGAGTATTCCAATTAATAAAGTATTGAGAATGAATTTAAGAAATGCATTTTTTTTTTTTTTTTTTTATAAAAAGGAAAACCATGTTTAAAGCTACGAATATAGTTTCTAATTTATAACAATGATTAAAAGTAGAAAAATCATGAAACCGTAAGTATTTTTCACAAATAGAACAAGAAATATAAAAAGATTGATCACAATTATTTGAATTTCAATTTTGTTCACCGTCAATTATTGTTCATCACGAAAATTTTGTCAAATATTTGGCTTTTCGTCGAGATTACTTGATTTGTAAAATTCCTATTTACCCAGATTTTGAATTTTTTTAGATGTAAATTAATTATAAATTAGTAAAAATCATTTTGAGAAAATTTGTCATTGTCTTCAATATTATTGTCAGTTCTTCCGACACCACAAAATTTGACAGTTGTTTAATGAAATATTTGAAATAAAAGTTAAATGCGACGTCGAATAATTAAGTAACAGCTGTTCATCATTCAGGATTTTTCATGCAAAAAATTGCCAGAATAAATAATACAATTGAGAGCAGACGATTAACTCTTGCTATTAATGTCGTCGTTAAAAAATAGTAATTAATAATTTATATAAAACAATCATTAACAAAATTTTATCTGAATGTAACCATTAACAAAATCTTACCTAAATATAATATAAAAGTATTTCCCGTTAAATTATTAATTTCTTTAAATTTAATAAATAAATAAATAAATAAATAAATAAATTGGTTAAAAATAAAAATAAAATATTAAATTGTCCGCGCTGAAAAAAAAAAAAAAAAAGAAAAGAAAAAGAAAATGTGTTTTAATATAATTAATATTTTCTCTTAAAATAATGATTTAATTTAATTAAAAATGTCAAAAATAAATATTTCAGTTGAAATAAAAGAATAAAATACAAAACGCCCTTGCGGGGACTCGATCCCACGACCTCCGTACCCAATGTCAAGCACGCTAGCACTGCACCATCTGTTCACACTATGCTGCGTGTTTTGTTGGCTTTTATAGAAATAACTAAAACTAGTAGAGGGCATATCTCACCCCCATGGGAGTTGTTGCAGCAAATTTGTACGGTACCCAATGTTTTCGACCATGCTCTTTAATTTATGGTTGGTTTGGTTTCAATAGCGATTTTACTAATTCACACTTCCCTTATTAGTGAATTTGTATAGGAAAATATAGAAGAAAATCTTGTGGTGGCCACAGAATACTAGTTTCTATTTTTATTTTTATTTATTTATTTTTTAATGATATGTGTTATTCAAATTCATTATTGATTAATCCCTACTTAAAATGGCTCTAATAGAACCTATGCCACTGGTTTGTGTACAGGGACATCCAAAAAATGCCAATGCCTTGTGCTTTAGGGGAGACATTTTAAATAACTTCATCAAAAAATCATAACGAATTTCGCATTTATTGTTTATATGCTAAGAAAATGTTTTGTATAAACTATAATATGCTTAACCTCCAGATTTACAGGACTACGCAAAAATGTTTCCATACATTAAGGGGTGCTAACAGGAAATTAGGAGCAGCATATCTGTTTGTGTTAGGCATTTTTAACACTTTCCAACAATGTTTCAGGGTGATTATGAATTCAATTAGTCTATATGTCTGTCCTTCTGTTTGTCCATTGTGTGATAATATAGACAAAGAACATAGAATGTTATACGATACAACGAATACGTACAGTTGGAAAGTGTTGATAATCAATGTATACCTCATGATTTTTCATTTTTATTTTAGTTTTAAAAGGTGTAATGCTTAATTATATTTTCTCAAAAACTTAAAATCATAAAATGGCAATAATGTTCGTTTTCGTATGGAGTACTGTGATTCATTAAACTTATATGGTTACAGATCACCATTCCCTCAAATAACGGATATTCTACAGTACGCATACCTATTTATGCGACGGGTTACTTCTGAAGCAAAATATAGCCTGTGCAAAATGTGGATAAACTGTAGAGGAAAATTGAAGATCTCATTTTTTATTTATTAATTTATTTTTAAATTTATTATACATTTCCGCTAAAGGCACGTATGCTGAAAGCACGCCACCGTGGGGAGGTAACATTTCCGCTAAGGACACGGGTTTATAGATTTCCGCTAAGGGCACGGCCCCATTTTTCTATTGCTCATTAAATTTATTTATAGGATATTTCCAGATATCAAAATACTTAAATGATTAATTTGTTTATTTCTTTTCAAATGATGATGATTGCGATTGTAATTTCCGTTCGTTATTTTTTATACTAGTAATTTATAATCTAATAGGAAATTTCTTTAAATTCTTTTTTCCATCTAAAAAGAATACTGTAGAATGTAAAAACAATAATTTAAAATATAAAAATATTAATTTACTTCTTATCTCTTTTTTATCCATTATATTTTATATCTTTCATATATATAAAAGAAATCCCATGCTTTTCTGTATAAAACCACATAGAGCTACTCTCAGTACTTTTTGAATAATAATTTTTTCATTTTTTTCTGCAACTTTTGGATGACTCTGTATGTGTATATATATATACACGATTTACACACATGGTAAATAAACTATAAAATGTATGGCTTACCATGAAACATAACACTAAATGTGGTAGTGTGTTTAAATTGTTTGGTCATCCATTTAGTTTCAGTTTCCACCGTGTTCCATTTATTAAATTTGTCATTATTCCATGCAAAATGCTATCTAGAAAACATTTAATTAATTATTTATTTTTTTCCTTCAGCGCATTTCATATATTGTTTTCACATGCCAAATTGGGTGACAATCCGCTCATCCGTTTTAGCAACAGGATGCTATTTACAGAGAAAGTTTGATTATAAACACCAGTGCATTGAAAAGGGAACTTACCGTGCATCTAAAGCATTGGGAGTGATAATTGTTATTGAGAGCTTCTACCCAACGGTCACCTGCTTCAATAGGAAAACCACATCCTACACATTTGGTGGTGAAAAGCTCATTCCAGTCTGGAAAACAAAAGATAATTTTGTTTTGAATTAACATGTATTACCATTAATTGATTAAAAATAAAACGTATAAAATTCCTAAAGAAGGGATAGTTGTCAGATTCCCCTTTTCTTCCTTCCCATGTAATTCAGTGGTATTTTTGTTGCTTCATTTTATATGAATCTCATTCAAAAATGAAGTTTATTTATTTATTTATTTATTTTTTTTAAATACCACTTTATGAACATATCACCTTTTAGCTTAGAAAGCAAATAATAATAAAATAAGTTTAAATGTTTCTTTTTGAATCTAAAATTAAAGCTTCAAATTTGCTTATTTTATTTTATTTAATTTTTAATTTTTCATAAGATAAAAAGTGACATATTCAAAGAGCAGAATTCCAAAAAGTTCATTTTGGAATCCGATATCCTTATGATACAAAGTAGCATAAATTCAATTGGATTACATGAAAAAGAAGAAAGAGGGAATCTAACTATTATTCCCTTTTAATTTGTTTTTTTCCCCCTGTCAGCTCATTCTATCCATTTTAACTTATTCTATCGTATTTTTTAACCAAGATTTTTTTTTTTTTTTTAAGAAAACTATACATTTGGCTAATAAATTATGCAAATGGAGTTTTGTATGCGCTCAAACATTTAAAAATTTAGTAAATAGGCTTATATTTCATTAAATATTTTTATATTCCAATTGCATTGTGTCGTGTCTAATATATTATGTCAAGTTTTTAAAAAATGACATGACAGCTTGTAAACCCTGCTTGTTAAAAAAAAAAAGAAAAGTCTTTGATTTTGGTCAGAAAAAATCTTTATATTTGTATAAATATATATTCTATTCTCATACAACTGAATACAAATAATTAAAAAGAAACGTATTTACAAGGTACAGCTCTACAACAAATTTTAAGCTTTTTCTTTTTCGTTTTTAAAGAAGACGAGTGATTTTTCAAATATATTTTTCTCTTTAATTTGTTTTTGGTCCCTATTTTATATTTGGGACAAAATTTTCATTGAAATATACAAGATAGAGCATGTTTTTTTCTTCCCTGAAATTTCAAAATAATGTGTTATGTATTATTGAAGATAATCAACAAAATATGTAAAACCGAGAGTATTTTTTATTATTTTATCCACCTTGTGTAAATAAAAATAGCTCAAAGTTCATTTCTTTCTTTCTTTTTACTTCCATTACCCTACTACCGTAGGTAATGGAAGCATTGTATTTGGCCCAAAAATTCGATATCGAGATTTCACCTGATTTACACGTTTTAAGGTCCCCTGAGTCCAAAAAAGTGGTTTTTGGCAATTGGTCAGTGTGTATGTATGTGTGGAATCTTCTGGCTGTCATATCTCCGAAACTTATAAAGATAGAACTACAAAACTTCAGAATCAAGACAGGTCTGGTGTACAGATGAATTTTCCAAATTTTGGTGAAAATTGAAAAACAGGAAGTGGGACATCGGAGACCGGAAGTGGGACCGTAAGTCCGTATCTCAAAAACGACTCTAACGCTTTTCTTCAAATTTGCTATATAAACATTATTAAGTGAATGATATAGTTGGTTAGTTCAGGAAAATTGATAGGCGTTCTGTATAACTAGCTCAATTTCAAGTCTTGCAAGCGCGTTCCTTTAAAAAGGGCTGTACGGATTTTTTTCAAACTCGCCCTATTAACTCACTTTTAACCCTTTATCTACTGACGGTACTTATAAGTACCACCCACTTCAAAATTACATAGAATAACCATTTTTTACGAATATTCTGACGATACTTAGCAGGAACACTGTTTTAATTCCATTCTTCCAGGATATATGGCAGCACGAGTTCTATGATGAGTATTTTAGCTGGGAAGGCGAATAGTTTTGAAACTGAAGTTGCGTTTGCAGCTGTCATTATAATCAGATTGCCAAGTTTGTCATTTTTGTTCTGCAAAAGTAGTTAAAGTCAAAAGTTAAGTTCCTTATTTTTTTATATATGTTAGTTAAGACCTCAGAAAACGATTTGACTGTTTATTTTCAGTGCACAGTGTATATAATTGATTTTACAGTTGATTAACTTTGTGGTACTTATAAGTACCGTCAGTACACTAGATGTTAGAGAAAGCACTTCGTGTTTACTTTTCGTCCATGTAGTTTGTTATTGTATTTCATTGTTTTGTAGTGTCATTACTAAACTGTAATAGAGTTATGCTTTTTTGGCATTTCTTTTTAGTTTTACTTATATATTTCGCTTTTTTTACTTTTTTTAACGTTTTCGAAAAGTTTTGAAATTTGAATCTGAGCTTGCTTTTTTTGCCACACAATTAAATGAAATATCTATTCTTTATTCAAAAATTACCAGCATTTTAATTTCTTTGTGTGTAACTGAGATTTAACAGTAATAGAAGGTTTTCAAGATGCTATTATTTTTTTTTTTTCGTCTTCTTATAATGTCCGGAAAAATGAAGCTCAGACTTCAAGAGGCTTTGTATTTATTACAGAGCCTACCATCTGAAAGCAGTTGTGCACTAACAGATGATTCTTCAGATGAAGTCCCAGCAAATAATCTGCTAGAATTTTCGTCAGATTCTGAAGAAGATGATCAAGAGACTGGACAAGACCCAGGGTGCAGTAGTTCATGTTCATAAAATACAGTTCTTCCTACCCCAGGATGCAGTAAATCAAGAGTGAATAGGCAATGGGGAAAAAAAAAAAAAAAAAAAAAAAAAGGTGTCCAGACCGAAGTTCCCATTCTACTCATAAAAATCTGAGTTTATGGATACCACATTTGAACATTTAGCTGCATATATAGCATAGCAAGAAAGTAAGGGTAGCAAGAAAGCATATCTTCTTTGGAATATAGGCGTTGCACAACCAAAGGACTGCTAACAAAATCAAAATCGCAACCTAAACGAAAAGGAAGACCCAAATCTAATGGCAATGAGCAAGTTTTCTGTGCAAACAAGAGGAGGAAAGGGAACATGTCTGTTTGTAAAGATATCCGCTTAGAAAATCATGGATGCCATTGGCCAACTTTTGTTTCGAATCGGGGTTGTTGTGAATTTTGTGCTTTAAAAAACATTCAGTCGAAACCTCACTCAAAATGCACAACGTGTAATGCATTTTTGCGTATTAATGAAAAGAAAAATTGTTTCTTTGAATATCATTAAATTTAAGTTTATGTGTAAAACCTGTTTCTATGTGTAAAAAAAGTAAGTAAATTTTTAAAAATTTATAATTTTCAAAAATAAATTTTTTTGTGCTGTAACATATTAGTGTTCGCTCGTTATTAACATTTTTCAGAGTTAAAACTCCGTTAAAAAAAAGTCATACGGGCTTTTTGTATTATGAGAATGTTTTAGTCCTCCGTGTACTGACGGTACTTTAAAGTACCAATTTAATTAATTAGCTCTAATGGATTAAATTTCCCAAAGATGAGTATTTTATTTATGTATATCCCTTAATTTTCGATGTAGTGACTCAAAAAAAAATATTGCACGAAAAAAATTGCAGTACATCAAAATGCAGTAGATAAAGGATTAAATATCCTTTTGTATGTAATTATTGTTTTCCGGTCAATAATTGATTTTTTTTAATGTTGGTATCTCAAAAACGGCTCTAACGATTTTCTTGAAAATTGTTATATAAATCCATTTCTTTCTCGTGTATTGTGTGGTTATTAGAAGAAAATTAACAGTCTTCTTGATTAGGTAGGTCATCTACAAATCTCTGAAATTGGTGTTTCAAAAAATAACTACCATTTTCTTATCTTATTTTTTACCTCGCTATATGCAAGTTTCATTTTATCTGTCTTTATAAGTTTCTCTTTCCGGAAAAATTTAGGTTTCTACTTCTTTAGATCACTTTTATGTTTTCTGATCACATTCTCTCTCAAAAATGCATATAATATGTGTCATATAGTGGATAATGGAAGTTGTGTGGTTGTTTTACACCAGATTATTTTAAGCTATACTAAATTTTTAGTTCACTATATCGCGCATATACAATTTTTGAACAATACACACTCATATAAAAGACCAATTTATCTTACACTTTCTTTTTAAAAGTAAAAGCTATAAAAAGTCAGATTATGAAAGATTCCTTTCTTTATGATTTAAAACAACATTTTCTGCTCAGCCCTGAAATTTTTAGAAAATATACAGGGATACATAAAATCAATTTATTTTGTATTTCTTTTTTAAGAATTCAATTATAGTGTGTGAGACTTATTCCTCCATAATTGAAAACAAAATCTATTTTACAGAGGTATATTAAAGATTATATAATACATCAGTCAGATTTACTCATTTTCCCTTCCCATATTTATCCTATGGGATTTTTGTTGCTTTGTATTATAAGGATATCTCCATTTAAATGATCTCTTTTTAACATGTCACCTTTTAACTTAGTGGGGTTTCATTTTTAGCTAGGGGACT
Source organism: Salticus scenicus (assembly GCA_963930645.1). Taxonomy (NCBI): domain Eukaryota; kingdom Metazoa; phylum Arthropoda; class Arachnida; order Araneae; family Salticidae; genus Salticus; species Salticus scenicus. The sequence goes on from OZ005661.1 coordinate 230,028,371, forward strand.
CTGCCCACTTCACCCCTATGGCAACTTGGCACCCTTGCTTTGCCTGTTTCGGTAATCGCAACATTTAAATGATTTTTTTTTTCCTTTAAATGAATATTTTGAAACGATTAAATGTATATTTTTCGACTGGCGACTGTTTTCAGCAAATCAAAATTTTGGCCGAGTACCAATGACATTTCATTTCAGAAAATTGTGGAGTAGAAGTCTGTTTTTTTTTTTTTTTTTTTTTTTTTTTTTAAATACCAACTATGTAAAAAATACCAGAGCAGGGAATCGAACCCGGGCCTGGTTTGATTCCCTGCTCTGCTTTACGTGCGGATGCTCAAACCATCGAGCTACCCTGGCTGATTACCAGCTAGGCATTTCTCACATAACATTCGCTGGCAAAGTCACCGTGTCTGCAAACACAGCTGTATAAGTGACATTATTAATCATGGCACAACTCCAATAGACCATGAAATTTTCAATTTAATTTAGAAATTTATTTATCAAGCCTGAAAGTTCATTTCAGAAAATTATGGAGTGGAAGGCTTATTTTTTTATACCAACTATGTGAAAAATACCAGAGCCGGGAATCGAACCCGGGGCTGGATAAATTTCTAAATTAAATTGAAAATTTCATGGTCTATTGGAATTGTGCCATGATTAATCGCGAGGCCGTGGAAATAATTAGTTTTTCGAATTCTTGCAATGCGGCAAGGCTAGATGGACAGTGCCGCATATGCTTAAAAGAAGCGACAGCCAAGCAAAACAAAGCATCGCAGTATCGGATCTTCCAACACGAAATGGGCTGTCGATAATGCTGGGGGATCCCAGTGAAAACGTTCCGGTCAAGAAACATGGAGTTATGAAATGTTTTTATTTGTAATTAAGTTACAACTTTAAGTTTAATTTTTGAAAAATGTTTATTATTATTATTATTATTATTTTGAGTTGCTCGCTAAGATAAAAAAAAACGACATGTCCAAAAAGTGGAGTAAAAAAAAAAAAAAAGATGAGAAAAACTTTTGAAAGAGATAATTCTTATAAAACGAAGCAACAAAAATCCTATAGCATAACATAGGAAGAGAGAAAGGGAGCATCTGACTTGTGTGTTACTTTAAGTGTTTTATAAGACTTTTGTACAATTTCCCCTCGCACAAAAATGTATGTCAAATAAAAACTTCTTTTAAAACTATTTCCTATTTTTGTTTAAAGTTTACTTAAACTGCTGAAATAATTTTTCTTGCACTTTAAACTACTATAGTACATAATAGTGTAAAGGTATGAGAAAATAGTGTGGATGCCACATTAAATTTTCTAAATTGAAATGGAAATGTTACCTTTTTCGCAGTAGGGTCTCCCATCCTCCATGTAGAATGAACTGTTTCCGAAAGGTTTGTGGCAATAGGCACATACGAAGCAATTGGGATGCCATTGTTTATCAAGAGCATTTAGGCAATCCTGGTCAGAAAATAAATACAATTAATAGAATAAACATAGCTAGTGAAAAGAGTACAGTTTGAAAGCTCTGGTACAATAAAGAATAAATAAATGCCACCTATTTTTTTTTTTATTTTTTTTTTTAATTTATTGTATTAAAAAGCAAAAGAATAGTAACGACTGAAAGTTGTGATACAATAAAGAATAAATATATACCATCTAATTTATTTATTTATTGTATTGAGAAGCAAAAGAATCAAACTTTAAAATGACCAATATATAATAATAAATGAGCATAATCCATCATTTATATTGAGATTTATTTCTGAACTTATATCATTAAAAAAAGATTTACAGTAATCCGTATTTGTAACAGATTTTTAGTTTCACCCAGAAAGGAAATTATTACATTCATTCACATTAATTTCTTTTTATTTATTTATTTACTTTACTACAACTACTGATTTGGGAGTATTGTTTGGTCACCATTGGAGAGTTGAATTTGGAGTTCCCACTTAATTTAGATGTTTTAAGGTCTCCTCTGTCACAAAGAGAGCTTTCTGTAAATTGGTCAGTGCCAAGGGAGAGTTTGGAAGATTCAACCCACCCCCCAAAATTTTCCAGGTTTGTTAAAAATTTTTAGTTAAACAGTTTTAATACTCAACATTACGTACTATAGTTTAATTCCCCTCCTCCTCTACAAAAATTTCTGGCTACGGCCTTTGATGGGAGATTCTTTGAAGTAATACAGGAATTAATTATAACACGTAAAGAAAAACAGCGAGAGCACTCTAAACTATTTTCTGAAACAAACATGGCTATATGTAGTGCCTTGTAGAGAGACTAAAGTGAGGTATATACATTCTATTCTTCACATATCTTCAATAAATTCGATTTTATACACTTTTTATTATTAAAAAGACTTTTTACTTCCATTATCCTACTACCGTAGGTAATGGAAGTATTTGTATTTGGTCGAAAAATTCGATATCGAGATTTCACCTGATTTACACATTTTAAGGTCCCCCGAGTCCAAAAAAGTGGTTTTTGGCAATTGGTCAGTGTGTGTGTGTGTGGAATCTTCTGGCTATCATACCTCCGAAATTAATAAAGATAGAACTACAAAACTTCAGAATTGAGGCAGGTCTGGTGTACAGATGAATTTTCCAAATTTTGGTGAAAATTGAAAAACCGGAAGTGGGACATCGGAGACCGAAAGTGAGACCCTAAAGTCCGTATCTCAAAAACGGCTCAAACGATTTTCTTCAAGTTTGTAACATAAACAGTCTATTAGATGTCCTTTCGAATGATATAGTTGGTTAGTTCAGGAAATTTGATAGGCGTCCTGTATAAATAGCTCAACTTCAGGTTTTGCAAACTCGTTCCTTTAAAAACGGCTGTACGGATTTTTTTCAAACTCGCCCTATTAACTCAAATTTAAATATCCTTTTGTATTTAATTATTGTTTTCCGGTCAATAATTGATTTTTTGTAAAAGTTGGTATTTCAAAAACGGCTCTAACGATTTTCTCTTTAGGTCACTTTTATGTTTTCTGATCACATTATCTCTCAAAAATGCATATAAAACGTGTAATAGTGGGTAATAAAAGTCGTGTGGTTGTTTCACGCCAGATTTTTTTTAGCTTACATTCCCTGTCATAAACCTTTTGCCGAATCCGGGTTAAAAACACAAAAAGGGAAAAATAAATTAGAAATATCAGACCTATCGTTACGAATTCGGTACCAAATGAAAAGGGGCGATTTTTCTGAATCCAGGGGTGCAAACAGTTTCTCGACACGAAAATTAGATTTTTTTTTTTTTTTTTTTTTTTAAATTAACTAAAGTATGAAATTTAGGTTGCAACACTTAATTTTAATTCCTTTCAGTAATTTTAAAAAGCACGTGGCTCGTTACAAATTCGGTATCAACTGAAAGGGGCGATTTTTCTGAATTCAGGGGTGCAAACAATTTTTCTGCACGGCAATTAGATTTTTTAAAATGAACTAAAGTATCAAATTTAGGTGGCAACACTTTATTTTAAACCTTTCATACTTTTTAGTGCGAATCAAGCTAATAGAAATAGTCTTTATTTATTTATTTATTTATTTTTTTTAAATATTTTATTAAACTAATGTACTTTATAAAATCTTTTTGTAAAAAAAAATAGAAACGACTCCAAAAAGGAACTACTATTCAAACAACTAAAAATGAAAGAAAATTGGCAGAAAATGGAACTGTAAATTGCGCCTTAAAGTATAAAATAATTTCCTTCGCCAAACAACCTATAACACTACAATTAATCATAACCTTTGAAGTCGGCTAAAAATTAAATAAAATAAAATTAGTTTTTAAAGGTTTGTCTTTAGATCGGTTGCAACAAATGCTGTTGTCTCGAATGATCCATTTTCATGTTTCCTCTATTATTTTATCACTGTATACAATTGGTCCATTAGTAGCATCTACATAGAACAGTGAACATTCTTCACAATACGGTATTTATGTTTCTACGAAGTTAAAGTTTCCTTTGCAAATTTGGTATAACTTTGATAACTATCATCCTTGATGGCTTTTGGATTTGGCGATCAAAACGTAAGGCAAAAATATACACGCAAGATGTATATTTTCATAATATATATTGTACGATGTCTTGTTTCATATTCTTGATTACTCTCTTGATATACCTTATCAAAATAATCATGATATCCCAAAGAAATTAAATATATTTGCCAGATAATTTTTGCGATTTTTCTTTCACCAAGTACGTCAGATACCAGCATCTTCGCCAACTTTTGCTGCTTACGAAATCTTATTTGTTTTCTTGAATCAAAGTAGTTTTCGGCTGCGTTTTGCTGGTAACAATGTGAGATGTGTATTTTGAATAGGATTTGATTTTTGTATTGAATAAAGGTATCAATTTTTATTTAATTTTGCGCCGACTTCAAAAGTTATGATTAATTGTAGTGTTATACGTTGTTTGGCGAAGGAAATTATTTTATACTTTTAGGCGCAATTTACAGTTCCATTTTCTGCCAATTTTCTTTCATTTTAGTTGTTTGAATAGTAGTTCCTTTTTGGAGTCGGTTCTATTTTTTTACAAAAAGATTTTATTTTTCTCTTTTCAATGAAAACTTATTTATATAGCAGAGCATCGGAAGACGTTCGACGGAAGTTTCACAAATCGCAACTTCCAAGAAAAGTGACATTACTCAAAAAAATGATTTATGTCACTTAAAAATACATGAAATGCGCCCAATGTGAACAAAAACGTTACATCTTCATCTAGAAAGTTATCCACTCGAGAGACAGTTGTGCCAGTTTTATTCTAGTCAAGTTATTTTTAAGTTGATTTTTCTCAAATGCTGCATTTTAAAGTTGTGTCACTTTTCTTCCCTTTATCGGATATGAGCAAAAAACTATCTATTGAACGAACATACGTTAAATTAAAAAGTCTTTAGAAATGTAAAGAATGGATACGCTGTATTCGTAACCGAAAATTCTGTTAGGCATATATATTGAACTTTACAGTGAATACGTGTCACCCGCTGCGCTGGGAATTGCGCAGCGTAAAGTTCAAACAAAGAGCAAAATATGCATTGCAGCTGACGGACAGAAGTTTCAACATCGATATTTACATACTGCTTTTACCAGTGTAGCTGCATGCGTTCAGCATTTAGAGTGAGAACAGACTTTGAGTATCCTGTAATTTGTTTATATTTTAATGAAATCATAATAAAACCTATTTCAGGCCAAGATCATTACGACAAAAAAAAAAAATCAAAATTAAATCATCTCTTACGAAGTTATAAGCTAACAAATTTCAACAACAACGAGAAACATGGTTTGTATTGAGAACCTCTTCCTTTATGAAGTCTGTTTAAAACGTCTATGCGTTAATCGATATGACCGCTTACAATAACCATACTTTTAATTTTACATAGCATAAATGTCACCAGCTACGCTACAACATATGCAATGTCGTTCAAGTGTGCACAAAGTAGGAAATTTTGAACAAACAAATGCACGTTTTAAGCGTTCTGTTTTTAGCATTAATGTCTAAACTATCTTTGCGTACTACATCGATGATGCTCTGCAATTTTATAATTCACTTTTTTCCCCTGTCTTGAAACATTTCCGAGATAGGATCGCTAATTCCACTCTTTTCGACCAGGTGGCGCTTTAGGGAGGTTTAATTCTCGTAGCACGTGTCCACTTTACTATACCTACATACCACTTTTATGACTATAGCTGCAGCTGTTCAGCAGTTAAGAGGCGGGATTGACTTTTTTGGGCACCCTGTATTTTCTTTTGATCCTAAATATCTTACAATGGGACCTATTTCAGACCAAGACCTTTACAATAAAACAAAAGTATCAAAATCGGATCATCCATTCAGAAGTTATGAGCTAACTAACAAAAACAAAACATACGCTTTGAATTGAGAACCTCCTCCTTTTTGAAGTCAGTTAAATAGAGCATCTCTTACGAAGTTATAAGCTTACAAACACCAGCAACAACACATAGCTCGAATTAAGAACACCCTCCTTTCTAAAGTTGATTGAAAACAACTTTGCGCTAATCGATGCGACCGCTTACAGTAACAGTACTTTGAACCACAGAGTATACGTGTCATCCGCTACGCTGCAGTGTGCAATGTAGTTCAAGTGTGCACAGTGTAGGAAATTGCGAACAAACAACTGCACGTTTTAAGCATTCTATTTTTAGCAATAATGTCTAAAAACTGTCTTTTCGTAGTAAATCGATGATGCTCTACAACTTCGTAAATAACTTTTCTCCCATCTTGAACCGTTTTTGAGATAGGAGCGCTAATTCCGCTGTTTTTCACCAGATGGCGCTTTAATTTCTTTAGATTGTAAAGATGTTATAATGGGATTTACTTCAGACCAAGATCTCTACAACAAAACAAACAGTATCAAGTAACCGTATTTTGAACTATATAGCGTATGTCTCACCAGCTACGCTACAACGTGAGCAATGTAGCTCAAGTGTGTATAGTGTAAGAAATTGCGAACAAAAAAATGCAAGTTTTTAGCCTTGTATTTTTAGCATCAATGTCAAAACTATCTTTTCGTACAAAATCGACGATGTCTCTGCAATTTTATAATTCACTTTTCCCTCCCTGTCTTGAACCATTTCCGAGATAGGAACGTTAGCATGAATGTCTAAACTATCTTTTTGTACTAAATCGGTGATACTCTTCAGCTTTGTAATTCACTTTTTCTTTAGAACAGTTTTCGAGATAGGAACACTAACTCCGCTATTTTCCACCAGGTGGCGCTGCAAGCGATTTAATATTGTACTGCATAGCCACTTTGCAAAACTTACACATACCATTTTTATCACTATAGCTGCAGCCGTTCAGCAGTAAAAAGAGTTGGGACTGATTTTTTTTAGACACCCTGTATTTTCTTTAGATCGTAAAGATATTACAATGGAACCTATTTCAGACCAAGACCTTTTCAACAAAACAAAAAGTATCAAAATCGGAGCATCCGTTCAGAAGTTATGAGCTAACAAACATAAAAAAAACCATACGGTTTGAATTGAGAACCTTCCTTCTTTTTTGAAGTCGGTTAAAAATAACCGTCGGTAGATAAAGTGTACAGATAGATCTAGTGTACAGATGAATTTGACAAGATTCGGCAAAAATTGGGGTTAGAATGCCGTTTTATGTAATGTACTTATTGGATACTGGTATATTAATGTGTTTTTTTTTGGGGGGGAGAGAGGGGGGGGCAATATTATTTGGAGACAACGTACCAAATCATGTTAACTTTATATACTATAATGTCTGTGGGTAGGTTGCAACAAGACGGGATAATACGGCAGTCAGTGACTTAAAACCATACTTTACCCTGAAGATGTGATATTAAAATATTACCTATTATATTAAACAATTAAATGAAAACTTTAATATTGATTTCAGATGCATCATTAATGTAAATATCATAGAGTTTCAATGTTTATTAAAATTACAATCTCAAAAACTGGACTTTTTTTTTTTTTTTTTTTTAAACACACTGTGAGTACATTGTGAGTGTTTTTCATTTTCATCCCATAATTTTACTATGGATTTTTAGCTTTTTCCCCCCCTCGTTTTTTACACTATAAAGTGCGGTGGCAGCACTTTAGAATCTAAAAAATCAGGTTTAAAAAAAAAAAAAAAAAAAGCAAAAAATCCATAGAAAAACATGGGATGAAAATGAAAAACACTCACAATGTTAAGTGTATAAAAAAAAAAAAAAAAAAAAGTCTAATACACGAAGAAACAAAAGGACAAACCTGACTAGAAAAAGTCAAAGAAGAGCGGGAAGGGACTCAGGACGGGGCCCTAAAGCTATCGTCGAGAGTTTAATACGTCTCGCTAATTATGTGACTCGCTTACTAATGCACTGATCTCATTGAAAATTTACACACGTCTTCAAAAAAGAAATAACTAGTGATTGAACTCAGGACCTGACTATCGCACGGGCACCCGGGTGTTTATAAATTGAGCCCTGGGCACAAATTTTTGAGAGGCACAAAATTTTACTAATGGTTAAAATATATAATATAAATATCCCCTCCTCCTCCCCCTTTTTTTTTTTAAATTCAATCGTGTTTCACTTACATGAATAAAATTTTAAAATAAAATCTGTCGTTAAGCTGACTGGGGATATTTTTTTTATTATTATTATTTTAGAGCCCAAAACAGGTACAGATTAATTTTTTGATCTGCTTTTTCGCCTGCTAAAAACTGATTTGTTAATAACAGTCTTTTGTTTGGGGGGGGGGGGGGATAAGTATGGTTCTTCTAACGGTGCACGAAAAATTTAAAAGTGTCCTGAGCACAAAAATTTGTTAGTCGGACTCAGATTGAACTAAGGTTTTTTTTTTTTTCCCTATTACAACTAATTTTACAACTCTATACGTGGGGTAAAAGGTACCGAAAATTGTACTGTTTCTGCATACAATTCTGCCAACAATTCAAATTTCAATTAAAAAAAAAAAAACTTTCGTTTAAGCACTAGCTATAGTTATCTACAATCAATTACTAAATTATTATTATTTAAAAAAAAAAAAAAAATATCTTCGTTCGCTCATTAGTGAACTTGAAAAGTCTAAATCCATTGATCGTGCTCTCTCATCTAAGTTAAAATGTTATACTGGTTCTGCACCTATATTTTATGGTTTACCTAAAATCCATAAACCTAACATCCCCCTTCGTCCCATTGTTGATTATACTAAGTCGCCCCTTTACAATCTTTCACGTTTTCTATCAAATTTATTAAAACCCCTCATTACTTCTTCTGATTATAGTTTAAATTCTGCGTTTCAGTTCCCAGATGCTTTAAAATTAATTCAAGTCCCCCTCTAGTTGTATTATGATATCATTAGATGTTGTATCTCTATTTACTTCTATTCCTATATCATTTGCATGTAATATTATTCAAGATATTTATCCTAATTTCAATGCTGACACTAATTTAAATTTAAATAATGCACTTGATCTTACCACTTTTTGTTTATCTTCTAATTGTTTTATTTTTAATGATTCTTACTATCGTCAAATTAACGGAACTGCTATGGGTGCCCCTATATCTGTCGTTATAGCTGAAATTGTAATGCAACACTTAGAAAACAAAATTAATTCCCAGTTACATGATAAGATTTTTTTCTGGAAAAGGTATGTGGACGATGTTTTTATAATTACTAAGCAACTTTATGTTAACGATATTTTAGATTTTGCTAACTCTTTATGTCCTGCTATCCAGTTTACCCTTGAAACTGAAATTAATAATGAACTACCCTTTCTTGACATCCTTATAATGCATAAAACAGTCAATGATTTTTTACATTTTTCAACTTCAGTCTATAGAAAACCCACCTTCTCTGGTCAATATCTTAACTTCAATTCAGCTAATCCTTTATCGCATAAACTTGCAGTTATTCGTACTCTTTTACATCGTGCAAAGCATTATTGTAGTAATTCCGATTTATTAAATATTGAACTATCCAAAATTTTTTCTGATTTAAAAAATAATGGTTACCCCCCCCCTCGTTTTATTAAAAGAATTTATAATGAAGAGTTCTATTTTTCACATAAATCAGTTTATCCTAAAGTTAAAAATTCCACTTATCGTACGACTATCCCTTATTATAAAGGTATTTCTGAAAATATCTCTAAATTACTTAGAACAGTTAATATCTCTACTAGCTTTAAACCTCAACTCCGTATTAGTAACTGTCTCTCAAACTTTAAACCCGCTGTCCCCCTCTAAACGTTTAGGTGTAATCTATAGTATTCCTTGTAAAAATTGCGATTCTACATATATCGGTGAAACTGGCAGAACAGGTGAAATTAGATTAAAGGAACATAAACGCTCATATAAAACAGGAGATTTAAGATCAAAACTCGTAATCCATTCTCTCAATAGTGATCCTATTCCGGATTTTGAAAATTTTAAAATTTTAGCTTCTAATGTAAATATCTATGAATCCCGTATTTTTCGAGAGGGCGCTTTTACCAAAATGCAACATTCTTCCTTGAACGAGGCTAAGGCTATTCCTCCTGAATATTTTATCTTGCTGTGATGTTTTATGATTTTTTGTAAATGTTGTTTGTGCTTATATGTTTGACACTGAGGAGGGCTAGTGTTCTAGCCGAAACGTCTGTCTTGTCTTCTAATGTTTTTAATTAAAATGTATTTTTAAAGTTTTAAAATTTTTTTATTATCTCATTTTAAATGTTACATTGGTTTTAATATATTAATGAGACGTATAAACTATGTTTAATTTTATTAAAAAAACTTTCGTTTAAGCACTAGCTAATACTTATCTACAATCAATTACCAGATTATTATTATTATATATATAAAGAGAGAGATAAAGAGCTTCTCTTTAGCTTTTGAAACCCATTTAATCTTTTAAATGTGAATCATTTAGTAAGCAATATAAATAGGACACAGATTCATGACCATTCACAAGTTGTAAAAAATGTATGATAGAAAAATAAAAAGATGCTCACTCCTTTGATTCTGAGCAGGCATTTGGAGCAGGTGGGTGCCAAGTGAGCTTCATAGCAGTTTTCACAGTACAACTGTCCCCTTTCCTCTACAAAACCGGTGTCGACGAGGGAACGGTGGCACCTGTTGTTGGCACAAATGAAGTGGTCGGGACACCAGGATTTTCCCAAAGCCAACACAAATGGGCCTCTGTAAATAATAATTCACTTCAGTTTACTGTATTTATACTTAATATTAGTATTTTAATATTGATTTACCCATGATAATTTCAAAACATGCGCAATCACAACTGGGAAAGATAACTCACACCAGTAAAATTTCACAGATTATAAACTATCGCTATGACCAGGGATCCAGTCCGGAGGTGGATTCCACACACTTTTTAAACTGCTGAAAATAATAATACATATCGTATTTCACGAGGTCATAACCAGTGACATCTCGCCTCGAGTAACAAATGTGGTTAGAGCAGGATTCACAATTTTAGTCAATCAACAAGTGGGGAAAAAAACTAAATTGACATCTATAAAATTACTGAGTAAACCACTTTGATGTCAGCGCGATCCATGTCAATAAATGTCGTTGTAGAGTTATCTAAAGAAGTTATCGAACAGTTAACATGTTTAAAATATAGGCCTTTGTTTAATATAACTGATTATTGGTAAATTAGAAAAGTCCAAAACGATTTCGTTTGATCCGATGGCGATCCATCGAAATGAAACACGTTGCCAATTTTGAGAATTTAGTTTGGTCTAATGAAAATATATCGAATGACTATTTAATCTACACTATTCAAAACAATTAGGGGATGATGCGAATTCACTTAGAAACAACCAAATAATCAATAACTTTTTAAACAAAAATTAAATGAAAGAGGTGAAATAGAAAAATCGTAACATTTTTAAAGTTGGAAATAAGCAAATTTGGTCTGCGAAGTAAAAAAAAAAAAACGCATCATAGATAAAGAGTAAAACTCGACCTGCAACATTCTGTATACGTAGGAAGAAATTAAAAGCAATTGGCACTCGTTGAATGCTTTGCAACATTCAATACAATGTCATAGCAACACGACTTAACCCAATCTGCCATTTAGATTCGGGTTTGACACACTTCATTGCAAAAGTTCCTCAAAGTGACATTTCTGGAGTATATTGTATTTTAGATTATTTTTTATGATTAAATGTTTTAAATAATAGCCATACGAATTATAGTCATGTACACGGTTACATTTTTAATCTTAAGTTGAAATAAGCATTAGTTTAGTACATTAAAACAACATTATAATATTGCCTTTTTCATTTTTCAAAGGCATTCAGAGGGTTAAAGTTTAAATATACATATTTCGAAGTTCATATTCTTTTCTCATACCTTACAATACCTATAAAATCATACATTAGTCAACAATGCATTTCGTCATCCGCAATTATATCCAAAATCTTAAGAATATACCCTAATTGTTTTGAACAGTGTGTGTTTCAGTTACAGAAAACTAATGGTAAAATACTGGAATACATATATATCCATATATAACCATAACTGCTAATTATTAGTAATTTGCAACGGACTAAAGCTTTTTAGTGAGTAAGACTTCAATTAAAACAGCGATGGTAGTAAAAACAGTATTATGTTATATCAATACTACGTCAAAATCTATCTCATACAGCACACTTAAATCTCTGGAACGTCGCAAGAACATCGCACTGTGATATTGCATAGATGTTCTGTTACATCTCTGGAACATCTCAGATACGTTCTAGGGATGTGGAAATGTCTCAGCTTTGTGACATCACATACAATACCTGCGCGTGCGCGAGATTAGCAGTTTGGGCTCTCAAATGTCTCAAATATTTAGTACATCTCAGAGGCAATCAACCGTGATATCTCAGAGATAATTGTTTTGAGACGCACTGAGATGTGATGATAATGAGACGTTGCGATATAACTGAGACGTCCTCTGGAACCTAGTGTACTGTATGGGATGCTAATCAACTCTTTAATTACGGAAAGAATTTTTGTTAAACATAACATTTTTCAAAATTCCTAAAAATTGCCAATTGTGTAAAAGCATATTTAACACGTTGAGCGCCATGTCAACCATTCTAGAATCTAGACATTTTGTCATATATCTATAAGTACTGGGGGAATCATCTTGAAACTTTAGGAGTGTGCAGAAGATGTTATACTTGAAACATTTCAGTGAAAGTTTTACCCCGAAAGTAAAAGCAGTACCTATAAAAAATTAAAACGTTGAACGCCCTCTCAGCCATCGGTGGCTGACAGTGTCAAATAGGACATAAAGCCGCGTCAACCATCGGTGGCGGATATAAAATAGGATATAAAACTAAAAATATTACATTTAATGATTGAATTTATTTATTACAGGAGGAATCACTATGGAATTTTAATGGATTTTAAGAATTTGCGTGGCGCTCATTATGTTAATAATGCAGACCCCTCAAATCTGGAAAAATTTAATGTTATTTTTTAAAATGATCACACTCGCACCATAAATGTTTAAGGCAAACCATTTTATTGCCGCTAACAATTACACTTGGCGGCAGTGGTGTTATAGCGAAGTGGTCGATAAACAGATTCAGTCGAAATTTTTCGAACATTTGTCTATTAATGAAAGATTAAGATTTTTTTACCTAATAGGGGTTCCACAAATATTACAAATGGGAATCCTGGCTCCAGTAGCAACTTGTGGTTTCATCTGTCCCCGGCCTCTTCTAGGAGCTGGCTTCGACCCGGAACCGGCATTCATAGCTACACCGGATTGCATGACACCTGTGGAAGATGAAGTTGTAGTCGTGGTGCTGCTAACATTCCAAGTGTGGGCCTTGGTGCTCTGCACTGGGTTTCGGGGCTTGGGACTCGTTTGTGGTGGCACCTTCACAGCAGAAGTTGGGGCTACGCCAAAAGTTGGACTTGACATAGCCTGGGGTGTAGGAGAAAGAGGGGAACCGTATTTAGGGACCGACTGAGCATGTTGGGTGCCAGGGGGTGGGCGGTAAGATGGCAGAGTAGGGGTTATATTGGAAGTCAAGACAGGTTCTGAAGTTGTAGTTTTCTGCGGTGGCCACACAAATTTATGACCTGCAGAAAAGAGAAGAAAGAAGAAGACAGAGGAAATAGATGTTAAGTAAAAAAAAAAAAATATTTTATCACTTTGAAGTGGTGCGATAGATAAATTACCAGTTACAGATAGTAACGAAATGGTGTACGCCTACCTACCGAATCTAGTGTCTTTGATTAATGTAATCAATCGCAATAATTGATCAACTTAAAAAAATTCGAGACGATTTAATTTGATCTGATTGAGATCCATCGAAATACGTTGTCGGTTTTCACAATTTAGTTCAATCTGATGAAGATAGACTGTCGAAACACGTTGGTTATTTAATCTATTTTGGTTTCAGAAGACCAATTGTAGCATACTGGAATACAATAAACGATTTATTAAATGTCTATCGAATCCTCATTTTTTTCTCCTTTATGTGTTGATCCGGTTCATTTACCTATTTAGATCTTTGGTATCATGAGTGAAGCCGCAGGTCCCTTTGGTTCGCTTCCTTAAACTCTGTAGTATAATGTCAAAACGGGCTTACAGTCGTAACGGTAGTGATGTGAGGGTTTGGGGCGATTGCATATCCCAAGGAATTAGGCCTGGGTAGGCCCTCAGAGGAAGTCTTTCTAAAGGTTCCTAGCCAGTATTAAGAAGAAGTCGAAAAGAAATGGAAAACTCCGATCGATTAAGACGATGATTGTGTCCTGGGTCCGAACCCACCACCCACCAGCTCTGAGAGAAGTACCTATCTGCTGTTGTAGGGCTATTGTCGTAACGACTCAATTGCGTTTATTTTGGAACTAGAAAGGCTCTTTAGGGCCTGAGACTGTCAGAGTCACTCACTTATTTTTATCTGTTGTCCGACAAGTTCACAATCATATCAAGCAACGAAAGTCAAAATGTTTCAGGAAATGATCTTGCGTTTTCAAGTTCACTTAAAATAATTAGTCTGTACCATTATGATTCATTACCTGCGATTTAACGTCGATTATTTGCAATATTTATTGGTATCTGAGAAAAGATAGATATATTTTCGAGCACACACTGCATATAAATACAAATGAAAGAGGAATTTCGGTGTTAGTGGTATTGGTATGTGTGTTAAGGCCAATTGTAGACACGAATCCGAGTAGAATATCGTCCACGGGGGTTCGTTTTAGAATATCCCAGTCCATATTCAAGTGAGAAAACAGACTAGGATACATTTCCGTAGTTTCCAGGAAAAAGAAAAATAATCATGGATAACTCCAAATGCGGGGTCTGGGTCTAAATCCGGAAATCCTCATCTATCAGCTTTAACCCTTTGCGGCGCAGGGTAATTCGGATCATTTAAATTGCACTGTCATCGGAATTTACGAACAAAATTAAAATAAAAGAAATTTTAAATTTTCAGGTTAAAAAAAAGGGCCTTTTCTGCTATGTTATAAATGTAAATTTTCGCTAAAAAATTTCCGGGATGAGTTTTTGCACTTGAGAATTAGGTGTTTCATCAGCGGGAACACTGCGACTGAAAGGGTTAAGAAAAGAACCTATTGGCCGCTGACAGCGGTGACTGAATTTTGCAAAAAAAGACTTTAAAACAAAGTTCAAATCAATAAAATATTTCTGTGATTGGAACGAAAAATACAAAACTATGCGTACATTTTTTTCATTGGCGTCATGCATAATGCAACTAGCAAGCATTTAAGTGGTACGTTTTTAATAATCACGGTAATTGCAAAAGAGTAATATTAGAATGCATGCTTTTAAAAAAGCACTTTTTTGTCATGCAGAGTATGGGCGGATCTTGAGACTAATTTGATTTCTGATTTGTTTTCATTATTTCATGAAAGTCAAATTTTTAGAAAGTTTAAATGAGTCGCAATGCCAGCGATAGCAAAGCATTTAAAGGTGAATGCCAGGCCTGGTCCAAGATTGAAAAGAACCGGCCTGCCTACTTCAATTTTTCATTACTTAACACATTGACTTTATCCTAACTTGTTTGAGTAATAATATTGGTATCAATTGCTTAAATTGTTTTTTGTGCTGTTTTATTATAGTAACTGCATGGTGGGGTGTTTCAAAGGCTTTTTCTTGTGAAAATCTCATGTGCGGTAGTCTAATATATATGGTAAAATGGCAAATTTTTAACAGATTTCAACTAAATTTTTAACCGATTTTCATTTGTGAAACGTTTTTAGATAAAATTATGCACCACAAATTCAAAAGAATTTTTCATCCTAAATTCTACACACAAAAGAACTTTAAATACTGGAGACTCTACAAATCTATAAATAATTTTTTAATTGAAGGACTTGGCAGAATTGTACACGGTTTACAAGAAAAATTATTCTCTCTCTCTCGCTCTCTTTTTTTTTTTTTAAGGATGAAGTAAAAAAACAAGTTAAAATTTTCATCGATAGAAGGCATTGAATAGACGCAATAACATGAAATATGCAAATCAGGATCCTATAAAATGCAGGGTTTTACAATTAACAGTTCATGTCTGATTTTTCCTCCTACTTGCTCATACATAATTTTAATTATGATGCTGATTGCTCACTGGTGGATAAAGGCGATAAAGCGTTAATGGAGAAATTGTTTTTCCCCAGCCAAGAATCTCCGACTAAAGCTTTACGATGGGACGTTAAAGGTTCAGATCCAATCACTCTTGCCGGACTGACTTCCTTGGTACGACATTTCGAACAAACGGTAAGTTTGTGTCTTCGTCCTTGTAGTGATGCCCCAAGTTTATCGCTCGTCTGCACTTCTAATGTTACATGGCATATAGACACTCTAAAGTAACAATCAACGGGGGCAGTAGGTAGCGCACAAAAAGTGGCACGAAGCATTAGTATACTGATGCCATCGGTAGTACACATATTTCTTGGTGTTCTAAAATTGAACCCCTACAAGCCGAAATTAGTGCACCAGTTTTTATCAAATGACAAAGCTAATGTTGATAGAAATTCGCAAATTCGGCTATTTTGAAAATTTATAATGATCCATAATGGCTTCTCAATATCTTGTGGACAGATGAGGCTTATTTTTCATTTCATCGGACAGTTAACGCCCCTAACTGCAGAATTTGGGCAAAGAATTCACGTGCCTATACTGAAGAGCCTCTATCTTCACCACGTGTTACTGTTTGATGTGGTTTTATTGCGTTGACTATTGTGGACCTTATTATTTATTTACTTACTTATTTTTAAGAAAGATAAAAAGAGCTGTGCAAAAGCTGGCTAGAAGACCTGCTCAATTATTGAAAAGCGGTACTTGCATTTGCTGCAGGAGAAAGGGATGTCCTTGACATAAGCATTTATATAAGACCAAGTACTTCTTCATATCACGACAAGAGGCCTCTCCACTAACCGTCCCCAGAAGACAGAGCCAATGTTATTCTATGGAGAATTTCGCCCCATTATAACTCATTAACTAATACATATTTTTAAATTCCGTTTTCGCATTCAGAAACTTCACAGCTATTAAACAATTTATCGCTTTCTAAAAACAATTTTTTTTTAATTTTTAATATTTTGAGTTTGTAAAATGAGAATTTTCACAATGTGAAATTTTTCCTTTTTGAGCTTAAAAATGAAATCTTAAAAATAAAAGAAATCAATTTTCAGAAAGCAATAAATTGTTTAATAGTTGTGAATTTTCGGAAAGTGTAAACGGAATTTAAAAATATGTATTAGTTGATGAATTATAATAGGGCAAAATTTCCCATAGAATAACATTGGCTTCGGCTTTCGGAGACGACAGGTAGAGAGTCCCCTTAAGCGTTCCTAAGAAGAATCTTCACCGAAGAACAATTAATTAGCCACCACTACAGAAATAAATGGCATCTTCGCTCGCCGAACTTATCACTTTGTTTTTACGTCAATTTCAAAGCGTACTGCAATAGCTCATCATCTTTGATGCAGTTAAAGAACGCCATTCGTCTTAATCCAATCTGATACACTACATGCTGCAGTTAACGGTGATGTAACTCGCTTGCAAACTGCAATTTGGGGTGATGCCGGACACATAGAATAAGAGTGATATGTTTGTAACCATTTGCCTGCATGCAAATATAGTTTCCATGGAAATGTGCGATTTGCTGCATGCAGTGCCCTCTATCGCAAAAAATTTAAACCTTTTTTTTTTTTTGAAGTGTGAAGAAAAAAGTGCGAAATTTTCGCACTTTATTTATTGTTACAGTTACGTTAAAAACTTGAAACTCATAAGTATTACACCAATTTCACCCCCTAATTAAAATTTAATTTATTAGAAGTCAAATTATTATTAGAATCAAATTAATGTTGTGCAATAGTGAAAATAAAATCATTCAAAGAAAGTTTTCAAAATAAAATTCATGATTAACGGCACAGTTTTTATACAACTGCAGGCAGTACAGTTTTAGTATAGGACCCTCATAATGCCTTTTAAATTTTTGTCGCCATGTTGGCGATGACTTTTTATCTAATTATTTAGACGTATTTTTTTGTTTAAAAAAACTAATTCCTATTTTGATTATACTTTTTACCATTGTATTTTTAGTCAATTTATGATAATAATTCACATTCTGTATATATTTTTAAAATATAGCTAGGTTTAAAATGATGTTTACAAAGATACTGAAGAAGCAACTTTTAAAAATACATTTTTCCATAAAATAATCTCATCAGACAAATGTCGTCATTTTTTCTTATTAGATCATTGAGCTGAGTTCGCGTGCTTAAATATTGCCCATTTTAAAATATTTTTTTCCCTCGCGTATTTTATTAATTTGATCATTATCGTATTGTTTAGACAAAATATAATCGTAACTGAACCACGTTACAGAAATATTATGTAGATATTTTAAATATTTACAGATTTACGAGAACACTCGGTATACATATTTAAATTTTTCCATTGCGTCGCTGAAAAGGATACTAAAAGTCACTATTTTAAAAAGGTAAAAAACTAAACATTTTCTAGCCATGAAGTTTTTTTTTAGCACTTTTTACTTGATTTTATATGACATTCAATATCAGTTTTTTTTTTTTTTTTTTTTTTTTTAAGCACTTTTTACTTGATTTTATATGACATTCAATATCAGTTTTTTTTTTTTTTTTTGGTAAAAAATGGGAACATTGAATTGCTGGGTTAGAAATCGCTTATAATTTTATATATATTTCTAGGTTCCATTTTGAAATAGGAAGTTTAAATGTTACATAGCTTGAATATCTATTGCAATGAGTAAAATATTAAAAATGCAGTCACTCCAAACTGATAAAACAAAAGGAAGGAAATATTAAGTAGAAAGGGAAGAGAAAAGCAAGGAAATATTACAAAAAACCGCAGTTCACAGCATCAAGGCCTCGTGTTTCCATTGCACTGCATTCTAACAAAAATTCTCAAAAAATCAAAATCAGTTCCAAAAACATTTTTTATACATATTGCTCTTTCGAAGCTTCATTTTCAAATTCTTTAAAAATAAATAAAGTCTATCTACCCAGTCTGCAGAACGAAATACGCAGGTTTCGTGTGCACACGAAAAATGTTTTGTTGTGTAATAGATTTCAGTATGTACTGAGTGATGCGTGTACATGTAGGGTTTGGTAGTCTGCTTCAGAGACCGAAAATTAGGCGAGATGCCCTGCGTAGGGAGCCTAGCGAAAGAATTCCTAGCGTGTATTTATGCGAGTTCTGGAAAAAACTATGGAAAACTCTGAACATATAGGCCAACGAGTGCAACCTAGGTTTAAATTCAGCATCTCCAGCTTTGAGAGACTCTCGCCCTGTGGTGGGGCCATATAGACTTGGGGTAAAATATTTGTCAGTGTTATTAGGATGATAATTTCCACCACATGCGTCAGGTTTTTTATGAAAAAACAGATTTATTTGCTTTAACGGCCCTTTTCACTTACCGTCACCGGAAGCCCGAGCCAATATTATTCTATAGGGAAATTTTCTTTACAAATAACTTATTAACTAAAACATATTTTTAAATTCTGTTTTCACTTTCATAAAATTCCCAACTGTTAAATGGACGGACCTTTTTGAAAAATGTATTCTTTTAATTTTTAATATTTTATTTTGAGTTTACAAAAATAAAAAAAAATTCACATATTTAAAATTCGTATTTTGCAGCTTCAAATAAAATATAAAAAATTAAAAAAAATAATTTTTTAAAAAGGTCCGTCCATTTAATAGCTGGGAATTTTCAGAATGTGAAAACAGAATTTAAAATAAAAAATACGCATTAGTTAATAAGTTATTTGTAAAGAAACATTTCCCATAGAATAACACTAGCTTCGGCTTCCGGCGGCGGTGAGTGAAAAGGGCCCTTCAGGGGACAGCCTGCTGTTGAAAATGAGAAAATGAAGAAATTTTCGACGAAATTTCAATAAAAATAATAAATAAATAAATGCCTGTTTTTTTTTTTTTTTTTTTTTTTTTTTTTTGGTGTGTGTGTGTGTGAACTAGTATGACATTACTCTGTTGATTAAAATATTATTTTGATTTACTTTAAAATAGAAAATTATTTTTATTGTAGATCATTTTTTAAAGAATTCAAGGGTATTTTCTCACTACAAAACATTCAAACTAAGAATCTGAACAAAAAGGGTTTAATTATTTTAATAATATAAGTTTAATTAATAATTAAATTTGAGATATGAAATCACCATTAAAAAATTTATATTTCCACAATCATAATTTTTTTTTTCTATTGAACAGAACTTATTTTTAGTTCATTTTATTCATTCATGTCAAAATGTATGGTTGATAAAAATTTTTAAGTTCATATCTCCAATATTTTTTGACATGTCCTGCGCGCAGTAAGAAAGCACCCTAGAATATATAATAATAATAAAAAAAAAATCTGCAATAAAAATAATTTTCTATTTTAAAGTAAATCAAAATAATATTGTAAAATCAATAGAGTAATGTCACACTAATTAACACAAAAAAAATTTTGTTTGTACACACATAAAAAATAAAAATAAAAATAAAAATAAATAAATAAATAAACTTCTGAAAGTTTATCGAAAATTTCTTCATTTTTCCCATTTTTAAAAGTAGCCTGCCCCCTTAAAAGAGCATCCAGGATTCAAACCTCGAATTTCTTTTTGTCTTTAGCAGGCCTAGCAGCATTTTAAAAATTATATGCTTATTTAATTATATTGTCACCACAACTTTAAAACAATACTTTTTAACAATGTTTTAGCACTGAAAGGTTTGGAAAGATGCAGATCTTGGATCCAGGCAGTGTTGCCAGATTGGAGAATTTCTTTTATTCAATACCCACCACTAAATATTAATTGTGACGGTTGCCTAATCACTTCGAAGATTATTACCATGTTTTTATTAACTTCTATTCTTGTTTGTTTGTCCGGTACAAATCTTGCAATCGATTTTTAACTAACTTCTCTACTAGCTAGACATTTGAAACTTTCACAGTAGCTCAGAACCCGGTGACAACACAATACTTCGAAGTCCGACTTTCGAATAATTTTCTTTTAATTAATTAAAATATTAAAATAATAACCTCCTAATAGCTTTAAAAATAGCCATTAAAATAGTAGCTATAATTTGTTGCAAAAAAAAAAAAAAATACGAGTTCATTTTCTTTAGACATAAAAATAAATGCATTTAATTAAACGTTAGCGTTAAAAAATTGTAAAAAGTTAAATTATGCATTTGGCAAAAATGGACGTCATTACCATTTTAAAGATTTTATACACATTAATAAAGTGCTAATGCAAATATATGATGTTCTGAAAGGATTAATATTTTATTTTTAAAACCAACTTTTTTTTTTTTTAAATTCAAATTTCCAGTAACTCTTTAACCAATCAAATTAGAACGTCCATCTTTGGAATATCGATAATAAGGATTTTCTCGCCAAAAGTTGCCAAATTTGGCGCCAAATCTATTACCTGCCTATTGGAGCTTTTTAATGTGTTTTAAAGGGAAAATTAAGCTATTTTAACGCGAAACAGAGCTGGAAATGCAGAAAATTGACATTTTATCAACTTACTAAGCTTCTTTGAAAGAATTTGTACAAAAATAAATTTTTTTCCAATTTCGTAAGAATACGCATTGATAAAGTGCTTATGTAGTTAGTTCTATAACTATGATTCAACAGAAAACTTAAAAACATGGTTTATAAAAAGTTTTTTATCTTATAATTATATTTACTTTAAGTGCCATTGGCCTTTTCCTTCAGTCTATAATTTTGATTAGTCTCTTATTTTACAAACTCTATTGAACAATTTCTTTCTTTTATTCTTTTTCCCCTGTTGGGCATTCCGTCTAAGATAAACTCTTTATAACAAATTTCAAAATGAACTCATACAATGCGCCAAATATTCTTTGTTTTAATATTTATTTCAGTGACGTAAAATAAGTGAAAAATCACATGATTTCGATACAATCAGAGAATTTTAAGAATTCGATAAATTGAAATTAATAAATGATAACTTCGAAAGAGCAATAACCGACAGTTAGTGACACACAAGTAAATTTAAAATAATATTCATAATTATGCAAATTTATGGTCAGGGGAAATGCATGAAAGAAAGCTTATAGTTAAAAAATATATATATTATGCATATTTGTTAAAATTTTGAATGATTTCAAATTAAATAATAAATTTTTAAATTGTCATTTTCTAACACTTACCTGGGCCGGTTGTCGTAATGTGACTCGATGGGGTAGTGGGAGAAAGAATTTGACTTCCAGGAGTTGTAGGCTGTATTAAAATAGGAAAAAAATGATTAGTGATGATGAGATTATTAATATAGGTTCAATACCGAAAAAATATAAGGTTTTTAGGAGAGTTTGCGCAAAATTCAACAAAACGTTATAAAAAAAATCTAAATTTTATTTTTTTGCTAAACTGTATGTGCATAGCTTTGAAGCGATCCTTCTGCTACGCATTTCCATTACTATTTTGTTGTTATACTATGATTTAAAGCAACAGCTGTCATAAAACCAAGAGAGCTAGCTATTTTGCTCCTTATAGGGTAGGAGAGATTGCGCTAATTTTAACTACAATTAAATTGTTAACATGATAATTGCACTTAAATGACATTGGTATAAGGTTTTTGTAAACAAATACTTTTGTATTACATGTAGGTATTTCAATTTAATAATTGAAAAATTAAAAATTAAAATAAAAAACTAAAAAGGAATAAAAAGGATTTAAAAATTTTTATTTAAAAGAAAATAAATTAAAGAAGCAGATTAAAAAAAAAAAAAAAAAATGACTAGATAACAAAAAGTAACATTTAGTTACTAGATAATATGTTTAACTTCAAATTAATTAAGTTCCTTTTCAGTTAGAATAGTTTCTTGTTTGTTCACCTAATCTATCGTTGTCTAGAATCGTTGCACTCTTGTTATAAAGCATACAACTTTCATGCAACCGCCTGCCACAAGTAAAATTTATAAACGAGTCCATGGTAAATCGTTTAATTTAAAAATTCTTTGTAATACTACCATTCTATAAAAAATCCTAGAAAGGGTTTTGAAAATTTAAGCAAACATTTTTGAAAACGAGACAAAATAACCATATTTAACCTTAGACTGTTCAAGCAATGAATATGCATACTTAATTGGGCACTCCGCTGTCGACATTGTAGAACAACCTGGAGTTTCAGAAGACCCATTGTACTCCTTCCTGCTGATCCCCCTATGTGCGCAATCTCTGCTAGCTTTGCCTTGATCAGTTTTTAATTATGGAGAGGAAAAATCTCAAAAGCTATTTTTATGATTTCACCATTTCTTCTTGTCTATGTAATCCTATAGGATTTCCGTGGTTTCTTATTTTACGGAAACAATTTAGTATTTTTTAAACTTATTTTGTTTAATAAAATTAAACATAATTTATATGTCTTATTAATATATTAAAACCAATGTAACATTTAAAATGAGATAAAAAAAAAATACAAAACTTTAAAAATACATTTTAATTAAAAACATTAAAACACAAGACAGACGTTTCGGCTAGAACACTAGCCCGTCTCAGTGTCAAACATACAAGCATAACATTCACAAAAATTCCAAATACATCATAGCAAGATTATATATTCAGGGGGAATAGCTTTAGCCCGTATTTTTCTGGAGGGCGCTTTTACTAAAATGCAACATTCTGCCTTGAACGAGGCTAAAGCTATTCCCCCTGAATATTTAATCTTGTTATGATGTATTTAGAATTTTTGTAAATGTTATGCTTGTATGTTTGACACTGAGGAGGGCTAGTGTTCTAGCCGAAACGTCTGTCTTGTGTTTTAATGTTTTTAATTAAAATGTATTTTTAAAGTTTTAAATTTTTGTATTTTTTATCTCATTTTAAATGTTACATTGGTTTTATTTTGTTTAGATAAAATAAAAAGCATGTAAAAGTTTGTTTGGATTTTAGACGCAGAAGATTATCCACTACTTTTTTATTTTATTTCATTTAGATATATATAAGAGCATGTAAAAGTTTTGTTTGGATTTAAGTTGCAGATGATCATCCCCACAGTATTTTTTTAATCTTACTTCGTTCAGATTAAAAAAAAAAAAAAAAAAAAAAAAAAAAAATGTGTGTAAAAGTTTTGATTAAATTTTAAATGCAGATGATCATCCACTGCACTTTTTAATTTTATTTTGTTTAGATATACGACAGAACGTCTAAAAGTTTTGTTTGGATTTTACACAGATGACCACCATTGTACTTTTTAATCTTATTTTGTTTAGGTAAAAAGTCCGTAAAACTTTCGTTTAAATATTAAACGCAGATGGTCACTCACTGCGTTTTTAATTTTATTTGGTTAGATAGAAAGATGTAAAAGTTTCGTTTGAATTTTACGCGCAGATGATCATCTACTGTGCTTTTTTAATCTTATTTTGTTTAGATAAAAAGAAAAGAATGTGTAAAAGTTTTTTAGATTTTAGACGCAGATTGTCATCCACTATACTTTTAATATTACACTGTAAAAAATATGTCCTGTTTGCTGCCAGAAATTCTCTAATTTGAGAAAATACGTTCTGACAACGTAATTTTTTCGTAAATTACACGTCTGGCAGCAAATAGCCCATATTTCATTTACACGAAGAGAAAAAGAGAGAGTAAAAGTTTCATTTGGATTTTAGACACAGATTGTCTAATCTGTGGAAGTAAATTTGGTGCCACTGTAAAAAATATGTTCTATTTGCTGCCAGAAATTCTCTAATTTGAGAAAATACGCGTAATTTACGAAAAGATTACGTTGTCAGAACGCATTTTCTCAAATTACAGAGAATTTCTGACAGCAAATAGGACATATTCTTTACAGTGTGGGTATGGAAAAGGAGGAACATTTCTTATAAAGGAGGCATTTAAAAATATCTTTGGAGGGAGGATATTATTAAAAAAAAGAATTTCTGCGAGAAATAGATTTTTCAATAGAAAAAGGAAGTCTGAAAAATATAAACGTTCCATTGAAAGGAAAAAAAAAAAAAAAAAAAAAAAACAGTTAATCAAGGTTATAAGTTTGTATTAAAAAAAAGTTCTATATTCAATAGAAGAAAGTATTAAATTCATAAAATTTTTCGACTTCTGGTTATCTATAGGTTTACACTTCTCGAGATGCCCTGAACATTAACTGATTATTTTTATAAAATACGTGTGTGCGACGTGACACATTTGTAACAGACCTTAAGAATTAATGCACGGGATTTCATAAAAGTTTGTATTTAGATGCACCTTGACATAAATTGGTGCCTATTGCGCAACAGGAGGCGCTGCTATGTTCTTATTTTTCACATTTACGGGAAGACTATAACTCAGCTTCTATAGTGTACAAATGCGCATATTTTGATATGCGAGAGGGCCATTATGAAAACTATGCTGATTCTGTTTGGGTACACATCAGCCGATAAGTGGCGCTGTCATGTTGCAATTTTCCTTCCGTTCAGGAAGACTATTATCTCGATTTCTTCATCGTGTAAATCTACAAAATTTGATACGTGAAGTAGCACATATGAAAAAGAATACTAGCTTAATTTGGGTAGATACAGGTATATCGGCCAACATGTGGCGTAAAGAGGGAATTTACACTTAAAAGAAATGGTAAAATTATTTTAAATTAGAATCTATATACCGTAAACTGGGGTGACTGACACCAATCATGTTTTGTGTTTGCTTCCTATATTTTGCTCATGTAATGCGAAATGCAGGTCCAAAGAGTGTCAAAAGTCACCCCGGTTTACGGTATGAGCTAAATATAGGAAGCAAACACAAAACATGATGGGTGTCAAAGTCATCCCGCGGTGTCAAAGTCACCCCAGTTTACGCTACCGATTATCTAAATAATGACTAACACATTTAGAATAAATAAAGAAAGAAAGAAAAAAAAAGAAGATCATAAGGTGATAGAAATGCACCGCCTGCTACACTTTACTTAAAAAATGATGGAATTTTATTCCCGCAAAATTCATGAACAAATAGGGCAGTATATAATTCGGGAGGGGGGGGGTGAGCAACATACAATTACATGTTACCCAATATAAATAATAATGGTGTGATTGTGGTACACAGACTTGTTGCTGAAGATGGTAGTTATTTTGGAATCACTATATAGTTTTGACAATACATCATATTTCATACCCTCCAACATCCTAATTAATATTCCGTAGTATTGTTAGTCCCGCCCTTTTTCTCACACCAATAATGTTTTAGAGTAATATTCTCCAAATGCAATTGCAATTAAATAAGAAGAAAAATACTGTAAAAATATACTGGTGTAAAAAAGAAGGCGGGGCTGACAATACTACATAATATTAATTAGTATGTTGGAGGGTATGCATCATTGTAACCGATTATAAGTTTCTCAATCACTATGGTGCATTTTGTAAGCTAACACAGTAAAAATTACAAAATTCATGTAAGCTACTTTCTTGATGCACTCGTCTGCTTCGTACTGCCCGATGAAAGTTTGTGCTAGATTATTTCGACCCGAAACAAGTGTCTTAAAGCATATTAGTTTGATAACTTTATAAAATTTGTATTCTTCTTCAACACAATTATTCAGTTAATCAGTAATCAAAACGTAGTTACCGTTTTAAAGGGAGGTGCCGGAGCAGCTGTAGATGGAGAGAAAGGAGAGTTCGATTTGAAAGGTGGCTGAGAAGGCGCACTCACAGGTGTATTCGGCTTGAAAGGTGGCTGGGAAGGCGCACTCACAGGGGTATTCGGCTTGAAAGGAGGCTGTGTAGGCGTCGTTTGTGGACTTTGAGGTGCCTCCACGTGGTGCATTTCACCAATTTTCTGCAACAAGAGAAGATGATTTAAATGCAGGGAAAACTATTGTTTATGCACTGTAATATATATTAATTCTTTTATGTTCATGAAAACTAACAATAAAAATGCACATATTTTTGATAAGAACACATAAAGAGTCGATATTTATGGATTTTTGTAATAATCTACTATTTACGATTGTTGGAGTGTCGTGAAAAGCCAAAGTGAAAGGCTTTATTACATTTAAATATAATTAAAAATTAAGAAATATTTATTCAGCGCTTTGAATGGCTAGAAAACTCTCCAATAGAACACATTTAATACGTCGAATATGTCTCCAATATACCATGTGTAGGCATATTTAAATAACGCACGGCAGCGAGCACTGTGCCCATTGACTGTCCTGAACTTTTGCACTTCGATTCTTTAAAAAGTGAATGAGAATTTTCCAAAACAAGTGTACAATCAGGGGCGTAACCAAAAATATTATCTGCAGGAGGCTAAAATGGCTAGCAAGTGTCTGAGACACACTTGCTTGTTTGTTTCAATGATTAAATAATAATAATCAATAATAATAATTTCGAAATATTTTCGAAAGGAATGAGGTCGAGTCTCTATAGTGCTTTCCCTTAGCTATGCCTTTAACTGTGATTATAATTGGGTTTAACATGTTCTTAATTGTAAGTTTAAAATAATAAGAGGTAACCGCCACTAAGTGATAACAATCAGTTAGTAGTTGCTCTTCAATAGAGGTGTAATATATAACAGGGACCATGCTGCATTAAAAATATTCTTCATCCTGTTATTTTTTTATTTTTTTATTTTTTTTTTACAGTAAATTCAAACCCATAATTTTTAACAAGTTTTTATTTTTAATGATTTATGTAATCCCCCTCGTTATCAACAATCTTTAGGTATCTAATGTGCAAGTTTTCAATGCTGGATCGATAAAAATCAATTGGTTTTTGAGACATATTCTCTAGAGATTGCATTTTAGTCATCTTCCAAATATTAAAAATTTTTGCCACTTAGAAAGTATTGTAGCGGTCAAAACGAATGGAAATTGGATGGCACAATATCGGGCGAGTATAGTAGGTGAGGCAATACCTCCCACCCCAATTCATTATTTTTTTTCTGGGTTCGTCTTGCGCAGTGCGGTCTTGCCTTATCGTTTTACAAAATAACACCTTTTCTGTTGACAATCGCTGGGCACTTTTCAATCAAAGATTGATTTATTCGATCCAATTGTTCACAGTAAAGGTCTGCATTCACAGTTTGTCCAGGTTTCAGTACTTCAAAATAAATTAACCCACGAATATTCCAGCAAACATACAAAAGCTTCTGTTTGTGGTGTAAGCCTGACTTAGCTGTACTTTGTGGAGATTCATTCGAAGAAAGTCATTGCCTTTTGGATTATCATAAAGAACCCATTTTTCATCTCCAGTGATAAAAAAAAACGCTTCTGTTTTGTGCTACTGAAGCAACGAGTTCCATGGTCGCGATCGGTTAGCTTTGTTTCCTTCGGACAGAATATGCGAAACCCAAACACTTGCTCTGCTTACTTTACCAATTTGCTGCAAATGTTCTTCAATGGTAGATCAAGGTTCGTTAAGAACGTTTGATGATTTCTCGATTGTTTGATACGCATTTGCTTCCACTTCCGCCCTTAACATGTCATTTTTTTAAGGTTGTTGGATTGACTGATCGACATGAGTCTGAAAGATCAAAATTACCGAATCTGAACTTAAAAAACTACCTTTAGCATTTACAAAGGTTTAATTCACTTTAATAAGATTCGCAAATAATTTTTGTAGCAACTGATGTGTTTACTCTTTCGAAACTTAAAAAAGCATACAATACCCCGGATGTGTACCTTTACTTTTATTTGGCTGGTCATTTCACTATACATTGCAAAATAATAATAATAAGCTTTAATAATTTGCGAGTAAACAAGTCAATCTAACCTTGAAATGTCTTTGGTACGAGTTCAAGCTCACAATGAGCTGATAAATGACCATCTAATATGACATGCGCAAAAACGACATTTTCCGGTCCCCCTAATATTTACAGGTATCTTTGACCGTCTCTATGTTTCGAAGATCATTTCAATGATTTGGAATTATTAGAATATATTGTTTGATATTTTGTTTTCGGAATTACGTTTGTGTATTACCCTTCTTTTGGCGACTTATTTTTTCGAGTCAAATATGACTAATTCACGAAATAGCATCAAGTTTGGCAAAAGTCTTGATGCGTATATGAAAATAAAATGATCACTCGTTATACACAGAAGAATAGCCAGACAGTCGAGCATTTGAATCGACATATTCGATTTCGTGGCTTCCCTAGTCATTTTATAAGAATAGCCAGACAGTCGAGCATTTGAATCGATATATTCGATTTTGTGGCTTCCCTAGTCATTTTATAACAGAAAATCAACAAATCCTGTCCGACAATTTCAACGCCCCTTCCAACCTTTCTGCTGTTTGATGCATTTTCTTAATTTTTTTTTTTTTTTTTTTTTTTTTTTGGGGGGGGGGGTGGTCAATGGATTTTCTTGTTTTCCCACTTGTGGTTTTTTTTTAGTCTATTTATTATTTATTTGATTATATGCAATGGTAACTTATGCATCTTTTGCTGTTTATCTCTACTTATCCCATGTTACATATGTGGTGGTCTACTGCTTTTGCATTGAGCAGAACGGGAACAAACACCGAAATACGTGCAAAATTTCATGGTAAAAAAAGTGACAATATCAAAAACGAAAACTAGAAAATCAACTGACATCAGATGAAAAACGTAGAAAATTAAGCTAACAAGGAAACATTTAAAAAGGTGTCTTCAAAAAATATTGAAAAAAATATGTGATCCCACTCTTCATAAAACACCAAATAGTGAAAAAATTATCGGCTGAAATGAATTAGTGACCAAAAAAATTATTAAAATTAAGCATTTTTGGCGATTTAGCGCTGTTAGGCGATAATTTCGCTAGCAACGAGATTGCCGTGTGCGAACAGAACCGTGTTTTGCTTCTCCGCCAAGTACTCAAAATCAATCACCTTACAGTGTGAAATCGCCAAATTTGCTTAATTTTGATAATTGTTTTGTGGTCGCTGTAATTCATTTCAGCCGATAATTTTTTCACTTTCTGGTGCTTTATAAAGAGTAGAATCACATTTTTTTCAATATTTTTTTTAAGACGATACCTTTTGAATGTTTCCTTGTAAGATAAATGCGTCAAAAGAGTACGTCAGTCTCGTACCGAAACTCTCGTGTGGTATTTTGAAATCGTCAACCAAGGCTCAGGACCTCCCAGCTATCTTTAGGTGTGACCCATAGGGGCCGTTGTATGGGCAGACAACCTGGACACTTGTTCGGGGAGCCAAAATCCTGGGATGGCATTTTGGCTGTGAGATTAAGAAAAATATTGATATTTTTAATCAATCGATGTTTAGATACGCGTCAATTTTTTTTTTCTTTCGCTGAGAATTTACAGTTCATATTTATGCTTTGTATCTAAAAACCAAAAATATGTATGATTCTTAATTCTAAAGAAAACAAATCATTAAAGAATGGTATGTTTAATTAAGTAAACGAAAAATGCCACATTTATGTGTTCTATACTTTTCATGGGAGAACAGGAAGTCTCAGCATTGATTTTGTGAGGATGTCATATCGAAATAATATTCAATGACTGCAAATCACATCTATGTATGCTCTATTCTTTTTATGGGAGAACAGGAAGTCTCAGCATTGATTTTGTGAGGATGTCATATCGAAATATTCAAAGACTGCAAATCCCATCTATGTGCTCTATACTTTTTATGGGAGAACAGGAAATCTCAGCATTGATTTTGTGAGGATGTCATATCGAAATAATATTCAATGACTGCATATCACATCTATGTGCTCTATACTTTTTATGAGAGAACAGGAAGTCTCAGCATTGATTTTGTGAGGATGTCATATCGAAATAACATTCAATGACTGCATATCACATCTATGTGCTCTATACTTTTTACGGGAGAACAGGAAGTCTCAGCATTAATTTTGTGAGGATGACATATCGAAATAATATTCAATGACTGCAAATCACATCTATGTGCTCAGTACTTTTTATGGGAGAACAGGAAGTCTCAGCATTGATTTTGTGAGGATGTCATACCGAAATAATATTCAATGACTGCAAATCACATCTATGTGCTTAGTACTTTTCTTGGGAGAACAGGAAGTCTCAGCATTGATTTTGTGAGGATGTCATATCGAAATATTCAAAGACTGAAATGATATGGACGATTGGACGGAGATTTTTTTTCAACATATTAGTCATTTATTACGGCAGTATATGTATGCTGTTGTAAACTAAAATCGGGCTATTTTTATGGCAGTCTTTTACATACAGGACATGTCGAAGATAAATGTGTATTACTGGAGTATTAAGAACTTTTAATTTTATGCAATTAATTTACAAACAAATATAACACTTTGTAGGGTCTAACGCTCTGTAATGGTCATGTTGCAGTCCCTGAAGAAATCTAGCTTTATCTATAATGGGTTAATTGTAATGATTTTTTTTTTTTTTTTTAACGAAAAGAGAGCATACTTAAATTAGAACTTTATTCCGTTGTGAATGCTGGATTCAGTTTTCGTTAAAGAAAAAGGCAAAATCTTACACGTTTGTAAAAAGATGCAACCATTTTGACCCAGGGGTGTGCAAATAAATAGTACTGACAAAGTATTAAATAAACTTTTTATTTTAAAAAAAATATATATATATATCGATTTTATGTTTTATTACATGTTTCTCTCTAAATATATGTTTTTATTATTATAGCTATTTGAATTTCATTTTTAAAATATAAAATGTATATGTTTGAAGAGCGGCAATTTATATTTTGACCAGCCGTATATCTATACAGTGTCCGCTTGAGCGGACACTGACCAGTTGTTTCTCTAAGCCTATGATATGTATTTGTGGTATATTTCAGATTTCAGTTTATTAATGAAATGCATGAATTTATTCATACGTGACATTTCTTTCTTGCTATGCCTTTCTTTTCCATACATTATATGTTACGCAAAATGTAAAATAATAGAGAGTCATGCTTTGTCAACTTACGTGGAAAGGTACAGGTGAAACACTACGATAGGCAGAAGGGGACATGGGACCGGCCAATGGAGTCTGTGGAGTCGAGGTCGGGAGCTGGTTTGGAGTCGGACTCATAGCATTTGGCACTGGAGACATGGGTCTGGGGAAAAAAAAATTACAAAAGTAGTGTGTTATCATGAAAAACTTTTTTTTTTTCCTTCTGCCTTAATTAAACTGTTAAATAAAGAAGAATTGTTCTCAATTTGTGACTTAATTAATATAAAATAATTAATCACATGAAGGTGAAAACTTTGTAAATTTACACAACAAATTTCAAAAACTTATAACAGTTGTTACTAATTGAAATAATTGCTTATGTCCTCTCTTCTGGCAAAAAAGTATGTTCGAGTGAAGCATGAAAGCGGCAACGTACACTCTCGTCTATTTTTATTTTCGCTAGATGAAAGGTTTTACTCAATATTTCGACTCAAACCAATATTTCACTATAGACCTAACTCGTTGGCCCATTAACAGATACTTGGTCGGCATTTGGGTAGTTTAAGGTATTACATGAGTTTCGAAGCTTAAATAAAAAGCTACTTTTTCTCTATTTGTTAAAAATATAATACAGTTATTAACATTTAAACAGTATTTCATAAAATTTTCGTCAAAAATTTTGGAAAATTCAGTCAGTAGGTCCTGGTTCCCGAAGCCCTTCAGAAAAGCCGTGGTGACGAATCCTCAAATAGTACTGTACCGATCTCATTGAAGTTCGGTATACTTCTTCAAAATAGAATTCCCCAATGTTTGAATGAAGGGTTAAAAAAAAATGAAATTTAAATTTTTTACAGAGTTGTATGCAAAAGCTGTACCCTTTTCGGTACATTTTACCCCACGCATAGCTTTGTAAAATGAGTTGTAGTAGAAAAAAGAAAACTCCTTCGTAGAAGCACACGTCAATTACATTTTGAAGAAGTGTTTCAAACTTCAATAAGGTCGGTGCATTAATTTTTGAAAAATCATGGCCACTGCTTTCATGAAAAGTCTTCGGAAAACAGGACACACCAGAGGAATTTTTCAAAAGTTTTTTACGCAAATTTTATAAAAGTTTGTTTAAATGATTCTCTTTTGTATGCTCAAAATTTTGAATAAAAAATTGCATTTATTATAAATAGAGACAAAATATGATTTTTTTAGTCTTTGAAACCCATGAAACTCTTAAGTACTGTCAGTTAGTCCAATGGCACTTCTTTGTGCCTTTCGCTAGCATTTTATTTGTTAGGTAGCTATACAGTTAGACCATCATAAAACTAGTATGTTGTGGCCACCACAAGACTTTCTTCTATATTTTCCTATACAAATTCACTCAGTAACAATATATAAAAAAAAAACGATTTTTTTTTCTAAGTTTTTTTTTTCGTTAAAAGTAAAAAAAAAAAATCGATAACTTTGTTTTAAATTATTACAGATTTATAGTTCAACCATTCGTTTTAACGGTATTGACGAGACCTTTCGAAAGATACCCATCTTGAAAATTTACTCTCCTCGAGCAGGGACTCCCACTCCCCCCCCCCCCCCCCAGGGGGGATGGCGAGGCTCCTACACATACAAAAAATTTTTCACAGTTGACTATCTCTATTATAAATAATTCTTGTAAATTTCATAATGATTACTAAAAAATAATTCTCTTTATGCACATTTATACAAAATTTTGTCCTATATCACCATGTTAAAAATTTAGAAAAAGCGGGATGGCAACACAGCCTGTAAGACAATTTTTACCAAAAGTGGATAGGCACTAATTTACGTCAAGGTGCAACTACATACCAATTTGTATGAAATTCTGTGCAGTAGTTCCTGAGATACAGTTGCCACAAAATTTTGTCACACACACACAGACAGACAGATATTTTCTAAAATAAGTCAGATCGTGTTCTACAGCTCTCAAAACGTGTAAATTCCTCAAAAACCCGAGGTCGAAAATTTTCACGAATCCAATACTTTCTTCTATTGAATATAGAAGAAAGTAAAAAACAGTGTTATAAGTCTAACAGTAATGGATGTGTTAAATTTGCATATAATGGCTCATTTCTAACTTTTGTTTAACTTGAACAAGAATATATAATTTTGTTACATACTAAAATAACATCGAGGAGCTTATTTTTTTGATAAGAAAATATATAAATAGCAAATAAAAATAAAGCAAATAAAATATAATTGGTAACTTAAAATGCTGCACATGGGCCAACGGTTTCGCAATGGTTGGACCATAACCATTGGCAAACCGTTTGGTCAACAAAAACCTACTTGCCAACATCCTAATTAATATTCCGTAGTGTTGTTAGTCCCGCCCTTTTTCTCACACCAGTAAATTTCTAGAGCAATATTCTCTAAATGCAATTGCGATTAAATAAGAGGAAAAATACTCTAAAAATTTACTGGTGTGAAAAAGAAGGCGGGGCTAACGATACTACGGAATATTAATTAGCATGTTGGGAAGTATGCAAAAAGCTTAATAAAAAC
The DNA here is from genome assembly GCA_963930645.1 of Salticus scenicus. Lineage (NCBI taxonomy): Eukaryota > Metazoa > Arthropoda > Arachnida > Araneae > Salticidae > Salticus > Salticus scenicus. The sequence continues at coordinate 230,062,714 of OZ005661.1, forward strand.
AGTTGTTTCAATGATGAGAATATTAATTTTGTTTGCAGGGTCATCAGTGTAACCATTTTGTAGGGGTGTTTTTATTTAATAACTATTACTAATTTTCAATAATAATGTTTGATATATGTAATAATAGATTAAGACGAGCAAACAATTATATAAACCAATTAAATTTTTCTAGTGAGTATTCAATTTAAAAGTACCAACAAGATGGCAACAAGTTAGGGTTACTAGATTTTTATTACAAAGCTTTTATTCATTACTTTTCATTTTTCAACACCGGTATTTTGGTGCATTTTACTACAACTCAGAATCTAAACCTTCTGAACTATGTTGCGGATACAATTAAAACCAGTTTCTGAAAGATTACAGAGAGTTGAGTTCTATTGGCCCAATAACAGAACAATTAATTTGCAAAACTTACTGGCCAATGACTAGAGGTTCGACCGTCGGCATGGAGGCAGCAATTTTGGCAGCCAACTGAGCATGGGCATCGCAGTAGAGTTTCTCGTTGACGTTGTAGTAACCTGAAATCAAAGATTATTATATAAAATATTACTTTTAACAACCTCGTATACAATTCGTCGTATTGATTTTAGAAATGTTAGAAAAAAGAAAGAAAAATCTTTTTTACAGCAAATAATTAAGATTCAAAGAGTTCCATCGCAGGGATGATCCGGATACACGCCATTACAATTTTGATCTTCTATAGTAAATAATCCCGCTTCAAATATTTAAGGAATTTAAAATAAACCTTATCATAAACGAAACAGATCTTGGCATTAGCTAAATATAACGTTTGCTCTTCTAAAAATTGCTTGAATTCTTCAGGAAATTGAATTGGATTAATGGTTTTAGTATTTGAGGACTTATTTTAAATTGAATATAGTCAAAGCCTACAGTTTCCCATGGTACATTACGATGCTAAATAACCGAACTTGCAAGTTTTCACAGAAAGGTGCATGTGTGTATATACAGTGATGTGAGATTCATATAATTAAAAGAATAAATCCATTTTCTATAATAGAATTCTTGTTGCAGTGAAAATACATGCAAAAGTACAAAACTAATAATAGTCAACTGGCTTCTACAGAAGTGAACCTTGTACCAGTTTCCAAGAACTGATGTCCTTTTCAGGGGCGAGACGTGGTTCAGAAAACTATGGAAGCGCTTCCAAAAGCAGAGGAAGAATTAATTCAGTCTTTCGATGAGGCGACGTTACTTGATTGCTTTTTTAAAATATTAAATAGGGGAAGCGCTGCTTCCATCGCTTCCATGGACGCTTCACCAATGGTCCCTTTATACCAACATACTACCATTATATTGGCATTAAGACGAACTATTCTCATATCTCGACATATGTCGAGACTCTAATGAGCTCTAGCCATCTGATCGCCGCTGTTCTTTTTTTCACATTACACTTATAATATAAAATTATTTTATTATAAATTTTTAGTTTGCTTTTCAAGTTTAAAGGTCTTAAATAACAGTCATAGGGATAATAATGTGATAGTTAGATTTTATATCCCAATTTGAAACAAGCATTATTTTAGTACATTAAAAACTATGCAGTAAAAACACCATGACATTTCTGCCCTTTACAAAGGCGGTCAGAGGGTTAATAATAGCCTAGCTCATTATGTTGATAAGAAGACATGTGATTACTTCTGTTGGTAAGAAAGTAAAGCTCTATATTAGCGGTCGCCAGTCGCCAATTGGCGACCATTACACTGAAAATAACTACCAAAAAATCAAACCCTAGTCGCCAAAAATGACGACCATGCCATTTATTTGCTAAAGGAGTAAGGAATATATAACTAGTATGTTGTGGCCACCACAAGACTTCCGTCTATATTTTCCTATACAAATTCCCGCAGTAACAATATTTAAAAAAAAAAAAAAAAAAAATCTAAGTTTTCGTTAAAAGTAAAAAAAAAAAAAAAAAAAAATCGATAGTTTTGTTTTAAATTATCACAGATTTATAGTTCAACTATTCGTTTTAAAGGTATTGGCGAGACCTTTCGAAAGATACCCATCTTGAAACTTTACCCCCCAGGGGGGGGGAACCGATGACCCCACATACACAAAACTTTTTTCCTAGTTAACTACTACTATTATCAATAATTCATATTAATTTTACAATCACGAGTTTAAAATAACTCTCATTATGCACATTTATACGAAATTTTGTCCTATACTGCCATGTTAAAAGTTTACAAAAAATGCGATCACAGCGCCACCTGTTGAGCGATTGATCCCCAAATCTAATCAGCACAAGTTTATGTCAGGGTGAAACTAAATACCAATTTTGGTTAAATTTCGTTCATTGGTTCGTGAGCTACAGTGTCCACAAAAATCGTGATACACAGACATTTTTAAAAAACTATCAATTCGTGTTCAGGACATCCCAAAACGTGTAAATCCGTCAAAAAACTGAGGTCGAAAATTTTCACGAATCCAATACTTTCTCTATATTACATATAGAAGAAAGTAAAAAGGGATAATAATTGCGGTGTTGGAAAAAGAAAACTTCTGGTAAAAGAATTAAAGACCAAGTTTTTTTATAAATGGCAACTGTTAAGTCATAATATTTATAACTTTCCTTATTATTCATTAATATTTAGAAAGTAAATGCCTGTTTTAATTAATATTTTATCAATTTTAATGAAATCAAAAGGGAATGACTTCACGGTATGCCAAAGTTCGGCGGATTTCCGCGTTTTTAATTGTCATTATTATTTTCCGATTTTAATAAATTTTTCTTAAACATTCATAAGAGACTTCTATTTCAAAATATTAAAGATTAATGCAGGTCAAAAATGAGTCTCGCATCGGATCGGGTATCCCGGGTGCGGGTCAATTTAAATTTTTTTTTTTTTTTTTTTTTTTTATGTAAATATAACATTTTTACTTTCTTCTATATTCAATAGAAAACAGTATTGGATTCGTAAAAATTTTCGACCTCGGGTTTTGATGGATTTACACGTTTTGAGAGCTGTAGATTACGATTTGACCATTTTTAGAAAATGTCAGTCTGTGTGTGTGTGTGACAAAATTTTGTGGCAACTGTATCTCAGGAACTACTACACAGAATTTCATACAAGTTGGTATGTAGTTGTACCTTGACATAAATTAGTGCCTATCAACTTTTGGTCAAAATTGTCTTACAGGTTGCGTTGCCATCCCGCTTTTTCTAAATTTTTAACATGGTGATATAGGACAAAATTTTGCATAAATGTGCAGAAAGGGAATGATTTTTTAGTAATCATTATGAAAATTACAAGAATTATTTATAATAGAGATAGTCAACTGGGAAAATTTTTTTATATGTGTAGGAGCCTTGCCACCCCCCTGGGGGGGAAGTCCCCCCTCGAGGGGAGTAAATTTTCAAGATGGGTATCTTTCCAAAGGTCTCGTCAATACCTTTAAAACGAATGGTTGAATTATAAATCTGTGATAATTTAAAACAAAGTTATCGAATTTTTTTACTTTTAACGAATTTTTTTTTTTTTTTTTAAACGAAATTTAACCAAACTTGGTATTTAGTGACATAAATTGGTGCTGATTAGATTTGGGGATCAATCGCTCAACAGGTGGCACTGTGATCGTATTTTTTCTAAATTTTTAACATGGCAGTGTAGGACAAAATTTCGTATAAATGTACATAATGAGAGTTATTCTTAACCTGTGATTGTAATATTAATATGAATTATTGATAATAGTAGTAAATTAGTAAAATAATTAGTAATGATAATTAGTAAAAAAAAATTCTGCATGTGGGCGCATCGCTTTCCACCCTTGGGGGGAAGTACCCCCCGGGGGGAGGTAAATTTTAAAGATGGGTATCTTTCAAAAGGTCTCGTCAATACCTTTAAAACGAATGGTTGAACTATAAATATGTGATAATTTGAAACAAAGTTATCGATTTTTTTTTTTTTTTCTTTTACTTTTAACAACAACAACAACAACAACAAAAAAAAAACTTTGAAAAGGAAAAAAAAAATATTTTTTTTAAAAAATATGGTTATTGAGTGAATTTGTATAGGAAAATATAGAAGAAAGTCTTGTGGTGGCCACAACATACTACTTTAAACTGTCAAAATATTTGAAACAGTGAAATTTTTAAAAGTAAGTTTCAATACATTTGAAGTTCTGCTAAATTGTAAACTAAAGTTTTGTTTACACTTAACCTTTCAGGGCAAGGTGATTAAGGTAACGACACCAGTGCTCGTCACTCTTAAGGCCTTATTTTTAAAATGTTTGTTTTTTTCGCGTGGCATTCATGTGGAATTTATGTATCAATATTATACTTTGGTCTATTTTATACACTGTTTCTTCTAGTTGTTGTTAGATACTTTCAATTTTTCAATACGTTAAGCCATTTTTTTTTTTTAAATAATAATTAAACCTATAAAAATGCACCAGTGCTCGTCACTTGAAAACTGCGTTTCACCAGTAGTCGTCAGGTGTTTGCACCAGTGGTCGTCATGTAAATAAAACGCAAGAATTTGCTCAATAGTTTGATTTTAATTGCGTTTTTTTGCAAAATTAAATGAAACAGAATATCTTTGGAACATATTTAGAACCCAAATCCATTCTTAGGGTTTAAAACTCAAAACATTAAATGGTAAAATTTAAAATATTGCGAATAAAACAAATTCATATGTGAAACAATTTGAACATTCTTTGCTTGTAAAAAAGTTTTCAAAATTTTATTCCTTCTTAAAAATATCTTTACTTAAAGCAGAGGGTAAGTAGCAGGGGAGGGGGTAATAATCTCGTTTTTAAGAGTGACTTTGTTCCAAATTATCGCAGTAAGATTGATTTTACCATGCTTTTTATTAACGCGTATTCTTGTTTGTTTGTCCAGTACAAATCTTACAATTGATTTTTAACTAACTTCCAGACTACCTAGACATTTCAATCTTTCAGAATAGTTCAGAACACGATGAAAATGCATTTTTTAAATACTTTTAGCCAACTGCTCCGGGTCCCTGCAGCTTTCGGCAGCGTTTTCAGTACAAATCTTGCAATCGATTTTTAACTGACTTCTCGACTAGCTAGACATTTGAAACTTTCAGAAAAGCTCAGAAGACGGTAACAACGGATTTTTTAAATATTTTTAGCCAATTGTTTCGGGTTCTCGCTGCCTTCAATAGCATTTATATGATTCAACAGAAAATTTTAAAACACGGTATATAAAAAATTCTTTTTGTATTGCAATTATTTTTTTTTAACGTATGGGTTGATTATGCGTACCTAACAAATACTATAAAGGAATTTTGAGAAATCCTTCGCCTCTCCTTCCTCATTAAGTGTGGGGTGGATGCAAAAACACGTTTTCAAGAGTAATTATTCTCCAAATTATATCAGGAAAGCAATTTTTTGATGCGTTGATTGGTTATGCGTACCCAAAAATACTGTAAAGGTATTTTGCGTAATTCTTTCCGACCAAATTTTGAGAAAGGGTAGCAAAAACGTATTTCTACGCATAACTCTGCTCTAAATAATCTTACAAAGGCGATTTCTGATGTGTGAGTTGGTCATATGCATCCAACACCTAGTATAAAGATATTTTGCGAAGATCTTTCGTCTATGTGAGGGTGGCAAAATATATATATATATATATGTTTTCAAGTTCAACTCTGCTGCAAATTATTTTAGGGAGGGGATTTTTTTTTATGCGTTGATTGGTTGTGTATGTGTACCTTACACGCATTATAAAGCGATTTTGCAAAATTACCCTTCCCCTCTTCCCGCGGCCGGGCGGACAAAAAACACGTTTTTAACCTTAGCTCTACTACAAATTGACTCAGAAAGGCGAGTTTTGATGTGTGGGTATTGGTTAAAAGTACGCAATATGCAATTTGCTTAAAATTCTAAATTTACCCGTGGGAGAGGGGGGGGGGATAAAAAGCGGTTAAGTTTATGCTGAAGGCAGTAGAAGCCAATCATCATATTGCGGGACGGAAAGCTATTACAGAAGCCAGTGGGAACATTAACTGCGGTTTCGACTGATTTCAAAGTTTTTTTTTTTTTTTTTTTTTTGATAATGATATGGATTTTTTCCTATTTTATTTAAATATAGGGACCAGCGAAGGTGGCAAATCTTGCTAGTAATATTCTACAGATCAAGCTAATGTTATCAAATATTATGGATATTAATGTTATCAAATGTTAATGTTAATTAATGTTACCAAATATTATCTTACAATTTTAATTATCTAAGAACAACAGTCAACAGGGTAATTTTGATCAACATTTTAACTATCTGTTTATCTTACATAATTAATATAATGTATAAACAGAAAACTTGCTTAAGAAATGTTTTTAATGTTTAATATTTTCTATATAAGTTTTTATTCACCTGCATCTAACATAACAAAAAAGCCTTAACATAATTTTGAACCGACTCACAGTCATGCTAACTATGAAATTAAGCCTTTGTATTTTATCATTTTCGAAATATATATGAATTAAAATTAAATTATCAAGGTCAATAAAAAACTTAAACATCACTTAAATACATCTTCGCAAAAGCATGACATCATAAAAATTTAAAATACATTAGACAGATGTATGGAGTAATCATGTCTGTTTTTCTAAAATATATAACAGAAAACTAGAAAAAGCTCTTTATAACTAAATATGTTTATGTGCCACTGTTTAATTTTTCCAGCAAAATAATATGGAAAATTTTAGGTGGTTTAAAGTCAGTCATAGTGAATTAAAGGTACCATGACTGACTTTATTTAAACAAGCTATACAAAAGTTACAAGTGCAATAAAGTTCACGTTCTTGAGGTTAAAATACATTTGTTTACATTTACGAATACCCCTGACGACTACTGGTGCCGATAGTCAAATTAAAGTAAAAATTATACCATCATAATTCTAAACAAAAATATAGTATTTTTCATCAAAAAAATTACCCAGTTATTAAAAATGTTAAAACACCAGTGTTCGTCAGGGGTGACGAGCACTGGTAAAACGTGCAAAATATGCACCAGTAGTCGTCATACCTTAAAAACCTTTATATTATGTCAAATTTTAAAAAGTTGCACATAAATCGTATTCTGCATTTCATAAGCATTACATACAATGCTTTATGAGCAATGTCAAATGCAGAAAACAACAAAATATATCAAGAAATGCATATCTATTCCCTTAATCATTTGATTTACGTTGACTCAATTCAATTGTAATTTAACGTATACTTCCCTTATTTTATTTCTCCCTACTCTTCCCCAATAGTTGAAATCGAACTTTTTATGTCATAAGAAGCAGAAGGCTTTGGAGAATCTTATGCGGGTAGATTCAAATTCATACAGGTTATAAAACGGTTATTTTAACACTTCTTTTAAGAGGGTGACGACTACTGGTGCAGATTTTAGGGGTGACGAGCACTGGTGTCTTTACCTTACAGTTATTTCAAATGAAAAAACACCAGTATTTATAAACAAGTTAAGAAGAAAAGAAATAAAAGAACTTATTCGTCCGAATAAAATAATATCCAAGATAAATTTTGGAGTTGGGAATAAAAAGTACGTAATATAACATTTATCCTACCCAAGGAATTAAATATATATATTTGTAATATTTTTATGTAATATTTAATTTTCTGAAAATCTGTTTAATATTATAAATGTATTTTCTGTAATAGAATTTTAATTCAGTATTTTTATAACATAATTTTAACATTATTTTAATGCAGGTCGCAACTCAGAAGCTGCTGGTTCGAGTCCTATTTGCATGCGGAAATACTGTATTTATTTTATAATATTTTTGTAAATAGTGCAGTATCAGTTTAACTTCTTTGTTAAATGCAATGCAATTTATGTGTTTGTCCTTAAAGTGGCTGAATTCTAATTTTATTATTATGTATCTTCGTGGTAAAAAATATTTCTATTAATTTTTTTTGTTTTTGTTGAGTATCATATATATACACTTCTTGCGTAAATCCGGGCTAGGACCTCTTAGAAAGACCCCCACGGAGGGCACTCTCCCTCAGACCTAGGACCGTAGTGCAGTCAATCGGCCTTAATTCCCTTAACAACAATACAGTATAAATTTTTGATAATTTACTCTATATTATTATTTCTATTTAAATATTTAAGCCCAATCCCGTACAAATCGAAATTGGATCAGAAATATAAGAAAAAAAGTAATCTGCTTTTTTCGCAAATTTTTTACTTGGTCGTTTTTCTTGATTCACCTTTGTTAGCCGCTTGTTAATATACAATCGCTAGCAGAACTAAACAGCATGAATGATGATAAATGAAGCCAGTGCCTGATTACCCAAAAGGCTCGGGAAGCACAAGCTTCCCCTCTAAAATTTAAGAGGGGCCCCCCAAATGACTAAAAACAGGGTCTTGAATTTTCTGTTTTATATTTTCATACTGAGATTGAATTTTTCTGAGAAAATTCGCCTAAAGCAAGATAAAATACTCACTATTTCGGGAAAAACCTATTATTTAACCTCAAAAATCTGAATGTTCTTAATTAATAAGTTATACGATTTTAATGTTGTGTGTAGAAACCACCCAGATATATGAATGAAAAAAAAAAAAATAAATAAACACGCACTAAATTTTGGTCTATAGCATTTTTATATTACAATATGTAACAGGGAAACAAGATTTTCTGAAATGAAAGAGGGCCCCGAAATGATACTGAGCTTTCCCTAGCTTCAAAGTTTAATCGGTGTTAGTAAAGCTAACATTATAAAGTGCTAAAACATGCGAAGATTGTTTCGGCTTGTAATAATTAAGCCCAACCAGGCTAAAAAATAGGTTTGAGAAAGCAAAAACTCATCTGATTGAATCAGTTGCATGTTTTTGCACTGCAAAAATTTATACAAAAAAAGTTTTTATCGTCATAGTTCTAGAAATAATTCAGTAGATAAAAAGAACTTGCATCATAAAGAAATGTATCTAGTCTTTCATAAGAGTCAAATTTAACTCAATTATGCCGCAATCGCCAACGCAGCTTACTGATACTCTTTTAACCTGCTTTTTAAATGACGTCAGAGAAGAGTGTGCTAGACGTGTTGCCACAGTAATGATGAAAAACAATAAAATTTGTCAAAAGAATAATTGCTTACCAACATTTTTGAGAGATGTGCCACATGTACTGCATTTGAAGCACTCTGGGTGCATATTTTTGTCCTTTATCCGGACGAAGACTCCACTGAAAAGAAAAAATGATATGTTAGTGGAAGATATTGAATATATGCATTAAATAATCCAGTGTGACATCGCACTACTCTTCTTCCCTAACAGCACATATATCCGTAGTACATCCTGAAGATGCTCTTTGTATGTCTTTTTATCCGTAGGATATCCTGAGAATGTAATGTGGAGGAGATGTGCTGTTAGGATTACTTTAAATACATTCTTACATTTCTTCTTACATTTCAATAAAGCAGATTACTGTAGTTCAATATATCAAGATGAAAGTATTTGGACATTTACAATATCAAGAATTAATATCAATCCAATATCAAGAATTTGTTTTCTTTTTTTCCCATTTTTATTCAACTTTAAATGAGCAACTACACACAGAAAAAAAAGTTGGTCACAGTGACCAGGCAAAGTGCTCAGTTGACAATACAGAATTGACTAACCCAAACAGCTAATTAGGAAACTTCAGTTAAAAAGTGTATTAGCTGAACTAGTCTCCAAAACAATACCCCAGACTAGGAAGGTTAATATTATCAGATAAGACGGTTAGTCGACAATCGTAATTATCTGACCAAGAAGGTTAGTCAACAACCACAGTTACCAGACAAGGCAAGTTAATCAGAATCTACACTTGAAAAAATAAATATAAAACGCCCTTACGGGGACCCGATCTCAGGACCTCTGTATCAGAAGTCAAACACGCTACCACAGCACCGTTCTTACTCTGGCGCGTGTTTAGTTGATTTTTCTTCAAAATAATACTCCAGACTAGGAAGGTTAATATTATCAGACAAAGAAGACTAGTCGACAATGGAGATTATCTGACCAGGAGAGTTTTAGTCAACAAACGCAGTTACCAGACAAGGTAAGCTAGTCAGAATCTACACTTGATAAATTCTTCTTAATTGATTGACAAGATTGGAACATTTTATTTTTACCCTTTCATTTGACTAACCAGTCAAATTTGAGAAAAATGAAAACTGTACCAGGGAAACTGGTCGTCTGACAAGTTTTAGAATCAAAACTGATCATCAGACGAAAAATTATTAAAGCTACATAGTAAAATAAAACGACTTTTGTGTCTGATGACTAACTAGAATTGTCATGTAGTGTTTCGATTGTTTAAAATTTTGAGTAATTTTGGGCAGATTTGTCAATGTACTTGGCAAACGTCTAGTATGACAAAGATAGCAAGTCTCTTGACAAAATTCGCTTTTCCATTTTTCTGTGTGTAGTTACTTCCATTACCCGACTATCGTAGGTAATGTATGTTAATGATTTCAGTCAAATAATTCTATATCGATATTTCCTCTTATTTACATATTTTAAGTCTCTTGAATCCAAAAAAGAGTTTTCAATAACTGGGGAGTGGGGTGGATTTGAGGGGAATTTTCCGATTAAAAATGAAAATGTCAGAAACGACGAAATTTCATACTTAAGAACGGTGTATAGAGGATTTTTCCAACTTTTGGTGAAAATTAGAAAACCGGACGTGGGACTGTAAGTTGGTATCTCAAAAACTCCTCTAACGATTTTCTTCAAAGTTTATATATATCCCCTTTAGATGCATTTTTGTATGTATTAGTTTGTTACTTCAGAAAGTTAAGATGATGTAGTTTAGATAACAGATGATTTGCCTAGGTTTAGTGAAAAATCTGAAATGGGACCGAAAATCAGTATTCCAAAAACCAGTTCTAACGATTTTCTTCAAACAAGCTACATAAACCCTTTGTTAGATGTCCTTTCGCATGTATCACTTGTTTACTACACGAAAATTAATAAGAGTTCTGATTAGGTAGATCAGTTTTAGACCTCGGAAACTGGTGTCTCAAACGATTTTATCGGATTTTCTTCAAACTCGCTATACAAATTCTCTTTCAGATGTCTTTATGACGTATGTATAGTTGGCCATTGCAGAAAAATTGTCAAAGGTCTGGTTAGTCAAGTTAATTTTATGTCTTCTGACCACATTATCCGCCAAAAGAGTTTATAATATGTGTAGTAATAAGTAATGAAAGTAGTGATGGCACGAAGCACAGTTTGGCCGAAGCTCCGGCATCATTGTAGGATTGTTTTGCAGAAATCACAAACAATGAATTATTCACAGAACACTCTGAAGATTCATCGGCTAAAGAGCTGGAAGTACCATATAAACAATCCGCTTTTAAATAGAACACATTGTCTGTTGGAATTGGTGGAGATGGAGACAGAGAATAAAAAAATATTTCCCAGATTATCTGACTCGACCAAATGCTATTTATCTGCTCCAAGAGCAGTATATATAACGAAAGGTTATTTTCTGAAGCTGGAAATGTGTATGAAGAAAAAAGGAATAGAATTCGTCCTAAAAATGCAGAAACATTTATTATTATTATTATTATTATTATTTTTTTTTTTTTTGCATCATAATTTTAAATTGTGTGATAAATGATGAAATGAAGTAAGGATAATTAACGTTGCATGTAATAAGATGAAAATGAATTTTAAAAACAATTTACAGTATGTTAATTATTAACCTAGAAAACATTTTATCATGTGAATAACTAATCTAGAATAAATTTTATAACTTTAATTATCTAGAATAAATATTTAAAATTTAGATCTAGGGTGGATGTGCAAGTAATAGGCACCCCTTCATATTTTGGTTTATAAAAAATAAAAATTCAGCTTTTATTTATTTTTAAATAATTCTCTGCATGTTTTATAATCCTAGGTTATTGTTAATCTTGATTATTGACTATATATGACTATGACTAAGTTTCAAAGCTAGAAATATTTAAAGAATGTTTCATGTAATATTTTAATAGCTTCATTTTAAAACAACTAAAGCTATTCATATAATTAAATTATTAACTAAATATAATGTAATGCAACTTATTTCTTAGCAACTTCCAATTTAAATAAAATATATTATTAATTATTGTATGATTTATGGTTCCAAAGGTTCAATATGCGAACAAACTTTTAAATTAAATATAAATTTCTACTATGTTTTATTATAAGGTACCATTGTGCATAACTTAAATGACAATATTTTATATAATAATAGTTAAATGAATATTCACACCATAAATTTTTATAGGCCGAATCACGCTCATTATTCGGCCAGGCCAAAGCTTCGGTAAGGTGGCCGAAGCTTCGTTCCATCTCTAACGGCCGTATTCACCATTAACTTCAACTCCCGGTTCAACGCAAAAACTTGAAGTGTCTAAAGGCAGAGTTCAGCTTTTCAGCAAAATTTGGCATGCTGTTTCTGCCATCTAGTGTCGAGGATTACATATATTCTTTGATTGGTTAGTTTCACCCAAAAAATCTGAAAATAACTATACCGCTAGATAGATGAAACAATGCGTCAAAATTTAATGAAAATTTGCACCTCGCCTTTATGCGCTTTTCAGATTTTCGTGTTCAACCGTGAGTTGAAGTTATTGGTGAATAACAGCTTAAATGAAAGTCATATGGTTGTTACACAGATTTTTTTTTATGTCATCACTCTTATTTTATTATCGTAAAAACTGAGGCTGAAACAATAAAAAAATCGTTTTTCAACATATACACTTACACGACTGTCTTTCCGCATTCAGTACAAGCATTGGGTGGGGCAGGCTTCTCTCCGGTCTGATAAGAAGGTTTAGTGACTGGTGCACTCACATGTTTTGTCATTGATGATGGTTCTTGGTTCGATGCTGTGTAGGAAAAACAATTATATTTCCATATTAAACAACATAAATTAACTAAAATTCATAATAAATAAACAATCCATTTAAAACAAAATAAACTAGTATGTTGTGGCCATTCCTAAACTCTCCTATATTTTCCTATACAACTTTGCCAAATTTAAACAACCAAGGGGTTCCGCCCCCTGCTCGCTTTGTTCACCAATTCTGCAGGGTCTCCGATCTTTCTCTAGATATTCATAAATAAAAATAGTCATGTAGTAAAAATGTACACTAAAATGTTGTTATTTTTATTACATATCGCAACTATAATTTCTATTTAGTTATAGTTCATTTTTACTTTCCGAACACTATAGTGAGGAAAGTATTGTAATCATGTCAAAAATCCGAATTCGAGATTTTGATGTTTCTATACGTTTTGAGGTGCCCTGAGTCCGTTTTCACTATTCTTACGATGATGTATGTATGTGTGTGTGTATGTGTGTATGTGTGTATGTGTGTATGTCTGTGAGTGAACACGCTAGCGTCTAAACGCTTTGTTCGATTAACCTGAAAGTTGGTACGCATATTGTAAGTCACCATAGTACGAACCCTATAGATTTTGGTGAATCTAGCACTTATAGTTTTTTTACAGGGACACAAAGAAAAATTCTTTATCATTATGGCCTATGGGAGCAAAATCTTAAAAGTGCGATAGCATCTAAACGCCTTATTCAATTGAGCAAAAATTTTATACACATATTATAGATCACAAATACTCAATCTGTATAGATTTTGGAGAATCTAGCACTTATAGTTTTTTTACAGGGACACAAAGAAAAATTCTTTATCATTATGCCTATGGGGCCAAATTTTTAAAAATGTGATAGCGTCTAAACGCCTTATTAATCCGAGCAAAAAATTTGTACACATGTTATAGATCACAGTTGAACTAACTGTATAGATTTTGGTGAATCTATCACTTACAGTTTTTTTACAGGGACACAAAGAAAAATTCTTTATCATTATGGCCTATGGGACTAAATTTTTAAAAGTACGATAGCATCTAAACGCATTATTGAATTCAGCTGAAAATTTATATGAGTATTATAAATCACTGTTGCACTAACTATAAGCATTTTGGTGAATCTAGCATTTATAGGTTTTTACAGGGACACAACGAAAATTTCTTTATCATTATGATCTATGGGCTCAAAGTTCAGTAGCGTTAAATAAAACAACGTGTAATAGATGGAGAAAAATACTCAAACACTCTATTATGGTTTTCTCTCTTTTGTTTGTTTAACAACTACTCTTTCTTTACTTTATCTACAAAACTGTTAATTACTCAATGTTCGGAAAGTCGAGTGGAGTCACTCCAGATTTTTTAATGACTTCAGTGCAATAGCATGTACGATTATCGCAAAAAATTAAGATCCCTGTCCCCTACTGTATTTGATAGCAATTATTCTGCCAGCGTAAATAGTATTCAGAACAGCAAATAATGATATTTTACTAAGCAACACGCGTAACTTCCTAAATTATGGGGATTATCGTCTTTTAAAACACCCCTTATTGATGTCTCCTTTTTCTTATGGATATACAGCTCACGGCAGCCATAAAATTTTACATGCGTTTAATTTTAATGTCACCACTACGTATAACAAGAAATTTTTTCTTAAGTATTTTAGTGTTGTAATATTATGGAAAAATAAATAAATAATAAAAGAGGATTGCTTTAAAATAGTGGTAATAATATAATAAAATGAGGGTAAAATTTGAACCTTAAATTTTAAATGCATTTTATTATATTATCATCACTATCTTCAAAAAGAATTTTTTCTTGAGTATTTTACTGCTGTGAAAAGTGATGTTTAAAAAATAAAATAAAATAATAAATCACCTAGCTGAAATATTTTGATGAAATGTGTCGTAAATTAAATAAAATGTATTTGTGTTCTACGAAAGTTTAGAAAATTATTTCAGGTATTTTTCAAGATCTGTGAGCTTAAAAGCAAAACAAATCTAAACACAACATACTTGCCTTGGAAAAAAAATCGAAAAAATAAGTAAATAAAATTTTGTCAAAATCAATAAATAGTTATATACATGTCGTCCAGTTGCAAAATCGACCAATTCCTTAAAGTTGGAAAATGTGATTTTTCAGTTCTAAATAAACATTTTCACCATCTTGGGGAAAAAACAAACAAACAAACATGCCAAAGCCGATCTATCTTCATGGTATTTGCGTTTAAAAATCACGATGTGCTGCAAAACCGGTCAAATCCTCTAATTGGTGAGTTTTAAAACCGGCATATATATAAAAGTTTAAAAAATGTGAAGAATATGTTCACATATGTGTTAGCTGGGGAATTGGTGAAGCCTAAAAATTCTTTTACAGCCACTTCCTTTTTATTTTAACTGAATCGTCAGTTTTAGAGTTTTAGACATACGTACGTGATGCATCTACGTGATTGTGGGCGTGGCTTTCGTTTTCTTCCATGATCATTCGGTAGACGGCAGAATCCTTGTTGACGGGCGGGTCTTCCTTCATGAAATTGATTCTGGAAAGGGAGGGAAACAGTTTAATGAGATTGGAAAAACCATTTCATCGATTATTAAACCAATGATTTTTCAATATGTTTTATGTTTGAAACCATACACATATTATATATAGAGTGTGAACTTTGTGTTATATATACAGGCTGAATAAGAATCTTTGACCCTGGCTGTGATTTCTTAAATATTTATCTAAAATATATACAGAAATTTACATAGATTCGTAAAAAATGGCGAAATAGGTCATAAACAGGCCAAAATCTTTACCTTGGTTTTAATTCCTTAAATATTTTAACAGATTACAAAGATATTTTTTAAAAACTGAATTTCGTTAAAACTGTTAAATTAACAAGAATACAATTTCAAGAATTATCAAATTAAAAATTTTTTATGGTACTTTTATGTTTTGGAATTAAGCCAATTGAAAACACGATGGTTTTAGACATGAATGAGAATGCCTTCCGTGGAAATCTTTCTAAGGAGTCATAGCTTAAAAATAATCTATTTAAAAAAACTTTTAATACCCAAATTCTTATTATAGCGTATCATATAAATATTTTCGAAGTTAGAATAAAATTTAATTTGCAAAAAAAAGTAACTATTTTGATTATTAACCAAAATTGGGGAAATTTGAACTATGTTAAAAAAAGAGAAATTATTTCTTAAAATTCACAACAGATGGCAGCACCACAGATTGCCTATAAGTTTTGTTATTTCATTTTCTAAATAAGGGCTAATATCTGCAATTTATTTATTCGTTTGAGGCGCCTTTTTATTATTATTTTAGTTTATTATTATTTTTTTATATTATAACTTAACATTTTACTGATTTGGTTAATGTTTATGTGTTTTTCCTAATCATTTTTATTTTGTATTGTTAATTGTTTCATTGACATTTTAGTGAATATTCCTCCCAATAGAGAGCGCTTGTAGTCCACAAAAAACTCTTTTTTTGCTTCTAAAAAGAGATGTAAGAAAAAGGCTTCTTAAAAAAACTCTTCAAAAATTCTTAGAATACTTTGTAGTCAACGATAAATTTTCTTTTACAAATTGACATCTTTTCTTCTAATTGTCTGCAAAAATTAACACTCCGGACCTTCAGGGTATCGAACGCCGACCACCGGATTACTAACATGGCGCTTTTACCAACTGAGCCACGGAGAGACAAACGAAAAAGCTTTTATTTACCTTAAAATAGAGGCGCATTTTTTATTTGGTTGAGATTCACAAACATATCGTTACCTTAATGAATGACAGTACATAAGAATTTGGGGGGGAAAAAAATATATTAAACTAAGAATTGCTAGGTCGACGAGCATGACCTGGATTTAAATATCTAGCAACTCCTGTTTACTAGCTTTGAACACTTCTTGGTCACTGGTGGGACTAAAATTAAAAATATACTGTCTTAACAGTTTTGGAAAATTTCAACATATGTTCTTCTGTGTTAAGAAAGCACATTGACAGTTGTTTTGGGGAACATAAAATCACAAGTTAAAATAATAATATAAATAGATATACATTTTTAGTTTGCAGTTAATTAAACATCAACTTTATATCGATATATCTCTGACTGTTTGAGGAAATTTTGTAATTACTTATAACTGTATATGAGGACATTTCAGTCATTGGAAATTTTACGCTGGAGTCTACATTTTATAATCTTTGAAATTTTAATGTATATCGTCAAACTATTATATCTTTTTGTGCGCATCTTTGTAACCTGTCTTTTTGTATGTCTAACAAGGAAACATTCAAAAGGTGTCGTCTTCAAAAAATATTGAAAAAAATATATGTTATTCTACTCTTCATAAAACACCAGGAGGTGAAAACATTATCGGCTGAAATGAATTACAGTGACCACAAAAAATTATTAAAATTAAGAATATTTGGCGATTTAGCGCCGTTAGGCGTTCAGTTCGCTAGCACCGAGATTGCCGTGTACGAACAGAACCGTGTTTTGTTTCTCCTCCAAGTACGCAAAATCAATCGCCAAACAATGTGAAATCGCCAAATATGCTTAATTTTGATAATTTTTTGTGGTCGCTGTAATTCATTTCAGCAGATAATTTTTTCATTTTCTGGTGTTTTAGGAAGAGTAGAATCACATACATTTTTTTTTTTCAATATTTTTGAAGACGACACCTTTTGAATGTTTCCTTGTAAGATCAATATTTGAAAAATCAAGCCAAAGTTTTTCAAGCATTCTGTATATTATATACCTAAAGGGATAGCAAGAAGCTATCCATACAGCCACTGATATCCATTAGACCTCTAAATTACATCCAATGATCCATAAAATGCACAAAATGTCTAAAGAATCTCCATTAGAAGTCCCGGATATCCACATCCAGTACTAATTATAGGTACTATTAGATGTTTAGATGTAGACGAAATTTAGACGAACCTTTTTCGATGTCTAATAGATGTAACAGGATAGATCAAAACAAGATTTAGATATTTTCAATATCTATTAGCTCTAACAAGTTCAATTATTGGATATTTGGAGATTTATTGGATATGTTACATTGGACATTTAATGGATGTAAAAATGTGTGACATTTGTCATGTTAATAGATAACTGTAGGATATTTAAAGAAGTTTAATGGATCATTTTTTTAACTTTCATTCATATTTATAGATGCATACTTGTCAACATCCTAATTAATATTCCGTAGTGTTGTTAGTCTCGCCCTTTTTTTCACACAAGTAAACTTTTAGAGTAATGCTCTCCAAATGCAATTAAATAATAAGAAAAATACTCCAAAAAGATACTGGTGTGAAAAAGAAGGCGGGGCTAACAATATTACGGAATATTAGTATGTTGGCAAGTATGTAAATGTCTTATGGATGTAAGTGTCTGTGTGGGTATTCGTTGAATGAAAAAGAAGGCGGGGCTAACAATACTACGGAATATTAGTATGTTGACAACTATGTAAATGTCTTATGGATGTAAGTGGCTGTGTGGGTATTCGTTGAATGTGTAGGAATCGGATACCCACTTACCCTTTGACTCCAGGAGCTATGACCTCTGTGTGAGCAGAGAGTGTATCCTCGAAGTTGGTTTTAGAATACAACGGTGCTGGTGTGTTGTACTGATTGTTAACCAGCACTTTACCACCACCCAGAGAAGCAGCGAAAGGCCGGGGAGCCACATTGTGCTTGCTACCGATTGCATTAGACTCCTGCAACAACAAAAGACGATAAATCAGAAATACGATTTAAAAAGGAACGACACAAACACATTAGAAAATGATGACCGAAAAGACAGTGAAGCTAGAACGGACATATTATACAAACAAAATTTGGAATAGTAATATGTTGTTGTCGTATGCCACTCGGAAATTCAGAGCCCCGGTAGTGGAACTATCCGGATTTAAGGCTAGAGGGGTGCGCCTTCCGTTTTTAGGAGCGCCACTTACGGAGGAAGAATGACTTTAGCTCCAGAAGCTGGTGAAAGATGGCAGCACCAGCCAAACAACAGGAACTCGAATTTTGATCCGGATCAAGGCCGAGTTAAACCCATGTTCCGGTACCCCCAGAGGTATAATTTTTTATGGGAACTTAGAGGACTTTGTGACCACGACGGAATTTAACGAGCACCAGTCGCCATTAGTATACACGACGGTTTTCGGCCGCCTCGAGGACCGAACCCGCAATCTTTCGATCACGAACTCGCTGCTCTTACCGATCAGGCTACCGCGGCCTATAGTAATATGTTATTCGTCTTCATTAGTTTTTAGTCTTCTTTCGTCCATTGTAGGCGTTTTATCTTTTGACTTTGAGTTATTTTTTTATGTTTACAATTAATAATTTATTATTTTTCAGTCCTCGCCATGATGTTCTTAAATAGAAAGGTTTGACGAAGCATTGAACATCTGGAGTTTTTCCTTACAAATATTTATTCGAATAAATATTAGGATTTAATTCTTTTTTATCCCAAACACCAACGATTCCCATTCGTCTTGATTGACTTTCATCCACAATTTCTTTGCTGGGATTATTCTGCCCAAATCTTTTACATTTAATTGGAAATTACTGACTGTGGAAGAAGTTATCCTAGAAAAATCTGTCACATCTTATTAGCTATGTTCATGTTCTCCCAAAAATAATGCAAAATTTTACCACTCTGCAGCATAACATTTACTATTGCAAATTTAACCTAAAATAGAAAGTACATATTACTAATTTTGCAATTTATAAATGCCTTAAACATTCGCATTAATTCTCAAGCTAATTCTCTCTTTTCTAATCACATAAAAACTTTTTTTTTTTTTTTTTTTTTTTTAGATCCCCCATCATACTGGGAACTTCGTGAAAATTTTTGACCTCGGTTTTTTTACTTTTTTACACATTTCCAGGTTTGAGGAATCCGAAAATGACGAAATTTGTATGGTGTCCGTCTGTAGGGTGTCTGTTAGTTTGTTAGTCCGTTAGTAAATCCGTTACTCTGTGCACACAATATCTTAAGAACAAATAGTCGCAGGGAAGTCAGATCAGTTTTAAAATATTACTTTCGAGACTGACAAGAACCCAATACATTTGCACCATTCGAATTAAAAAACTTCGTAAGTTATCATAAATTTACGATTTTCTTAACATAGGAGAAAGGGCAAAATTTCACTTAAACGTCCATTAAAGAGAAATTTTTTACTGTAAAGATGTCAGGAAAGTTTTAAAATATCAGTTTTGAATTCGGAATGAACATAAACTATAAACATGCTACTTTGAAAGTTCCGCAAGTTATTGGAAATTTACGAATTTCTTAACATGGCAGTATAGGGCAAAATTTCACATAAACATCAATTTTGAGGGATATTTTCATCATAAAGATGCCAGACCACTTTTTAAATATAATTTAGGACACTGACATGAATATTATTGACTACGAATTTGCCAATATAAAAATTTCGTGAGTTATTGGAAATTTACGAATTTCCTAACATGGCAGAATAGAGCAAAATTTCACATAAACGTCAATTTTGAGGGATATTTTCGTTGTAAAGATATCAAACCACTTTTGAAATATTTAGGATACTGGCATAGATATAATAGACTATGAGTTTTCCAACTTAAAAAATTCTTAAGGTATTTGGAATTTACGATTTACTTAACATGGCAGAATAGGGCAAAACTGAGCATAAACGTCTATTTTGAGAATCATAAAATATGACAACTTCAAAATAACATGTATAATACTTGTTTAAACATCATTGACTACAAATATTATAGGAAAATTTCGTAAGTTATTTGTAATTTATGATTTTATCAATATAGCGAAATTGAAAATTTTTCATATAAATATGAGTTTGAGGATTATTGCATTGGAAATAGTAGCATGAAAACTAAACAACGGAACTGACCCTGATAAAATTAACAGATTAGAATGAGATAAATATATCGAAGTGAACGGTGGATAGCCTGTTAGGCGGGGATTTCATTCTGTCACTGTGTCAAGCTTTGGTCAAATTCATTTCTCTTAACATGATTATAATGTCACGCACTAGAAGTTTATGATAACATAAATATGATGGGGAACTGAGCAGAGTCCATCTATGCCAACTAGTTTTTTTTTAACTTTATTTATTCTCTTCCTTTTAAATATCACAAAATTTCATCTAATTTTTAAATCTTCTCCTCCCTCTTTCAAAGAAAAAAAAAAAAAAAAAAAAAGAGAAACTCCATCCCCATTTCAAAAATTTTCCTGGCGTGTTTAAACGTCTCATTGTATAATAATTTTTATATTTTGTTCTTTAATTACCATCAAAATATGTATGTAGATTAACTGGTATTTTCGCTAATCCAATATTACGCATTTCTCGATCGATCAAGTGTCTAATGTACTGACAGCTATCTCACATACATTATACAAAAAGAAAATATGTATATATCGAAAAATATATCAAATAAAAAAAATATATACCTGTTTTTTGGCAGCCAGGGACGTCTTTGTGTAGAGACCTGTTGCGGGGGGCGTGTTAGCGGTTGGTAAGTCGTTGATTGGAGTGACAGTGGGCTTCCAAACTCTTACACCACCCCTGTTAACATAAAAGTTATAATTAAATATAACTGCAGTTATACATGCATAAATTATTGTTTTTTTTTTTTTTTTGACTGGAGAGCCAAATTAATTTTTATAAATGCAAAAAATGAAAAGGCAAGAATTGTAGTTGGAGTTTATCTGTAACCTTTGACGTAAGTTGGAATCCTAACCTGATATTTTTTTCTTATAATGCTAATTCAGATTTTCCATCAAAAATTTAATTGATATCAAAATTATTTATGAACAGCTTTTACATTTCGCTATCGTAAAATATTCATACATAGAATAATTTAATGTGAGTAAAATAAATATTACTAGGCCACGGTCTAGAGCCATAAAATTCAATAGTTCAAAAAATAAATAAATAAATAAATAAATAAAAAATACCTTCTATTATTTTTAGTTTAAAAATAATAATAAATAAATAAATGAAAGCATTAACAAATGCATGGTTTTTATACATTCTTCAGGGTTACCACTCAAACAGGAGAATGAATTTCCCTGACTTTTCCAGGGTTTCCAGAGATATTCTAAGAGAATAATCAGCATATATAGTTACCCTCATCCGTGGTTGATTCTGTCTGTCACACTTTAGGCTTAAGAGTAGGCTTAAGAGATTTCCTTGGACCCTGTCTCCTAATTTACATACTTTTGTCAATTTTAAAAAATCTAATTGTCCGATCGATAAGCTGGTTAAACCAACGGATTCAGAAAAAGTACGCCTTTCATTTGGTACCTTATTTGTAACGAATATATAATTAGAATTTTTAAATCAATTAAAATATGAAAATAAAAGCTTTAAAATAAATTTTAAAATTTTAATTGTTACCATTTTTTTTCTGCATGAAAGGAAATATGCTTTCCCGTAATAAAATAAAATAAATTTGCTCATGCATATGAAAAAAATGACGTCTAATTTAAAGGTAACGAAGAGATAAACAAAGTGAGAAAATTTCGCACGGGCTTGCTAGCAAATGAATTATTTAAAGTGAGAGTGAGAAATAAATAAAATAAAACGATTATTTTCCAACGGGCGCCTTAAGCGCCCTACAACAAACTAGTTCTAAGAGAATTCAAGTCTAACCATGTATTGAGCATTGGCTGAGTTGAGGGCAAAATCATTGTGGTACCACTTGAAAACACAAAAGTTACATATGATAAAAGTTGCATATAGTGATAGCATCTGTTGCTTATAAGCGAGATGAGAAATTTCTTTCATGAGCAGAAAAGAAAGGTTGGAGTGTTTAAAACAAATGGCGGAAGCTAAGGGGGGGGGGGGAGGAAAAATGATCCTACGTTGGTGGAAAAATTGTTTATTTTTTGGTAATTATCATATGAAATTTCCTGACTTTTCCAGATTCTGGCTAAAATATTCACATTCCCTGACATTTCCCTGACTTTTATAGTCAATTTTCGAATTCCCTGTCTATTCCAGGTTCTCCAGGTAGTGTAGCAACCCTGATATTTTTATTGCACATATCAATGCTTTTGAGGAAAAATACAAACGAATTTTAAGACATTCTAAACAGACTGTATGTTTGATTTTCTGTTTTAATTCCAAATCCAACAAAGGTAGAAAAATTTAATTTTAATATTCAGACACAAATTATGCAGTATAGGTTTTTAAAATCTTGCAATAAATTCACACCGACCCAGAGTACCAGTCGTATCCTCTGCCCACTGTATTCAGTAAAGATTCGAGAGATCCTATAGTTGTCATTAAGAGCATACATTCTCCCCAGAACATCGTTAGGATATCTGGAGGATCCAAGGACATCCTTAGGATGTATTCTGGCCAAATAAGCGGTTAAGACAGATGCTGAAGATATGAATTGAAATTCAACCGATGTAATATTTAAATATATATATATATACACTGTACACTAAGCGGGAAAAAAAAAGAGCCGAACTTGGATATTTTTCTTTTCGCCTTCTACAACCGCCAATTTTATCGTTTAAAAAGCAATTTTCGAACAGATTTTATTATATTGTCCTCCACATACACATTAGCTTTGAATCCAGTGTTAAAAACAAAATGCAATTGTAAGGAAAATTGTAATTTTAGAATTTATTTCAAAAATGGTAAGAATAAGGCAGTTAACGATGCCACAAAAAGTATTAATTTTTGAATGAAAATCAAAAACTATTTTAATGCTTAAGATGCCAAAATAATTAAATGTTAACGAAATATTGGTAGAAGGGTTTTCAGTAGATATAAATTTTTTTGGCCGTTTAAACTGGAAATTTGGTTTTAGGCGGCCACACTGCTTATCCAAGCGAGATGACCGTAAGTTAAAAAGCCATTGCTTATAAAATCGGTTTGTATGACATTTAGAACATAAAGTAGATTCAGAAAAAGTGTCTAGCAGCATAATTTCTTTAAATACAGTACATAAACTATTAAACAAAGCAGGTTTGAATGACAGAAAGTTTGAAAAAATTCCATTCTTAGTGAAGAGAATTAGGAAAGCAAGACTTCAGATGGGTAAAAAAATAAAAAAATGATTAGTTAATTATTGGGCTGAACTGGTTCTCTTTGATGAGTCACGTTTAACTTATTTCGAGCTGAAGAAAAGAAACAGGTCTGACAACGAAAATATGACAGACTTAATGAAAATCGCACTTTTAAAACAGTGACACATTCTCCGTACATTATGGTACGGAGGTGCATAAATTTTCAAACAGTCGGACATATTTTTATGCTCAAGGGATCAATTAACTCGAAATAAAACACAATCTTCATAAAAGGGGTGCCTGACCGACTATTTTGGAGGTATCTTGGAAATTTCCGCAAACAGCATTTCAAGATGATAATGCACCTTACTACACGGCGTCTGTGGTTAGTTTATTCACTTAAAATTGTCAGAATTTCCTATCCATTCCCATGAGAACCTATAATTCTGAAAGCAATCATATCTTTTTTCACTTTAAGTTAAATCCCACAAAGGATATAGTAGAATTTCTTCTTTACCAGACATGGAAATAGTCCTAATCGCGATCCGCTCGAAAATGTTTCGTCTATAAAAAAGCGGGGGAGAGGGGAGAGGATTCGAAATTTGCAGCCTATAACTTTGCCAGAACTAGAAAAAATTATTTGTGATATTTGGCACATTGAAATTTCTGATATTTATATTAAAACACTGTATAAAACTATGCCATTGCACATTAAAGCAGTAATTCCATATAAAGGTGGAATTAACCCAATGCAGAATAAATATTTTTAATAAAAAATTGCTTAGATCTAACAAATAAATAGTTTTATTTCATATATTAAGATATAACTTGTTTATTTCGTATAATAAATCATAATAGAATAACAAAGTGTAGGGTTACTGCATTATGTTCAAAAAGAAAGTTTTATGCAGATTTTTAAAAAGTACTACGTAGAGTGCAATAAAGCGAATTATTAAATCGAAAATGTACATAGTTATTTCATCCCTTTGGTATTACGCAAGCAAAACAGTTTTATTTGTTTCAAACATTAATTTTAAAGTTATTACAAATAAAAAAGGCATAAGTCATTTTTTCTGCAGTATGGTTTTTTTTTTTTGGTCGCTTAGTGTATTCCGAAGACATCTCTCGATACGAATTAAGAAACTCGCACAGAATATTGCTACGTACGCAAGAATTTATTTAAATTTATAAATTTAACACTATCACAAGATTTTTTTTTTTTTTTTTTTTTTTTTACTGTTTTCGTTTTAACACGCGGTTGATACCTTTTTAATAATTTGTTTTGCCTTTGTATTTTTCTTCATACTTTGAAGATATTTATTGATATTTATTGAGTTTTAATTCAGAAAATTTGTGTAAGCATCGATTTTGCTTTTGGATTTTAAAACTGGAAGAACGTTAATTAAATAGCAAAATTAAAAAGAATTATTTTTTTTTTCTTCTAAAATTATATATAAACACATAAAATTAAAAATTAAAAATATAAAATTTAGCATAAAGAGATACATTATTAATGCTAATTTCATCTAAAAAATATATAAATAAAACAATGATTAGTAAATTAAAGATGAATTATAATACTCACGCTATAATCAAAGATTAAATCCACTCACGCCGATGAGAAATTATAGAAGAACCAACGAAATCAATAAAATGGAATTTATTAATCAGAAACTTTTAATATTTAAGAGGAACATGAATTTAAATAAGAAGTGGGACATAGCAAATGTAATAAGAAGTTGAAAATGCTCAAAACTAGAAGAGTTTGTCATCAGGGGACATAGGATCCTTCGTAGAGCTTAATATCGCAAGATTTCAAAGACTGCATTAGCTGTTTAAGCCAAATAAATAAATGAAATACCGTGTATCTCTCTATTACACCAACATTTAAAAGAAAGAGAAAAAGGATCAAAATCCATAGATAAACCATATATTTGAATTTTTATTTTATTTAAATATATTCTTAATTTTTTTTAAGTGCATTCTTAAAACATTCTATATAGTAATTATCTATATTTGTGTTTATTAAATGTAGCAAAATTATTTTCACTTCTGAGATATTCCATATATTTATTAATTTATTTATCTGTAGCATTGAATTTCCATTGATCAATAAAATATTCTATATATTTATTTAAGTTTGTGCTTATTTCGGTGATTAAATCTTGATTTATATGTAACATACAAAATTATTTATTCATAAAGTATTCCATTTAATTCTGCTTCAATGGCGCCATCTTTTAACTAATTTATTAAATTAAAACAATAGGTGGTAGTTAAAAAAAAAAAAAAAAAAAAAATGTACTTTACAAGTGAAATGGTTAAGGGCTATATCGCTGGCATTTATTTATGTTATTTATTTATATATATTTTTTTTAAGGATACAAGTTTAGAAGAGTAATACAATACCTTTGGATGACCATTTCGATGTTATTGCCAGCTCTGATGATGGCATCCTGCGCTTCCTTGTGCTTCATGCCATCTGTGTTATGTCCTTGAATCTTCAGTATGGCATCTCCGCTCACCAGACCAGCTTGCTCGGCGATGCTTCCGGGATTTACCTGGAAAAGCATTCAACAACATTCTTCACATAGTCCAGAAATATAACTTGTTACATATTTTTGTATATGCATTAGTAAATACGTTTTTAGAGTCGCTTCCGTTACTTTTAACACAGTTGAATAGTTTTTCCGGCTTAGGTTTAGTCTGACAGTCTGCCTCGTAAATTCCATAAATGTTATCAGAACGCCTTGACCCTTGAAAAAACTGATGTGTGTTAATCATGTTTACTACAGCTTGATTTCTATTCATTTGTATAGAAAGACTCAAAATAATAATAAAATAAAAATTATTACAGTTTAAAATAGATATTTTCTCTTAACGGCCCTCTTCACTTACCGTTGCCAGAATTCCGAGCCAATGTTATTCGATGGGGAAATTTGCTTTACAAATAACTTATTAACTAATACATATTTTTAAATTCTGTTTTCACATTCAGAAAATTCCAAACTGTTAAATTGACGGACCTTTTTTAAAAATGTATTTTTTTTTTTTTTTTTTTTTTTTTTTAATATTTTATTTTGAAATTGCAAAAATGAAAAAATTGCACATATTGAAAATTCGTATTTTGCAGCTTAAAAATAAATAAATAAATAAATAAATAAATAATAATAATAATAATATTTTTTTAGAAAAGGTCCGTCCATTTAACAGCTGGGAATTTTCTGAATGTGGAAACGGAATTTAAAAATATGCATTAGATAATAAGTTATTTGTTACGAAAAATTTCCCCATAGAATAACATTAGCTTCGGCTTCCGACGGCGGTGAGTGAAGAGGACCCTTAAGAGCATTTTAACATCTCACCAACAGGGACGGTAGCAATTCAAAAATCATGGGAGGGGCCCAAATAAATTCATTTTAAAAATGACTCAAAATTATTTTTAAGAAAATCAAACTTAAGATTAAGTGTTAATTATTATTCACTAATTATTAGTATTAATTACAAAATATTACTAATTATAAACACTTATGAGACTTTAATTGGGTGATTATTTCATTTGGCGTTGAAAGAAAATTTCTTAATAACCAACGGCAATGATGGGGGTTCAGTCTCCTGTGTTCCTTCTTTCCTACTCCTCTGCTCACTATACTATGCTAAATTAATAAAAGCAAAAAAAAAAAAAAAAAAAAAAAAATTCAGATACATATTTAATATGTTACATGGATTTATTAAGGGGCCGGTGGGCATTATAAATAAATATTTTTAATTTTACAGCAAAAGTTTTAATTTTTTGTATATATTTGCACTGAAGTATTACAATATTAATAACATACAAATAAAAAAAATCTGGAGTGACTCCACTCGACTTTCCGAACATTGACTAAGTATCAGTTTTGTAGATAAAGTAAAGAAAGAGAAGTTGTTAAACAAACAAAAGAGAGAAAACCATAATAGAGTGTTCGAGTATTTTTCGCCATATATTACACGATGTTTTATTTGACGCTACTGAACTTTGAGCCCTTAGATCATAATGATAAAGAATTTTTCGTTGTGTCCCTGTAAAAACCTATACATGCTAGATTAACGAAAATGCTTATATTTAGTGCAACAGTGATTTATAATATTCATATAAATTTTCAGCTCAATTGAATAAGGCGTTTAGATGCTTTCGCCCTTTTAAAAATTTGGTCCCATAGGCCATAATGATAAAGAATTTTTCTTTGTGTCCCTGTAAAAAAACTGTAAGTGCTAAATTCACCAAAATCTATACAGTTGGTGCAAGTGTGACCTTTAACATGTGTACAATTTTTTTTCTCAGATTAATAAGGCGTTTAGACGCTATCACACTTTTAAGAATTTGGCCCCATAGGCCATAATGATAAAGAATTTTTCCCGGTGCCCCTGTAAAAAAACTAAGTGCTAGATTCACCAAAATCTATAGGGTTCGTACTATGGTGACTTACAATATACGTACCAACTTTCAGCTTATTCGAACAAAGCGTTTAGACGCTAGCGTGTTCACTCACATACATACACTCACACATATACATACATCATCGTAAAAATAGTCGAAACGGACTCATGGGACCTCGAAACGTATAGAAACATCAAAATCTCAAATTCGGATTTTTGACATGATTACAATACTTTCCTCACTATAGTGTTTGGAAAGTAAAAATATTTAATATATATATATATATATATATATATATATATATATATATATATATATACACACACACACACTAGCTGACCCGACAAACGTTGTTTTGTCATATAAATTATTTCTAGAGACTATTTTGCTAGAAAAAAATAACTAACTTATTGTGTGTAAGGATGTGGTATATAAGTGAAACAGGTATGGAGCGCTGTGAACGGGGACTGTGAATTCCGATTATAACGTAAAATACAATTACCGAAATTTTCGCTACTTGCTTCTTGCTACTTGGTACTTTCTACTTTCTACTTGTTATTTAAAACCTCCGCTGAATGTCGAACAGCACAGAATTTTATTTCATACGGCAAATATTTCAATTTATGAGAGAATCTCTGATAGCAACGATTTTCACATGAAAATTCCGTCTTTTTTGAATAAGCTGTAACAATCTGGACCGATTTGATGAAAATTTTTATCTAAAAGTTATTACAATATCTAACATCATTACATGTACATTTATCACAATTCAATCAATCGATGCATGTGAGTATGTGTATAGTATGAGCGAAGTGAAATGTAGAGTTCGTATTAAATAAAATCTTAAACTCGTTTTAATTAAAGGTGAAAAAGTTGAAACTCAATTTATTTTATAACAGGTATATTTTTTTAATCTACAAAAACTTAATTTATCGTAATGCCATTGGATGTACAATATTTTTGATTAATCCTTGAGGAGTATACACAAACAAATTCGAAGGTTTTCCAACCCTGGATCAGGCAACATATAATTGGCCGGGAGAAAAGCACGGATTTTCTAAATCTAAGCCACAAATTGGGACCCCTTTGGTGAGTTTAAATATTTTAAGCCATTTTTGCGATGAATTGAAATGGCTATCTCAATTGTGGAACTAAAGATCTTGGCGAGAAGCGTCCGAGCTACTTCGGTGCCAAATTTCAAATTTTGCCAAAGGGATCCGATACTAAAGGTGATCCATACAAAAAATAAATTAATAAAATATAAGTGACATACACACGCACAAAAGTATGGGTCCCCATTGGTGACTTTAAATATTTTAAGCCATTTTTGCGATGAATTGAAATGGCTATCTCAATGGTGGAACTAAAGATCTTGGCGAGAAGCGTCCGAGCTACCTCGGTGCCAAATTTTCCACACAAAAAATAAATAAATAAAATATCAGTGACATATACACGCACAAAAGTATGGGACCCCTTTCGTGACTTTAAATATTTTAAGCCATTTTTGCGATGAATTGAAATGGCTATCTCAATTGTGGAACTAAAGATCTTTGCGAGAAGCGTCCGAGCTACTTTGGTGCCAAATTTCAAATTTTGCCAAAGGGATCCGATACTAAAGGTGTTCCATTCAAAAAATAAAAAAATAAAATATAATAAATTAGCTACACAAATAAATTTGTAGGTTAGGGTGGTTGTTAATCAACGCGCGTGTAAATTTGATAGAAAATTATATAAAATACTCATTCCAATTCTGCACTAAATTTGCAAAATGTATAGTTTTTTATGCACACTTCAAAACTCTTCAAACACTAATTACATCTTGATGTAATATTTCAATTAGGACACAATTTTTTGTATAACAATAATAACACGAAGTTACAAATTATTTTCCTGAATTTGATCGCAGCACCAACTGTCGGTGACAAACTGGAATTACAATAGAATATACGCAAGCGAAGTGTGACGTCACTGACCGTCAGTGGATGCAAGAAAAAGATTTCCCATGTTAATCTCCCATTGGAATTTTTATAAAAAATTATTAAAAATCGAGGAAAATTATTTCTCGATTTTAATCCCCGTATTTGGGTATAGATATGTATTAGTTATCGTATGCATGTGTTAGATTGAGTTATTTTGCTCTCAAATTGACAAAATTTAAATTTTAAATTTCAAAACTCCGTCTTCCTTGTCGTTTTTTGTATTTGGCGATCAAAAACGTAATACGAAAATGTACATACCAGATGTATATTTTCGTAATATGTATTGTACGAAACTGTTTCATATTATTCATTACTCTCTTAATATAAGTTGTTGAAATAACCATTATTTTTGAAAGAAATTAAATATGTTCGCCAGATGATATGGCGATATTTTTTTTCCGCCAAGGATGATAGAGTTTTGAGATTAAAAATTCAAATTTTATCAATTTTACAGCAAAAACAACTCAATCTAACGCATGCACATGATAACTAATATATATCTATACCCAAATATGGGGATTAAAATCGGGAAATAATTTTCCACGATTTTTAGTAATTTTTTACAAAAAATCCAATGGGCGATTAACATAGGAAATATTTTTCTTGCATCCACGGACGCCCAGTGACGTCATCACTTCGCTTGCGTATTATTGAATATTCGATACTACGATCGTAGCGCAGTCTGCCGGATCCAATGTGAAACATTCCAAAATCAACAACAATTTATAAGTGATAAATTAATTAAATAAACAATTTAAATTGGACTGAATTGTAAATCTAAACCATTCTCGAATCCACATGAAGACACACAATAAATTTCATTAAACTCGGTCCAGCCGTTTAGGAGGAGTTCAGTGACATACACACGCACAAAAGAAATATATATATAAAGATATATATTAATTTAAAAACTTTTTAAAAATTTAAAATGTCTCTCGCATTTATATTTTTCATATACTATTTTTTTATTATTTTGCTTGATTATTATTCATTTATACATTTTAAATAAATTTGGGTATCTGATTTTCAATTCCTTCAGAAGTTTAGTTTTAAGAATAATTTTTGTGAAATATACTGATTTTTTATGACAATTTCAATCTCGCGCATAATAAAACAAAGTCTTAAAAATCTAAATATAGGCGAAACCTAAAACGGATACCCAGATTTCACTGAAATGTAACATAAAACATCTTAAAGCAATTTTTATTAATTTTAAGCTAAAATTGTGACACGAGAGACATTTGAAAGAAGGGAAAATCGTTAAAAAACACATTAAGAGAAAACAGCATTTAATTTGAATTTCACCAGTTATTATTTATCAGTCAAACATTTTAGAAGGCTATATATTTTAAATTGTATGTTTTTTACTATTTTTTTAACAAAATTAAAGTATTTTAAAAGTTAAAAATATATACGATCAATCTCCACCGACTATACCGCTTGTTTTTTTTTTTTTTTTTTTTTTTTTTACATTTTATTTTAAAGGGCATTTAATCCTGATCATTATTTTTTCGAAACCCTTGTAATTTTTGAAAATATCAATTTAGAAGCATGCGGTTTGTTGCATATTGTTCAGAATTAGTTATAGAAAATAAATATAACAAAAGAGAAATCGATGTTTCCCGTTGATTTTTACGATTTTCAAAGCCCACCATCCCCTTAAATCTGATCGCTTATATGCTGCTGTCACGTCTAATTTTTTTGTTTGATGAAAGGTAATGTTCAGGTATTTCGATCAGAAACAATTGTTGAGGGTTTTTCTTTATGAAGTTTTTATTCACTCCTTTTCAACGCAAGTACTTTGGTGCATTTTACTGCAACATGAAATTCGTATATTTAAAGATAGATATTTTACGGCATAAACGTACGAAACTCAGACATTCTGTTTATTACAAAATCTAATTGCGTTTTCCGTTTCTCTATAAATAAGTTGAAATAGACTGCTCCAAATTATCAATCTTTCTCGAAGCTTCCATCGATTGTGTTTTCATGGGTTAAGTCTTAGTTTTGGAGAAAACTGTGTAAAACTACGTACGAGTAGGTCGACAAGTGCGATCTAGGATCGAACTCGTTTTGGGGAATTAATCATTCTATATTTATTAATTCAATATTCTTAATCATTAATTCTTCTATATTCAATCGAAGAAAACAATGGATTTGTAAAAATTTTCGAATTCCCATTTTTAATGAATTTAGACGTTTTGAGAGGTCCGAGAATCCGAGTTGATTGTTTTTTGAAAATATTTGTGTGTCTGTGTGTATGATAAAAATTTTATGGCACTGATAAAATTTTTGTGGCATCTTCATAAACTTATATGTAGTTGAACCTTGACATGAGTTGGTGTTTATCAAGTTTTGGTCAAAATCTCCCGACAGGGAACTTTGCTATTTTGCTTTATCATTTTTAACACGACAACAGGTGAAAATTTCGTATAAATATGCGCAATTATTTTTAACAAAACATTGTGAAATTAAAAATAAATATTTATATAGTAATAATCAACTAGGGGGGAAATTGTACATATAAGAGCAACCCCCCCCCCTTCTCCGGAAGGGTATAAATATTTATCCCCTTGAATTGCAATTTATTTTCAGTCAGCACTGCTCATGCAGAAAATTTAATTTTCTTAGTTTTAAGAGGGGGGGGGGGAGGATTGATACAGAAACTTACGGTTTTGCTGCTCAAATAATTTGTTTTTATTAAAAGTAATAACTGTTTCACACATTTATATGAATGTTTATTGTTATATATACATATAAGAACATAATTAGTTTCAGGAAATTCATGACGAGCTGGACTCGTCATTTCAGTTCAAGGGGTTAATATCAGTATTTAAAAGAACTGTCCATACTTTTAAAACAAATTGTTAAACCACTGATCTAATATAATTTAAACCAAGATTATCGATAGTTTTACTTTCTTCTATATTTAATAGAAGAAATTATGGTTTCGTAAAAAATTTCGAATTCGGGTTTTCGATGGATTAACACATTTTGGGAGGTCTAGAATAAAATTTGAAACATTTTAGAAAATATGTGTGTGTGCGTGAGAGAGAAAAAACTTTTGTGACAACTATCTCACACTACTGCATACAAATTCATGCAATTTAATATGTAATTGCACTTTGACAAAAAATAGTGCCTGTAAACTTTTGGTGAAAATCGCCCAATAGGTAGCGTTGTCATCCCACTTTAAAATTTTGTTAACATGATGGTATAGGACAAAATTTATTATAAATGTACATAAGGAGAATTACTGTTTAACAAATCATTATGAAATAAAAAAGAATTTATGATAGAAATAGACAATAAAGAAAATTATTTTGCATACGTAGGAGCAACGCTTCCCTTCCTGGGAGGGGGGGGGGGCGAAGATCTCTCGAAGGATTAAATTTTCAATATGGATATGTTTCAAAAGAACTCGTCGGTAGCTTTAAAACGAATGGTTTAACCACTGATCTGCTGTAATTTAAAACAAAGATATCGACTTTTTTTTTATTAAATAATAATAAAATAGTATTAGTAAATATATAAAATCGACTTTCTTTGGACATTTAGTATTAAATTTTAACTTAAAAAAATAAAAAAATAAATAAAATCTGCATTTATCATTTATCTGGGTTCATCATCGGAATTAATTTTAACAAATAATAAGTTTAATAAAGTTTTTGTACTGAGTGAATTTGTATATGAAAATATAGAAGAATGTTATATACTAGTTTTTTTTTTTTTTTTTTTTGAGGGAAAAAAAAAATATTTCTCTGGGAGAAAAAAAAAGGAGGAAGTAGAAATTTCTCTGAAAGGAAAAAAAAAAAAAAAAAATTCTTAATGAATATAAAAGAAAAGGAAAAAAGAAAAGAGTACATTTCCTGAAATATTGTTTATGGGGTATAAAATTATATATATATATATATATATATTTTGGCACTTAGTGTTATATTTCTCTGGTATTAATATCCTCTGCATTCATTATAGAAAATTGTTTAAATAAATAATAATTTTAATAAATAATTTGTACTGTGTAAATTTATATTAGAAAATAAAAAGAAAATTTTGCAATAGCCCGAACACTTTTTTTCTCTTTCTTTCTTACTTTCTTTCATCTAAGAATATTTTCATTTTGCCCAATATAACAGTAGAGATTTCACACTACACAACTGTTAACAGAACTAAATAACTGAACAAAAAACACTAAAGTTACAATGTAATCTTACAAAAATACCCATAACAAAAAGAATTGTCTCAAGCATTCAAAAAATTCAGGTAAAAATGGGTCGTCTTGGAGAAATATGAGCGAGCAGAAATAAGGGAGAGTGCACGCTCCGAAAATAACTTTCTCTTTCGCCGTGTATATGTAACCAAATATTGTGCGGGCCAAGATCGCATCCTAATATGGATCCAGACATCATACTCTGCCAGAAAGTGAGGGGGTGGAATGGAGATCGTCTGGGAGGAAAGTATGCAGGAACAAGTGGCAAAAGTTAGTTTTTGTTCATTTTGGAACGGATCTGATCCATTATGTATTGTTTGGAATAATAAAGGGTCACGACAGATTTTATAACAGGGGATCTACACACTGGAAGCCTCGACCTGCCATTGTGCCATAGTCATTATTAAGCAGTTCATTTTTATTATGTTCTTTAGAATCGACTATTACAATCATTTATTTTATCAATCTACATATAAATGGAAAATTTATTATGTTAATCTCAAGTGTTGAATAAATTCAAAACAAAGTTGAACAGTAGACTTCCCAGATAGTCCGACATCGGGTCGGGTAGGCTTTTTTTTTTTTTTTTTTTTTTTTTTTTTTGCCTTGCAGGGGGACTTTTCTTGGCTGGCTTTTTCTTGCCAGTCGGTTTCGAATCGCGTCGACTAATTTTTTCATTTTTTTTTTTTTTTTTTTTTTTTTTTTTTGCAAGTTGTTTGGTTAGTTAGATTTATAGTTTGGTTTTGGTCGTTTGGTTTCTCTTGTAATTAGTGTACATCGAGTTACGTCGAGTTCATAAAATCTTTCAAAACATTTTTACAATAATTAACAGAAATTTGTTTGATACAATTATAACTGTACAACTAATACAGATATACTATATATCATATACCCATGATTAAATATACTGATATACAAATTACATTGCTCTGCATGGAAATTGGCCCCAATACCATTTTTGCAAATTCTTATGTAAAATGACCTCCTGAATCTTAATAGGACACCCATCTCGCCCTCTCACCCACCGTTTTTTATAGAGACGCCTCCCTATTTTTTATCACTTTTCGATCATTTCATGGCTATAAATTCGATTTGTAGGGGGCAAAAGGATTGCTTTAACTGTTAAATATCTTCTGAGGGGCTACAAAGTTGGAAAATTCTAAAACATGAACATTTGCGGCAAGGGGAAAATTTAGGGAAAGGGGGGGGGGATTTGCCACTGAAATTATATATTACATTTATTATATTTTATTAATCAATTATTTTTACTATTTATAATTATACATTATGTATTTTTTAACTATTAAAATAATTCTTTTCCATTCTCCAAATCAAATTCATGGCCATAAAATGACCGAACAGTGATAAAAATTGGGGGAGGGGGGTGACGTCCCGAAAAAACGATAGGTGATTGGGCAAAATGGGGGTGATATTTAGATTCACGAGGTCATTTTACATAAGAATCAGCAAGAATAGCACCAGGGCTCGATTTTTTTTCCCCAGTGCAGTGTCATAATAAATTAAACATCCATATCGGTCAAAAAAAAAAAAAAAAAAAAAAACATTTTTTATAATATAAACACATTAAACTATTAACATTAAATCTGGAGCTCATTCCTATACACCTGAAGAAGCACACAAAACACATAAATAGTTAAAAATTATTAATCCATTTTTCAGATTTTATAATTTTAACAAAATGTTTTAGTAATTACATTTTTAATTCTTTTTAAAATTACTTTAGGAATTGTGTGACAATAAAAATTTATTTTTTAACTTAAAGTTTTGACTAATTTTTAGGTGAATTATTTATTTTTCATAATTTTTCGGGTTTCGGATACTGTTCGGTTATTAAAAAATCGGGTTCGACTCGACCGGAGCAGGACTGTATTGTTAAGCAGAAATAAGATATTGACTAATATCCCATCAACATTGTCCAATATTTTGAATGTCACTGAATATCAAACACCCAGTTTACACCATCTGACGATATTTGGAGTGATTGCCCTCGACTTTCCCTACATAAAATAATTAACGGTTGTTTAAATAAAGTAAGAGAAATTTGAAATCAATTATCTCAATCGATTAAGGCATCTAACGCCATTACACTTCAAATACCGTAATTTCTGGTAGATACCCCTCAGGTTATATAATACAGTTTTGCACCAGAAATTTCAATTGATAAATAAATTTATATTTGTACGAGCTCTTCCTTCGAAAAAGTATAGATTTCTCTATTAAATAATATTTCTGGTGGAGAAATGACACATCTTACCTGCGGGTTATCTACCAGAAATTACGGCAGTTTGATCCTATAGGTCATAATATTAAAGAGTTTTTTTTGTTGCTTACTTATAAAAATGTTAGGTGTTAAATTGAATTATTCCCATCTGCGCAACCAGAAATTGCAGAACAGGGCGTGCAGGTGATTACTTCCTTTTTGACTTGATAGTCTGAGAACGCCCAAAACTCGGTTTCGCGGCAATCCCTACCACAGACGTAAAAACTAAAAAAACATCACTGGTTACCCCACCCCCTACACCGCTGTGCATGAATCTGAGAACGCCCGTAACTCGGTTCCGCGGCAATCACTACCACGCACGTAATATATATATGGGTGATTGCCAATCTAAAGGGTAGAAAACAAAGACTAATTTGAAAATATAAAAATTTTACCAAAAAAATTTGAAAAAATTCCTTAATTCCTTTTTGACAACTATGAATCTAAATTACTTGATGAGCTATCTCGTTAGCTATTTTTTGGTTGGTAATTAATTAATTTCAAAATTAATGTATCAACGGAGCGGACATCACTGACCACGGAGTGGACACTTATAAATATCCAAACCTGAAAGTTATTTTGCAGCTGTATCTTTTCATCCTTATTGTTTTACTTGCGTTTTAGAAAATAATCAACAAATATTTTTACTTTAATTCTTTTGAAAAATGAAAATAACAGGAAAATAATTGTTGGTTCCGCATATTCTTTCTTTCTTTCTTTGTTTTTTTTATGTGATTGATCTAATATGTTGAAGACACTTGTATTTCCTTGCTATTTTTCCTGTTAAAACTTCGAGGATTTCTTTAAGTTTCTTCTTTGATTTTGCGCCTTTAAAACTTTCTTTTATTGGCTTTTTTATAACCTCGCCAAAAATAATACATTTCTCAATTTCTTTTGAATTTCCTTCTGTGATAAATTTTTTCACTTTTCTCTTGGGTTTTTCAGAATCAGTAGTATTATTTTTTGACTTCACATCCTTAGATCTTTGCACATACTTTTTGTGTTTTTCAAGCTCCCTAACCAATTTTTTGTTTTCTTCACAAAGCCTTTCACTGTTCTTTTTCGACCTTTTTCTTCCACTTTCTAGTCTGCTAGATGATGATACAGATGGTTTTGTTTTCAGAGATGGATTAATTTGTGGTAGTGTGATGTTTATGGCTGCTGAACGAGGTGTATCAGGAGGTGCATCATCTCTGAGATGTTCTTCAAAGATTATTCTGTTTCTTCAATCTCTCCCTTTGATTTCTGTTTTGGTTCTTCCATTTTTTCCTAACACTTCATTTCATTTGTTCAAACATTTTAACTACAGTATTCTTCCTTCTGTGATATATTTATCTTTCTTTAGCTTTTCCTTCTTCATGTCTTGCGGGATCATTTCTTATGCTCTTATTATACACAAAGATATAAAGTTATTCAATTAATAAAAATACAAAACAATTTTAGTTTTGCTGTAAAACAAAAATATTTTTATTTATTTTTTCTTCTGAAACTAAATTTAATTATATTTTTGCAATTATTTTTCTAAAGTGTTATGTCACCTTTTCTACATTTTACCTTTAAAATTAAAAAGAAAAAAAAAAAGGACATATAGTATACATCATCCTTTTGCATTACTCTGTAAACAACACTCATAAAACTGTTCTTAAAATTATATTAATACGAATTCTGTTGTTACATTTAAACCATGAAGAGAAATGCTTAAGAGTTCAGTAAAAAATAGCAAATACTGTTTTAAAGACGTTGAAATGACATTTTTAGAAAATCACGAATAAAAATATAAAAGTTAGGGGGAAAATATATTTCCATTGCACCTTAAGCAATCAGTAGGCTAACAAAAAAAAAAAAAAATAAATAAAATAAAATAAAATAAAGGGATAAAATTTATTTATCAAATTTATTTAGATTATTTTTCAAATGTATTTATTTTTAAGATTAATTTTGATAGTATCCACTCCGTGGAAAGAAGTGTCCACTTCGTGATCAAATGATGTCCACGGAGTGGAAGTCCACGGAGTGGACAGAATGTCTGATTTTGAATTTTAAGGAACAAAGCAACAACGTCAGTAACAATTTAACTTTAGTGTTGAATTAAGTCTTATAACCATTAATTGTAATAATAATTAGATAATAAATAATCCTTATAATTATTTGTATACTTCTGACCACGGAGTGGACTGATGAGATAGCCAAACAGAGGTATCACAGATGAAATCTATTTTAACAGAACGAAATAAGCAGAACGAGTTCAGCACATGTAGGTAAAAACAAAGATGGCTTCCCCCTCTTTCTTCTCAGTTACACACTGGTGACAGACAGTGCCATCTACTGAACTTTATGGGAAACTAAATAGTTGTCCACGGGTGGACACATTTTATTAGGGACATTTGTTATAAATTAATTAAAAAAAACAAGATTCATTTTATAACTCTAAAATTTTATAAATATATTTTTAAGGATAATTATGTCCTGCTTAAATCAAAATGTAATTAAAAAACATTAATATTAAGCTTGAAAATAATGCTATATTCTGCAGACTTCCCTTGGGGACAGTCCACGGAGTGGACATTCCAGGTTTTATCGATCGAGTTCTAAGAAAAATAAATAACATTAAAAACTTTTATAATAATATTCAACTAGAGAAAATCGTAAGAAATAGCCTAGTTGTAAATTTTTTTCTGATTGAAAATATTTTCTATTTTTGAGTGCTAAGGGACATGGTTTCTACCCCTTATGTTGGCAATGACCCATATATATATATCTGGACACCCCTACCTCGCTGTGTATGAATCTGAAAACGCTCGTAACTCGTTTTCGCAGCAATCAGTATCACGCACGTATATACGCTTCGCGCACATGAAAAAAAAAAAAAAAAAAAAAAAATACTGCATACCTCTACCTCGCTGTGTATGAGTCTGAGAACGCATGTAACTCGTACTATTCTTTTTTTTTTTTACTTTGTTCGCACAAATGGAAAGAAAAATCGCGCAAATGGGTCGTGTGGAACATAAATACAAAATTCAAAACTCTGATAATCAAAATGCATTTAAAATATTGTTATGAATATTTTATAAACTTTTTAAAAGAAACTTCCAATTTATATACAATTTTAACGTACATTATAAACTAAAGTTTGAATCTAAAATGAACCTCACTTTTCTTTAAACAGAAAATTATTTAAAAACTAGATTTAAATTTTGAATCAGCAGCAAAAATAATTGTACTTAAAATTATGATTTTTTAATTAACCCTTTCAGTCGCAGTGTTCCCGCTGATGGAACACCTAATTTTAATTCTCAAGTGCAAAAACTCATCCCGGAAATTTTTTAGCAAAAATTTACAATTATAACATAGCAGAAAAGGCCCTTTTTTTAACGTGAAAATTTAAAATTTCTTGTATTTTAATTATGTTCGTAAATTCCGGTGGCAGTGTAATTTAAATAATCCGAATTACCTTGCGCCGCAAAGGATTAAAATACTCCGGAATAAATTGAAATGTTGGGATCTATGCAATTTTTACGAGTTTTTGTTGTCGATAATGTTTACTTATAAAGTGATTTATTTATTAAATTAAATATTATTTGAATTTAATAAGGTTTACTTACAGATGTTTCAAACCGTAAACTTCTCGAAAAGGAACAATGCTAATTTTTTATTTTTTAAATATTTATGATCAGCTGTGTGTCTAAAAGCCATTTTTACAATTAGTTTAGTAATTTTTAAAATAAATTAAGTAGTGAACGTTAAAGGGTTAAACCTAGATAGACAAGTAAAATAAATCTGAAAATGAATGAATAAAGGGTTATATAAACATAGAAAAAAAAAAATATATATATTTGGG
This sequence comes from Salticus scenicus, assembly GCA_963930645.1. Classification (NCBI taxonomy): domain Eukaryota; kingdom Metazoa; phylum Arthropoda; class Arachnida; order Araneae; family Salticidae; genus Salticus; species Salticus scenicus. The sequence continues at coordinate 230,103,323 of OZ005661.1, forward strand.
GGAGGGGGTATAAATACAAATAATTCAACATTATGAGTTAAAATATTGGTAAAAAAAATATTCATACGATATTAAAATAAACTTACAATTTATAGTCACTTGCACTGCAACAATCTGAGTTAAACTTTGAGTTTCGAATCGACTTTACTCTTTAATAAAATTGTACTTTTAAAAAATTAAAGAACACGCTTTTATTGAAATGTGAACTAAAAAGCACAAAATAGCTATCTTTATAGTATTAAAATGCAGGGTAAGAAAAAATTGTGTGAGTGACACCCCCTATTACAGGGCGATTATAAAATAATTTAGAATTAAACAAGAACCATTTTAAAAAAATCTTCCCTGACTGGGTTCGAACGTTAGACCTTTAGGTTCGTAGCCCGGAGCTTTACCTCACAGCCACAGCGTTCACGTAGGGCAAGTCTTTTTTTACAATATAGATTTTTTGTTTGCTCGCAGAGCGGTTACAAACATACATACATACAGGTGAAGCTAATAAAAGCGTGTTAAAAAAGTAAGTTAACAAAAATTAAAGTTTAAACCTCGAATCAACTTTAAAACAGATACGTTCTTAAAATAATGAGTTCAATTAATTTCAAATTTAGATTGAAAAAAAAAAAAAAAATGAATCAAGTGTTATATGAACGTGGAAAGTTTTAAAAGATAGAGAATGTGTGTTGAGGGGGTATAAATACAAATAATCTGAAACGGTGAAAATTAAACATATTAAATATTGTTATTAATAATTTAAAAAGTTCTTTTAACCTGACGTTTAGAATCAATTAGACTGTTCTTTAAAACAGAAAGTTATTCAACAATTAAACTTTTAACTTTGAATCACTAAGTATTAACTGCTGTGATTGAGGACGATTGGATTTATCACTTGCAATTTGAAAGAAACTTGAGAAAAATGAGCCTTGCAAGTGAGTGACGGGCTGCTTTTTAATTAATCTCACTAAAAATAAAAAGAGGGAGGTCATCAAGGTGCATATATTCTGTTTAAAGCCTAAACAGACAGACCTTTTTTTTTTTTTTTTAAATACAGAGTTTATTGTACTTTCAGGTCTATTGCACTTAAATATATTTCATTTTGTTTTTTAACAGTTATTAAAACTTTTTTTTTTTTAAATATATTTTCAAGTTTATTTGTCTTTACATAACAGAGCAGATTACTTTGTTCGAAGACTGAAGAGACGGAAAAAATTGTAATAAAAGGGAAGACAAAAGTCAATAGACCAAAAAATTAAAATGCTTTCCTTTCTTCTCTCCAAGTTGAATTTTAATAAAATAGACAATTTTCTGAAAAAAGGAAAAATCTTTGATTGTATTTAATTTAAAATAATAAAGTAGATTAAAATAACATTTTTTCTGTTATTTACCTTACTACTCTCGGAAACAAATGAAGAAATTTTAATAGTAATAAAAAATAATTCCGGCAGTGCTTAAGTTAATCTATCGTTCAAAAGAAAAAAAAAAAGTATAAAGACAATTGTTATGAGATTTTCATTTTTAATTTAGCCGTTTCAAAATAATATTTTTGAAAATGAAATTTTCCAAGAAGGAAAAAATATCAAATTATTGTCCTTTATAATATAAAAACTAGTTTAAAAATGCTTAAATGGCTTCGGTAGTCCAGTGAGATAAAGGTATTTTAATATAAACTTTGTTTCAGGTTATTTCCCCAATTATTTTTCTATTTCAGGTATTATTATAAAGAAATCATAAATTGCTGTTACATCACTTTATTGGAATAATATAGGTTATGCTTGTTTTACTGCAATAGTTATAACGTCAAGTCTAATTTTATATCATTGAGTAAATATCTGTATGTAAAATATTGGACGAGGGTCAATTGCACCCCTCTTTTAACCTGTCAATCAAACCTCGGGCGAGTTGCAACGCTTGGGATTTTTCTGACGAGGGTCAATTGCACCCCTCTCTTTACCTGTCAATCAAACGACGGGCAAATTGTAACGATTTACTGATAAGTCATTAGGGAAAAAGGTTTCTATGTCATTAGGGGAAAGGTTCCTTCCTTCCCTTGACAAATACTTACGAAGATATGTTTGTATTGCTGACAGAATGTTGTGAAAAATTAGAATTGAAATTCGAGCCGAAGAATATTGTCGCTGATTTTGAAATCGGAATTCATTCGGCAATTAAAAGAATATGGCCTACAAGCAATATCAGAGGATGTCGTTTCCATGCATCTCAGTCATGGTGGAGAAAAATTCAAGAACTTGGTTTATCAAAAGAATATAAAGACAAGAATTCTGATACTGGAAAGTGGCTACGTTGGTCATTCGGACTGCTTTATTTCAAACACGAGGAAATTGCTGATTGTTTTGTAGAGGATTTCATGTCGGAAATTCCTCAGAATGAAAAATTGGAAAAATACATGGATTATTTGGTTGATACATATATTTCAGAAGATGCGAAATTTCCACCAATTATTGTGGGCTTCGGATACATTTGACGGAGAGAGAACAACTAACGCCTGTGAATCGTTTCACGCAAAATTCAATGCCAATTTCAGTGCACCTAGTCCAAATATTTATCCTTTAATTGAAGTAATTAAGCAAATACAGGTTGATGTAAATGCTTCGAAAAATAGCGTAAATATCACAAAACAACCAAATAAATTTCTGAAAAAGAGAATGGAAAACATGGAAAAAAAATGAAGCAGAAATATACGAGTAAAGAACTTACAAGATTTGAATTTTTAAGGGCTATTTCCTACTACAGTTCAAATAAAGATAAAAAGGAAACAAATTAAAACCTATGCATAAAATAAGACGACAGATGATCATCTTTCTCAAAGACAATGGGCGTATGCTCGGCTATTAGACAAGGTAAACTTATTACCACTATGAGACAAAGAAAAATTATTCGCAAATTTTTTAAACACGCCATGGGTTTTTAGCCCATGACAGTCCTAAGCCTGTGAAAAGTGTGAAGGGAAAATTATGCGATTATGTATAAAAAAAATTATATAATAATATCTTGGAGGGTGCAACTCGCCCCTTTGTAGAAATGGCTAAGCGGTGCAACTCACCCTTTGGTTCGAGGTGGTAAACGGTGCAACTCACCCCTTGGTTCAAAGAGTAAGCGGTGCAACTCGCCCGTTTAGGTATTCTCCGGGTGCAACTAACCTACTCCCAAAATATTGTCTCATGCTCCACGATGAATACTGCTTGCTGACAGTTGTAAACACAATAAAAAGTACATTTTTTCCCCTCTATCCATCTATAGGGGAAAAAATAATAAGTACATTTTCCCCCCTCTATCCATCTATAGGGGAGAGGAGGCACAGTGGAACAATTTTCCCTTGATTTATAATAAATTTCTCCCATTTAATTAAAAAGAAAAATGAAATACGTTACAATATTTTAACAACTATTAACTTTCATTTTAATTTTTTTTTTCATAATTCGAACTTATTTTATTCTGTAAAATATATATAATTTTAAGAAGGTACTCAAGCTGTCTCATTGTATCCCATTCCCTGTACATTTGTGGCCCTTACGAGGCACAAATGGACTGGGAATGGTGTAAAGTGGGATAATGAGTAAGGCAACATACAAAATTACCTATATTATGACAACATGTTATTATTAAATACAGGTCTAGATATTAAACACAGAAGAAATAAAAGCAATTTTTAAATGGCAAGAAGTTTCAAAAGCAAGAATTAAAATAATTATAATAATGAAACAAGAGTTGAGCAGAATTCAAACTAGGTTTAGGTTGTAGTTGTTGGGTTTAAGGCCGATAGACTACACTGGGGTCCTAGGCCTATGGGTGAAATGCTCTCCATCGGGGTCTTTTTAAGGGATCTTAGCCCGTATTTACGCGAGCTTCGGAGAAAACCACGAAAAACTCTGAACGGATAGGTCGATGAGCACGACCTGGGATCGAACTTGGCCCTTCCCATCTACTAGCTTTTATCACAGAACCACTCGGCCGCTGGTAAAAGAAGGTGGGAGTTGGTTGAGCAGAACGGCTTGGCCGCTGGTGGGCCTCAAACTGCGTGTAAGAAAACATATTTGATACTTGATAAATAAATCTGTGTGTGTTGGGGGGGGGGGTTATAGGCCCCATTCAACCTCCACTTTAAATCTAGTAGTTATATTCATATAGAAACAGACGCTTTTATTAAATTTTAAAATTTATTCCATTTTTTTCCCAGACAATTTTCACCCGCATCACTCATTAAAAATCGTGATTAAGTTTTTCAAGTAGAAACTTCATATAAGAACTTCATACAGTAAAGACAAACATAAAACAGATGAACTCAAATCGACGATAACGTGAAAAAAAGATTTAAAGAAATCTGGTTTGAATTGCCGTTTTACGGTCACTGGAACCTACAGTTTCAAGTTGATTTACAACCACTATACTAACATCCGAACTTTAACTGACACGCAAACCTGACACCTGCCAACTGGAAGTCAGAGAACCACCTCCCACAAAATTAAAAAGATTATAATGTATTACTGTAAAGTCAATTACCAACAAGTATATATCGTGGCTACCACATGACTTTCTTGTATATTTTCCTATGCAAAATTTACTCAGCAAAAATAATTTGTTCAAATAATTTATTAAAACTATCTTCCATGATGAATGGTAACGATTTTCTTCCTAGAGAAGTTGTAGAACACTAAATATCAAAAAGAAAGTCAATTTTATTCTCTGAATGACATCTTAAAACTAGTATGTTGTGGCCACCACAAGACTTTCTTCTATATTTTCCTACACAAATTCACTCAGGAACAATATTAAAAAAAAAAGCGATTTTTTTTCCAAGTTTTTTTTTTTTTTTTTTTTCGTTAAAAGTAAAAAAAAAAAAAAAAAAAAAAAAAAATCGATAACTTTGTTTTAAATTATTACGTATTTATAGTTCAACCATTCGTTTTAAAGGTATAGATGAGACCTTTCGAAAGATACCCATCTTGAAACCCCCCCCCCCACACACACACACACTCGGGGGTTACTTCCCCCAGGGAGGGAAGCGATGCCCCCGCATGCCAAATTTTTTTCCCTAATTAACTACTACTATTATCAATAATTCATATTAATTTTACAATCACAGGTTAAGACTAACTCTCATTATGTACATTTATACGAAATTTTGTCCTATACTGCCATGTTAAAACTTTAGAAAAATTACGATCACAGCGCCACCTGTTGAGCGATTGATCCCCAAATCTAATCAGCAGCACTTTATGTCAAGGGCCAACTAAATTCTAAGTTTGGTTAAATTTCGTTAAAAAAAAAAAAAAAAAAAAAATACGATTTTTTTTTCTAAGTTTCTTTTTGATAAAAGTAAAAAAAAAAAAAATAGATAACTTTGTTTTAAATTATCACAGATTTATAGTTCAACCATAAGTTTTGAAGGTATTGACGAGACCTTTCGAAAGATACCTATCTTGAAAATTTACTCCACTCGAGGGGGGACTTACCCCCAGGGGGGTGTGGCGAAGCTCCTACACATACAAAAATTTTTTACCAGTTGAATATCTCTATTATAAGTAATTCTCATAAATTTCATAATGATTACTAAAAAATAATTCTCTTTATGTTCATTTATACAAAATTTTGTCCTATATCACCATGTTAAACATTTAGAAAAAGCGGGATGGCAACGCAACCTGTACGACAATTTTTACCAAAAGTTGATAGGCACTAGTTTATGTCAAGGTGCAAGTACATATCAATTTGTATGAAATTCTGTGCAATAGTTCCTGAGATACAGTTGCCACAAAATTTTGTCACACACACACACATACAGACAGACAGACATTTTCTAAAAATGGTCAAATCGTGTTCTACAGCTCTCAAAACGTGTAAATCCATCAAAAACCGAAGGTCGAAAATTTTTACGAATCCAATACTTTCTTCTATTGAATATAGAAGAAAGTAAAAAGGTGGTGCGTTTTTTTTTCCCCCTCGTTAAAAATGAAAAAAATCGATAACTTTATTTTAAATTATCGCAGATCGATGGTTCAACCATTTGTTACTTTCTTCTATATGTAATATAGAAAAAGTATTGGATTCGTGAAAATTTTCGACCTCCGTTTTTTGATGGATATACACGTTTTTGGGATGTCCTGAGCACGAATTGATAGTTTTTAGAAAATGTCTGTCTGTGTGTGTGTGTATCACGAATTTTGTGTCCACTGTATCTCACGAACCAATGAATGAAATATAATCAAACTTGGTATTTAGTTGCACCCTGACATAAACTGGTACTGATTAGATTTGGGGATCAATCTCTCAACAGGTGGTGCTGTGATCGTATTCTTTCTAAATTTTAAACATGGCAGTATAGGACAAAATTTCGTATAAATATGCATAATGAGAGTCATTTTAAACTTGTGATTGTAAAATTAATACGAATTATTGATAATAGTAGTAGTTAAATACGAAAAAAATTTTGTGCATGTGGGGGCATGCACGAAACTGTGAGGGCATGCACCACGGGGAGGGGGGGGGGATCTTCGATATGGGTATCTTTCGAAAGGTCTCGCCAATACTTTTAAAACGAATGGTTGAACTTTAAATATGTGATAATTTAAAACAAAGTTATCGATTTTTTTTACTTTCAACAACAAAAAAAAAAAAAAACCTTAGATTTTTTTTTTTTTTTTTTTTAAATTGTTACTGAGTGAATTTGTATAGGAAAATATAGAAGAAAGTCTTGTGGTTTCTACAACATACTAGTTTTAAAGGTACCGACGAGATCTTTTAAAAGATGCCCATAATGGAAATTTGCCCCCCCCAAGAGGGGGGAGGAGAAGCAATGCTCCTGCAAATACGGGCACGACGCAATTCCGCCGAAGCATAGGACAACTCCGCCGAAAACTTTATCAGCTGTTTCCCCCAGTAGGACAAATCCGCCGCATTCCTCTCTGCCGTTTTCCCTCGATAGGACAATTCCGCCGAATGAGGGGGGGAAGGCATTACCTTTGGCGAAGTAAAGTTGGCGACACTTTCCATGCTAAAACTTCAGGCATTCAACTTTTGTTAAAAATAAATACACAAAAGAATGGTAATAATCTATATATTAATTCGCAAACATGAAATTTGTTGTACGTTTTTAACATATTAATTATGGGGGTAGAGGATTGAAAGTAGCATTGTTAGAAAGTTATGATTAATGAGAACTTAAGGGAAAAGAAAATCTCTTATTAGAATTTCAAAGAGGCATTCAAAAATATCTTTATTTCTATGCACTTTTTCATTTTATACACGTAATCTTTTGTATTAAAAATTTTTATAGAAGAAAGTTGTTCAATTTGTCAATTTCTTAAAATTCAGTAAAAAGCATGGGCACAGTAATTTGTTTAGATGTAACTTCCCTATATTGCCAACTACAGATTTTTCATTTTATAAGGCAACAACCTTTAGAGTGTTAGAAATGCTTATTGACTAAACGAATGAAAAACCGTAATTTAATACTATTGAACATGAAGGCGAAAAAAAAAAAGTTTTTATTTATGATTTATTAGTTATTATAAATTATATTATATATGATTTATTATTACATTATATTATATATGATTTATTAGTTATTGTAATACAATTAAGCATATTAAAATTTTTTTAAATAACTGAATTTTATATACAAATAAATAAGTAAAAATTTTATGTTTAAAAAAATTTTTTTTTAATGATTTCTGTCATTTTTTTTTCCTTCCTCACTTTAACATTATGATTTAAAAATACAATCTGAACGTATTACATTATTACTTAGTTTGGGAATTCAATGATAAGTTAACTTTTAAAATTAAGTTGAATGCTGAAATTTCAATGAGAATTTTTAGCATTCAAATATAGTATTTTTAAAAAAATTAAATCATATCCATGAATCCACAAACTAATATCCAGATATTAATTTTAGAATATATTGTTAAACTTATAAAATGTAAAATCTAGATATAAAATTAAAAATTTATTAGATGTAAGCATTTTTAAAAAGTTAAGGAAATGTATTTATTTAGATAAAGTTTGAGAAATTTTAATGTAATTTTATTTAATATTGCATTTTAATATATTTAATATTACATTTCAATGCATATAAATTCAAATCTTCATACCATTAAGACATTAATTCACAAAAGAAGAATATACTGTCCATTATCCTCTCCAATAAAAATAATTTAAAATTGCATTATGTAATTCAGGTTAAAAATTTAGTTCAATTAATCATGCAATACCTCAAAATTTTTTAATCATACAATATTAAAACATGCTATAGATACCCAAAATGAAAAGACGTTATGCAATATTGCTCAATAATTTTATTCACTGGGATAAAATACTTATGGCACCTTTTAATTATCAGTCAGTATATATTTAGTAGAGCTTACTTTTAAAAAATAGAACTTTGTAAAATTTTTGGCAACTTAAAGTGCAATATAAGTAGTTCCCCTTAGAACATACAAATTACTATATTCGAATTTTTTTATTTTGTAAAGGTAATAAATATCAATTTTTTGTACCTAAACAGAAATGACTGGCATTCATGGGAAACAGATACTTTTCTAAAAAAATTTAACAATGGGAAACTTATAAACTAAACATTTTTTTTAAGACTACGTTATTTTATTTCTCTAAATATGACTACTTCATTCTTAAAATATACTAAGAAAGGTAAAATGTGAGGTTTTAACAGTTTTTGACATAAGGTTTTTGATGTGACAGTTTAAACCGTCAAAAATTGTCATGCGTCAAAAACCTGCCAACCCTGAAACCCATAGACACAGTAATTTGTATGGATGTAGCTTCCCTATATTTCTCAACCGACCGATAAGTGGTACTATTACTTTCTACGATTTTCCAAATGGGTATGCCTCAGCATTTCTTGGTAAAAACTGCATAAAATTTCATGTATAAATTGTTCGTACTAAAAAAAAAAAAAAAAAAAAAAAAAAAAAATAGCAGAGCCACTTTTTTTGTGCAGTGCGTTTGTAAATCTCAATCAGCCTATATTTTTTTTAGAATTTGTACATCTTAAATCAAGTTTGGAATGCCTTTATAACAACATAGAATCTGGGATATAGTGTTCATGTAAATAGGATAAAATTTCAGTATAGCAGAGGCACTTGTCGACTGATATGCAATAAAATTAAATCAGCAGAATTTTACATGATGTGCATCTCACATGCACAGTTTTGGTGCACTTTTACACTGTAGAAGCTGAGATATAACTTTTCTTAGAATAGAGAAAACTGCTACATGTCAGAGACACCCGTTGAGCAATATATCTCTAAGGTTAATTAACATTAATTTTAGTTACAGGTGTTACCGAATATTAAATTTGAGCAACATTTTATAATAATCAATTTATATTACTAAAAGTCGTCCATTTAAAAGAGTTATTTTCGAACATTTCTGTTCCATAATTTTTATTTTCAATCGATCCAGAATACCATTATAAAAACCTTTATACATTAATACGTGGGCTCGTTTTCTGGAAATTTTTCATGGTAATTTTTTTTTTCCCCCCAGAGTGATCTTTTTTTTTTTTTTTTTTTTTTTTTTTTTTTTAATCTCCCAATAAAATCAGCTATGTTACTAAAAACTATCTTTTGAACGTTCCTCCAATATCAACTAGTATGTTGTAACCACCATGAAACTTTCTTCTATACTTTTTCTATACAAATTCACGTATTACAAATTATTTAATAAAAAAAAATTATTATGTATTAAAACTATTTGCCACAATATATGCAAATGGAGATGATTTTCATCGCAAAGAATTGTTTCTGTTGTTATTACTGTTATTTATCACTGCTGAATAAAAAATTAAAGAAAGTAAATTAAAGAAAATTTAATGTAAGTTAATTTAATTTAAGTAATATATATTTGAATATTACGTTAAGTAAAGAAAATTTAAATTCTTATTTATCCTTTAATAATTTTGTAAATGTAATTGGAACAATTTAACTAAGATGAAAAATTTTTCTTAAGCTAATTGTGTTGCACGATAATTAAAAATAAGTTTATTATTACGATTAAATAATTATTAAATAAAAGAACATATAATAATGATGAAAAATAAAATTAAATGCATGTTTATGAGTACAATTTTTAATTCATATTTTGGTTAAAATCTACTTTACTTTTCCTTAACTTTCCAAAGCGAGGGGGAAGGGCTCTTATAATGATCGATGTGACGCCAAAGTTTGATGCGTCGCCAAAAATGGAAATACTGCAGCAGACCCCCTCTTCTCGTCTCAGGAAAATGGCGCGGCGGATTTGTCCTATGCGGGAAAAGGGGGGTTAAAATTCTCGGCGGAATAGTCCTATGTGGGGAATAAGGGATTAAAATCTCGGCGGAATTGTCCTGTTCCGGCAAATACAAGTTTTTTCCCCCAGCTGACTATCACTAGCATAACTAATTCTTTTTAATTTCATAATGATTATTAAAAAATAATTCTTATATACTTTTATACGAAATTTTGTCCTATACCGCTACGTTAATTTAGAGAAAGCGGGATAGCAACACCACCCGTTCGCCGATTTTTAGCAAAAGTTCATAAGCACTCATTTATGGCAAAGTGCAACTACATATCAAATTTTATTAACTTCTGAGCAGTAATTCCTGAAATACAGTTTCCAAAAAATTTTGTCAAAAACACATACAAAGACAAACATTTTCTAAAAATTGTCAAATTGTATTCGAACGGTGTAAATCTTTCGAACGGTGTAAATCTATCGAAAACCCGAGGTCGAAAATATTTACGATTCCAATACTTTCTTCTATTAAATATATAAACTAGTATGTTGTGGCCACCACAAGACTTTCTTCTATATTTTCCTATACAAATTCACTCAGTAACAATATTAAAAGCGATTTTTCTTTTTTCTTTTTTTTTTTTTTTGTTAAAAATAAAAAAAAATCGATAACTTTGTTTTAAATTATCACAGATTTATAGTTCAACCGCTCGTTTTAAAGGTATTGACGAGACCTTTCGAAAGACACCCATTTTGAAAATTTACCCCCCCCCCCCTCCAGGGAGGGGGGGGGGGGTTCGCTTCCGCATGCACAATTTTTTTTTCTGGTTAACTACTATTATTATCAATAATTCATATTAATTTTACAATCACAAGTTAAAAATAGTTCTCATTATGTACATTTATACGAAATTTTGTCCTATACTGCCATGTTAAAAGTTTACAAAAAATGCGATCACAGAGCCACCTGTTGAGCGATTGATCCACAAATCTGATCAGCACTAGTTTATGTCAGGGTGCAACTAAATACCATGTTTGGTTAAATTTCATTCATTGGTTCGTGAGATACAAAGTCCACGAAAATCGTGATACACACACACAGACAGACATTTTCTAAAAACTATCAATTCGTGTTCTGGTCATCCCAAAACGTGTAAATCCATCAAAAAACGGAGGTCGAAAATTTTCACGAATCCAATACTTTCTCTATATTACATATAGAAGAAAGTAAAAAGCAAAATAGTTAGAGTTTTCATTATAGGGATTTTACCTTCCCTCCCAGGGAGAAAGCGATGCTCCTACAGAGAAAAAATTTCCTACTTGACTATCATTATTATAAATAATTCTTTTTAATTTCATGAGGATTTTATATAAAAAAAAATATATAATAATAATTCCCTTTATGCACATTTATACGAAATTTTGTCCTACACCGCCATGTTAAAAGTTTAGAAAAAGCGGGATGGCAACGCAACCTGCTGGAAAATTTTCACCGAAAGTTAATAGGCACTAATTTACGTTAACATGCAACTATGTATGAATTCGTATGAAATTCTGTACAATAATTTCTGAGATACAGTTGCCATAAAATTTTTGTACTACATATACACAGACATTTTCTAATAATGGTCAAATATTGTTCTAGACCTCACAAAATGTGTAAATTCATCGAAAACCCGATGTCGCAAAATTTTCTTCACTTTCTTCTTTTGATTATAGTAGAAAATAAAGAATTTCTATTCGCTGCGCACCATAACACATGTAAATTATATACCTAGAGTACCTAGCCGTATTCTTTCTAAATTACAATACTTTCTTTATATAGTAGATGTTTGAAAAAAAAAAAAAAAAAAAAAAGAGAATTAAATTTTAAAGACACAAACAACACTGAAGTCTGAGTAACATTTGAGTACTAAATAAAAACACACGAACTTTTAAAAATTGAAATCTTTTTCAGTTCCTATGCCAAGTGCAACTTCTAAGAAGCTCCTCTCTATTAAGTTCAAAATAAACTTGGAAAAAAAAAAAATTATGAAAGATAACTAGATTTACTTCCAAAAATAAATCTAGGAAGTAGTAATGACGTCATGAAGTGCCACTTTTTAAAGTGTGCAGCTGATGCGTTACTTGAAAACATCAAAATTCCTTGAACTTTTAACCGGAAATTAACTTACCACGCTACGTAGAGCAAGATAGCGGACTTTCATAAAATAATAAGGAAATTAAACCTTTATATTTACAACAATGTGAAAGAAAAAACAAGTAATATAAAAGAAAAATTTTTAAAGTCAATTCCTACTTACAAAAACTATCGAAAAAGTTTTTTTTTTTAATAATTTTGAATTAGGAAATAAAAAACGCGCATGCAAAATGAAAGAAAAATAATTATAAAGATTAAAAAAACTTTTTATATACCATGTTTTAAAATTTTCTGATCAATCATAAAGCTCTTATCAATGTGCATAAATTTTTTAAAGTGACAATGATGTCCATTTTTGTCAAATGCATCATTTAACTTTTTATAGTTTTTTAATATTCACGTTTAATTAAATGTATTTATTTTTATGTCAAAAGAAAATGAACTCGTATTTTTTTTTTTTTTTTTTTTTTTTTTTTTTTTTTGGGGGGGGGGGGGCAACCATTAAATTATAGCTAATATTTTAATGGCTGTATTAACGCTATTAGGATGTTATTATTTTCCTAATTTAATTAATTATAAGAAAACTAATCAAAAATTCGAACATCGGACTTCGAAGTTTTGTGTTGTCACCGTGTTCTCAGCAATCTTGAAAGTTTCAAATTTCTAGCTAGTCGAAAAGTTAGTTAAAAATCGATTGCAAGATTTGTACAAGATATATATAGGTAAAGTGTGAACTAATAGTAGGAATTGAAAAAATATGTATTTTAAATATCATCATCATTAATGAAGTCTCATTGGAAGTGGTAAAATAAGTTACCGTTAGTAGATAAAAATCGAAAAAACTTAAAAACTTTCAGGGAGGGGGGAGAGGAGTGCAAAATGAATTTTTTTTTTTTTTTTTTTTTTGTCATTTTTATAAATTTTCTAAGACTGATGTTAGATTTTTGAAGTAATGCAATTGAGCGGACTTAGCGCAACTGACATGGCTCCACGGAAGGTTATATTTCCTTTTAATATTTATAAATTGAAATATATTAGGTTTGTTCAATAAAATATATATTAAGGTAACAATTCTTATGGGTTTTAATACATTTTTACAGATTTGAAATCGTTAAATTGTATTTCCTCAGTTTGCTTTTCTCATGAATTCACGATCTTCAAAACGCTAAAACTTCTTAGTTATTTAAGAAAAGACAATTTTTTATTGGATATTCAATAGAACCTACTTAAAGAATTAAGGAGGGATTTTGCAATATTTAAATATATATATATAATTCTTTTGATAGTGGAAGCAAAGAATGAGAACGAAGAATAGTTAGTCAAACAATTCACCAATGAGTTATACACACGCCAAACAAAGCAACGAGATTTCCCAAATTGATTCAATTATCAAGTTCAACAATAGGACTGACGCCAATCCACTGTACAAAACAATACCTGTTGAAAATTGAAATAGGACCGTGTAATGAGACTCTGATGAAAAGAAGGTTGACTCTAGGACAATATTTCAAGATGAAAAAAGAGAACCCTGTAATGAACAATAATGATCCATTAAGCGCAGTAGAAGTCAAGCAACAGACACAAGATCACCAAAACCACAAAGACCAATAAGAAAGAACAAATTCTGTATGTAGGAGAAACTCAGAAAGGTTGGGGGGAAAAATCATCAGGGGATGAAATACACATGTTTAAAGAAACCAATTTTAATTTTTAACAGCCCGTAAAACAAACGATACAACAAACCAACTCAACCAAATCCCAAGAGAAAAACTCAAAATAAATCGAAATCCAGGGGAAAAAAACAACCCAAGAAAGGAAGGAAGGAAGGAGGCAAGCGGCAAATATACATTAAAAGAAAAACATAACAAACTAGTATGTTGTGGCCACCACAAGACTTTCTTCTATATTTTCCTATACATATTCAATCAGTAACAATATTTAAAAAAAAAAAAAAAATGATTTTTTTTTCCCTTTTTTTTTTTTTTTTTTGTGAAAATTAATACATATTCAATCACTAACAATATTAAAAAAAAAAAAAAAAAAATAGAATTTTTTTCTAAGTTTTTTTTTTTTTTGGTTAAAAGTAAAAAAAATCGATAACTTTGTTTTAAATTATCACAGATTTATAGTTCAACCATTCGTTTTAAAGGTATTGACGAGACCTTTCGAATGATACCCATCTTCAAAATTTACCCCTCGCCCCCGGGGGGAAGCGATGCCCCCCATGCACAAAATTTTTTTCCTAGTTACGTACTACTATTATCAATAATTCATATTAATTTTACAAACACAAGTGTAAAATAACTCTTATTATGCACATTTATACGAATTTTTGTCCTATGCTGCCATGTTAAAAATTTAGATAAAATGCTATCAGAGCGCCACCTGTTGAGCTATTGATCCCCAAATATAATCAGCAACAGTTTATGTCGGGGACCAACTAAATACCAAGTTTGGTAAAATTTCGTTAAAAAAAAAAAAAAAAAAAAAAAACACGGTTTTTTTTCTAAGTTTTTTTTTTTGTTAAAAGTAAAAAAAATCGATAACTTTGTTTTAAATTATCACAGATTTATGGTTCAACCATTCGTTTTAAAGGTATTGACGAGATCTTTCGAATGATACCCATCTTCAAAATTTACCCCCTCCCCCCCCGGGGGGGTACTTCCCCCCCCAGGGGGGGAACCGATGCCCCCCATGCACAATTTTTTTTTCCTAGTTAACTACTACTATCATCAATAATTCAAATTAATTTTACAATCACAAGTTTAAAATAACTCTCATTATGCCCATTTATACGGAATTTTGTCCTATGCTGCCATGTTAAAAATTTGCATAAAATGCGATTACAGCGCCACCTGTTGAGCTATTGATCCCCAAATCTAATGGGCACCAGTTCATGTCAGGGTGCAACTAAATACCAAGTTTGGTTAAATTTCATTCATATGTTCGTGAGATACAGCGTCCACAAAAAAATGATACAGACACACAGACAGACAGACATTTTCTAAAAACTATCAATTCGTGTTCAGGACATCCCAAAACGTGTAGATCCGTCAAAAAACGGAGGTCGAAAATTTTCGCGAATCCAATACTTTCTCTATATTACATATAGAAGAAAGTAAAAATATGTTGTATTCGCCAATTATACTACATAGATATGCACTTTTAATTTTTTTCCTCAAAAATTAATCAATAAATTTCAAAATCCATCCTTAATTCTTTTAAGTATGTTGTATAAAATATCCAAAAATAATATTAAATCTTTTCCTAAATATCTGTAGAAGTTTTAGAGTTTTGAAGTTCATAAATTCTTTAAAAAATTGCAAACTGAGAAAACGCAATTTAAAGATTTCAAATCAATAAAAACTATATCAATACCCTTAAGAATTGTTGCCTGAATATATATTTTATTGAACAAACTTAATATAGTTCAATTTTTAAATATTAAATGAAAATATAAGTTTTTATATGACATCTTCAATGGGGGTCAAGCTAAAGGTGCCAAGTCCCTTTAATTAAACCATAGCCTCCTTAACTGGATGCCTGTCGCGTGGCTCGGAAACTTGGTAACAGTTCAAACGGTAGACACCGCCACCTGGTACAGATTGAGAGACTTTTTTATTCAACAGCCACCAAAATTTTTTAAAAGTGGGATTTGATATACATAAAAGTCGAACAGAATCGAAGAAACGTTGATTATACATATCGTATATCACTTCTTAAAATTATTGGTGGCAGTTGAATAAAAAAAAGTCTCGCAATCTGTACCAGGTGGCGCTGTCTACAGCTTAAACTGTTGCCAAGTTTCCGAGCCATGCGACAGGCATCTAGTTAAGGAGGCTATGTTAAACACAGGTTAAGATCATGAAAAATGGCAATCGCAGATAGAAACTATCACAAATATTTATAAAATCCTTTCTTGAACGTAAACGACATCATAGAACAGCTGAGGCCATCTCCCCGAAGAGCTCTTTAAGATTTTTTTAAAGCTTTTTCTTTTATCCTATCTGCGTAAAGTTTAAAAAAGCTTTGCAAAAGCTTCTCAGAACTAGGCTTAACCCTTTAACGTTCACTACTTAATTTAGTTTAAAAATTACTAAACTAATTTTAAAAATGGCTTTTAGACACATAGCTGACCATAAATATTTAAAAAATAAAAAATTAGCGAGAAATTTTCGGTTTGAAACATCTGTAAGTAAACCTTATTAAATTCAAATAATATTTAACTTAATTAATAAATCACTTTATAAGTAAACATTATCGACAACAAAAACTCGTAAAAGTTGCATAGATCCCAACATTTCAATTTATTCTGGAGTATTTTAACCCGTTAAGGCCCAAGGTAATTCGGAATATTTAAATTATACCGGAATTTACGAACATAATTAAAATAGAAGAAATTTTACATTTTTCACGTTAAAAAAAGGGCTTTTTCTGCTATGTTATATACGTAAATTTTTGCAAACAAATTGCCGGGATGAGTTTTTGCACTTGAGAATTAAAATTAGGTGTTCCATCAGCGGGAACACTGCGACGGAAAGGGTTAAAGGCTTGTTACAAGGGTGGTAAAAGTTTCCTTGTTTACAAAAATCAAAAAGTTAATTTAATGAATTTACGTGAAGCACATGAAAAAGTAAAAATTCTAACCATTTTTAAGGGTGCTATATATAGCCTATCAATAGGTAGAGTTGTTTACAAGGTTAGTTTTTCCTAGTACGTTTTAAAAGCTGTCATAAAGAGATTAAAAAAAATCTTTATTTTAAATTCATATACGGATCTCTTGCTCTACGGACAATTTTTGTACATTGGGGCTAAAAAATTAGAGACCCTACATGACAAGAGACTGGACATTAATCCGCCGGTCGATCTGCCATGTTTGTTCAGGCTTTTATACATGATACCACTGCGATTACGCTATGAAAATGCCTATCTGCGTGGTTGTCTGAAGATAAACAAAACCATTTTCCCGTGATTTTAATTAAAAGAAAAATGTCAGACTGTGGTAAAAATATACTATGTTCTACGGCGATCGAGCGGTCATCGAACAAACGTCCGCCATTTTTGTTCAATGTCCAGTCTCTCTCTGTTGAGAGTCGCTAATTTGACTGGGTCATATTGTTTAAAGTGAATTCTGAAAACCTAAGAACATCGATAGCTCGACCAGGATTTGAAACTGGCCTATTGCAACTGAAGGCCAGCGCATTGACCATTCGGGATATTAGATCTGCTGTGACTTTTATAAAATGTATCTAGATGTCATTTCCCATATAGAATTTAAAGATTTCTGAAAAATAATTTTTACCCTATGATAGTAAAAGTTGCAGTTTTTTCAAAATTTTTAGCTGAAAGGTTTAAAATCTTGTAACAAGGGTAGTGTTGTAAAAATGTTTCTAGTTAAGAAAATCAAAAGGAAAGTTTTAAGGATTTTATAATTAGGTCTTGGTAAGGTAAAAATTCAACCATGAAACTTAAAATATTGCTACAAACTTTTTCATAAGGTAAATAATAAAAACGTTTTCGGAATAATTCATCGAAAGGTCAAATCGGTCATTTTCGTAACTTTGTGTGCTGTCTGTGACGCAGTGAGATTTACCCTTAATGTCTCAATTTTTGAAAACGTAAAATATGTACTTCAAACTTAAAATAATAATCATAATAATCAGTTAAGATTAATTTCTAAAGGTATTGTTACGAATTTGTAAATAATTGTAGTTATTTTTATGTAAATTAATAGTCACCCCGTAAACTGGGGTGACTTTGACACCCATCATATGTTTTGTATTTGCTGCCTATATTTTGCTCAAGTATTGTATTTGGGGTTATTATAAAAATTATTATCCTTTTCTTTACATATAAGTGAACAGTAAAAATGCCAAGAAAGTACAGTCGTGTTGCTGGTTCAAGACCTTACCGCAATTACAACGTTGAACAATTGGACTAGGCAGTGACCGCCATTAAAAATGGCTTATCAAAGAAAAAAGCTTCGCAAATGTTTGGCATTCCACGTGCAACTCTCATCAACAAGGTCATTGGTGTACACAACAAGACTCCAGGTGGCCAAGCTGTTCTAAGAGGAGATGAGGAAAGAATCCTTGCTGAGACTTTAACCACTGTTGCTACGTGAGGCTTTCCGTTAACCAAGCCTGATGTCCAGGCTGTCGTTAAAAAATATCTGGACAAAAAGGGTGTAAACATCAAAATGTTCAAAGACAATCTTCCAGCTTCCGACTTTATTGATGGTTTTATACGAAGAAAGGACTTATCTGTGCGTTTAGCTGCCAATGTCAAAACATCCCGTGCAAGTGTAAGCCCAGAAGTTATCAAGAACTTCTTTGACAACATCAAATGTAAAATTTTTTCCCCAATGGCTAGGCAAAAGTTACAGATAACTATAAAGTTACAAATCAAATTATAGACAATATAACATAGAACAAAAGACCGAAGTCATTGCCTAAGGAGCGATCTTGCCTCCCATTATCTCGACTCTTCTGTAGAACATCGAAGAGCCCTACAACGGGACAGATGGTCCCTGTCCATTACTACTCCAGAATCACAAAGTGGGCAAGTAGGGTCGTTTAAGATACCTATGCGCTTCAAATGAGCGGCAAGGCAGTCATGTCCTGTAGATAGGCGGAAAGTCGCAACTGCCTTACGTCTTGGTTTATCAGGAATAAGAGAAGGACTTAAATTCTTCCATTTCTTTAGAACTGTACGATTCTCAAGATCTTGCAAACCATTAGATGCAGATAAATTCTTTAAAAATAGTTTAATCCACCAGTAAGAAATGGCTGTATTGAGATGTTGTAGTAAGGTGGCACCTCTTTTTGCAAGGAAGTCCGTTTGTTCATTGCCCCAAAGACCACAATGGCCGGGCACCCACTGGAGAACAATTTCAAATGTAAATGTTACACATATAAAGGTTTGTTGATAACATAAACCTCAATATGGGGTAATTTCGACACTAGCATTTGAAACACACGGTAATAAATGGGAAAAACTTGTGCATGTCAAAGTCACCTCAAGTCTGGGGTGAATTTGACACCCCACTTTGGCTTTATAACACTGTTATTGAAAAATCTAATGATACTGTGGGATTGAGGAGTTATTTAATGTTATATTACAATTACACAATTACGGAACACTTGAAGGCACTGTTCATAAATATGCGAAATGCAGGTCCAAAGGGTATCTAAGTCACCCCATTTTACGGTATCCATAATTAATTAATCATGGAAACATACTAAAAAACTTACCTTATAATTATATTGGTGGGAGAGTAATGAAAGAAATTGTATAGGTAGGCACCCTGTATTGACAAAAACCTATACGTGATAGAGAAAAACTGGCTTCATTTTCGGTTTCAGCACACCAAAAAACAAAGATTAGCTAAAATTATCAAATCAAAATTTTACATGTCAACCTGTGATATTCTTCCGAACAAAGTACACTGAAAAAGACACCAAAATATTACCAAAAAAAAAAGAACAGAAAAGAAAAAAATCTTTAAAAAACGGTGTCAAAGATATGAAAAGGCTCTGTTGCAAACCTGGAGTTAGTCCAAGAGTAAAAATAAAGATATGACTGAGCACCCACGAAATGAAGTCTGCTATTTACACTCCCCCCTCATGTCTTTATTTCAGTCGTGGTTTTTATTTTTTTTCAAACAAAAGCATAGCATACGTAAAATGCGGTTAAACCTATTATGTCTTATTTACATTGTATAACTAGTTGGCATGGCATATAGGTGGTTGTGCTCGGTTTTAGTACATCCACGATGAGAGCAATGAACTGCTGACTAAATGCCTCATATATATTAAATTAGCTTTCGCCCCTCTCCGATAAATTTATCTTAATTTGTTGCTTAATTTTACCGGTATCAGTTTTATATTTCAGTTTTGAGGTAAAAACCGTGCAATTTCCTTTACAATAATACCCGCAGTGCAAATTCATGCAAATTATTAGTAAAATAACATTTTTTTTAGGACTGAGGACTATTAGTCTAAATCTGGGAATTTCGCGGTCATTTTTCGATAGTTGGACATTTATCGAAATTTAAACTTTATCGAAAATATAATTGAATAATTTGAAAGCGATGTTATAATTTGGGAAAAAAAAAAAAAAAAAAAAAAAAAAAAACTAATAGTCCTCCATCCTATACTAAATTCTGCTCTTGCCAGAATTTCATCAAAATCTTTTTTTTTTTTTTAAAGAAAAAGAAAAAAATAATAATAATAATCAGTATCGAAACAAACACTATCGAAAAAGTTTTTTTTTTTTTTTTTTAAATAATTTTGAATTAGGAAATAAAAAGTGCGCGTGCAAAATGAAATAAAAATAAGTAAAAAAAAAATCTGGAGTGACTCCACTCGACTTTCCGAACATTGAGTAATTAACAGTTTTGTAGATAAAGTAAAAAAAGAGGGGTTGTTAAACGAACAAAAGAGAGAAAACCATAATAGAGTGTTTGAGTACTTTTCTCCATATATTACACGATGTTTTATTTGACGCTACTGAACTTTGAGCCCATAGATCATAATGATAAAGAATTTTTCTTTGTGTCCCTGTAAAAAAACTGTAAGTGCTAAATTCACCAAAATCTATTCAGTTGGTGCAACTGTGACCTATAATATGTGTACAAATTTTTTGCTCAGATTAATAAGGCGTTTAGACACTATCACACTTTTAAAAATTTGGCCCCATAGGCCATAATGATAAAGAATTTTTCTTTGTGCCCCTGTAAAAAAACTGCAAGTGCTAGATTCACCAAAATCTATACAGATTGAGTGACTGTGACCTATAATATGTGTATAAATCTTTTTGATCAATTGAATAAGGCGTTTAGATGCTATCGCACTTTTAAGATTTTGGCCCCATAGGCCATAATGATAAAGAATTTTTCTTTGTGTCCCTGTAAAAAAACTATAAGTGCTAGACTCTCTAAAATTTATACAGACTTAGTATCTGTGACCTATAATATGTGTATAAATTTTTTGCTCAATTGAATAAGGCATTTAGATGCTATCGCACTTTTAAGATTTTGGTCCCATAGGCCGTAATGATAAAGAATTTTTCTTTGTGTCCCTGTAAAAAAACTATAAGTGCTAGATTCACCAAAATCTATAGGGTTCGTACTATGGTGACTTATAATATACGTACCAAATTTCAGCTTATTCGAATAAAGCGTTTAGACGCTAGCGTGTTCACCCACAGACATACACACATACACACATACACACATACACACATACACACACACATACATACATCATCGTAAAAATAGTGGAAACGGACTCGGGGGACCTCGAAACGTATAGAAACATCAAAATCTCCAATTCGGATTTTTGACATGATTACAATACTTTCCTCACTATAGTGTTCGGAAAGTAAAAAATGAATTTAATGATTTAATTTTTATATAAAACATGATCGCGTGCTATTTTAAAAAACAGATGTAAAATTTAAAGTTTATGTGGTGCGTGTGGCATCTATAAAAATTGTTTTAAAAAATAGAGTAGAATAAAGAAAGCAACGATGTTGGTTGCATTTTGTTATATAGTTTGAATTTTTGAATTTTATAGAAGTAATATCTACCGTAGGAATAATTTATTATGTTAAAACTATAGGGAATTGTTATGCGAGCACAAGCGATGCTACTTTATTATTATTATTATTATTGTAGTTTTTAATATTTATTTCCCTATAGAGTCTTGTGCGGGTCTGGTAAACTAGACATGCAAAATGATTTTTGACCGCAACTCTAATTTTCCGTCCTGAAACACGATATTGTAAGTTAAATTATAAAATGCAGAAAAAAAAAAAAAAATAATTACTTTCCGAACACTATAGTGAGGAAAGTATTGTAATCATGTCAAAAATCCGAATTCGAGATTTTTATGTTTAAATGAGTTTCGAGGTCCCCCGAGTCCGTTTTCACTATTTTTACGATGATGTATGTATGTATGTGTGTGTGTGCGTGTGCGTGTGTGCGTATGTGTATGTCTGTGAGTGAACACGCTAGCGTCTAAACGCTTTGTTCGAATAAGCTGAAATTTGGTACGTATATTGTAAGTCACCATAGTACGAACCCTATTGATTTTTGTGAATCTAGCACTTATAGTTTTTTTACAGGGACACCAGGAAAAATTCTTTATCATTATGGCCTATGGGGCCAAATTTTTAAAAGTGCGATAGCGTCTAAACGCTTCATTAATCTGAGCAAAAAAATTTTACACATGTTATAGGTCACAGTTGCACGAACTTTATAGCTTTTGGTGAATTTAGCACTTACAGTTTTTTACAGGGACACAAAGAAAAATTCTTTATCATTATGGCCTATGGGACCAAATTTTTAAAAGTGCGATAGCATCTAAACGCCTTATTCAATTGAGCTGAAAATTTATATGAATATTGTAAATCAGTGTTGCACTAACTATAAGCATTTTGGTGAATCTAGTTTTTATAGGTTTTTACAGGGACACAACGAAAAATTCTTTATCATTATGATCTATGGGCTCAAAGTTCAGTAGCGTTAAATAAAACATCGTGTAATATATGGAGAAAAATACTCAAACACCCTATTATGGTTTTCTCTCTGTTTATTTGTTTAACAACTCCTCTTTCTTTACTTTATCTACAAATCTGTTAGTTACTCAATGTTCGGAAAGTCGAGTGGAGTCACTCCAGATTTTTTTTTTTTTAATGCATGCAATAATTCAAGAAAAATAATTTCACTTGTAGATAAAATTTATATTTCATTCTTTAAGTAGAGTCCAGAGGATACTTTAATAATTTCCAACCAAATTAGTGTTTATGATTTCGGTTTGTCTGTTAGTCTGCACTTTTCATTATATCAAATTTTTTAGAATGTCATGAAATTAATATATGCTTATCAGTTTTTCCAGATTTACTGTAGAATGCTTTCCATGAAACGTTTTATATTTATAGCACAACTGGTTTGTGTCCAAGGACTCAAAATAATTCGGATACATTACGGTCTAAGAGACGTATTTCTTGCAAAAATATTTCAACATATTTACACCACGCTAAACATACAAATCAATATAATCCTTTCCGATACAATAAAAGATTTTTTCCTACAGAAAATGATGTATTTAACATCAATGGTTGAATTACAGGGACATACGAAAATATTCCGATTCATTGCAGAAAATTACTGCAAGGACATTTGCAGTTGTTTTATGATTCTAAGTAATTCATTGATGTTGAAAACCCTTATATATAGCACGGATTTCCATTAAAGTGCCTGCCTGCCTACCTTTAAAATGCAATTTTCGGTCAAAACTCCGATTTTCTATTTTTGAGTTAGTATTAAAGCCTGATAATTTTAGCTTTCTAAATCAGTTTTAATTTTGTTTCTATATCTTGCTTAGAACTTGAGTTACAGGCATTTTAATATTAGTCACTCACCAGTTTTTGAAACCGGAAATGACCCTTAAATGTTTGTTTACATAAATGTTTTACTCAATATAAGCATCAAAATTTGTTATTGAATATAAAATGAATTTAAAAAAAAAAAAAAAAAAAAAGACACTTTGAAATAAATCAGGAACTTATTAAAATTATTTTTTGTTTAATAGGTAAAATCTTGTTTTTAAATCTGTTTTCTGTTTTTTCTCAAAATGAGATTTTTAGCATTTTGCTGTATCCCAAAACATCATAACTCCAAAAGTTATAACTAAAACGTTACGAAACTTTGACAAAATACTCTAGACGAGTTGTTTTAGGGATTGAACTACGACAGTGAATCTAGCTAATTTTTTTTTTTTGGTCGATAGAAGTTATGAGCTGTATGTATATTCATGGTTTTTTCAGCATGTAAAAATGTTATCGTCTCTAAAATATTAAATAACATGGCTATAGTTTTGAGAATAGTTCACTCCCTTCAGGGCCTTTCAATAATCTAAATAAAACTTACAGAATAAAAATATCTTTATTTAAATTTGACTTATGATATGGTTTGCAAAAGTGCTTTTTCTTTTTCGCAAAGTTTTTGCATATTTTGAGACTAAATATCAAAATATTTTAAAATTTGCATACTTTTTTCAGGTTATTCACTGTTTTTTACTATATTTCTATCATTATAATGCAGATAAATAGGCAATTTTTCAATAATTAAAAAAAAAAATCACCTCCGAAGGTAGGCAGGTACCTTAAACATCTTCATGTTATTCTATTATCTTGTACTCCATAAGATCCTAAATATGTCTCGAAGAGAAGATGTGCTACACTGGAAAAAGTATTTATGACAAAATTTATAAGGCGACGGATAACAGTTTAAAAATGTTTTATGCAATTTAAAATACATTTACGAGAACATAGATATAGTAATAAGACAGACTGATTATTAGCGGAAAAAAATGATTCCTTTTTACTCGGAGAAAAGTCCACAATATGGCCGGCTTTCTCCGAGTGAATACACACACAGATAATTTAGAAAATAAAACTTACGAATAATTTATGTACTAAAGGTGAATAAAAAACTGCAGACACAATTTCAAATTCATTTTTCTTTCTTTCTTTTACATATTTATTAATTTAGTTAATATTTAAAGTTAAACTCTTTTTATATGCTAAAATTAACGTTCTTTACCTACGCCGTTGCTAACTATATTTAAAAAGAATTTTGAAATTTCTATATTATTTACTAATATAAAATCGTTAAAAATATCAAACTTTAAAAAACGTATTCCATTAAAAATCAAACCAGTTTTTATTTCATAATAATAACAAAGAAACTGATTATAAAAATCATACTTTTCATAATTTAGTCAATATAATTTATCCATTTCTTTTCATAAATTTATTAGAAGAATTAAAAGACGCAATATTTCGACATTTTGAAAATTCATCAATATTCTAATCTATTCTATTACAATTGCCGAGTTTCAATCATAGATATAGTAATATATATATAGATCTATCATCCCCATGTTATAGTGCAAAAAAATTTTTTGATGCCGAAAAAAAGCTCTAAAATCAGCCATTAGAAAGTATTGAAAAAAAAAAAAAAAAAAAAAAAGAAAGAAATGAATTTGAAACTGTATCTGGAGTTTTTCATTCACCTTTATTAAATAAATTATTCATAAATTTTATTTACTAAATTATCCGCGTGTATTCCTGTGGGTAATTTACTCGGGGAAAGGCAGCCATTAGAGTGACTTTTCCCGAGAAAAAAGGTATCACTTTTTCCCTCTTGCTGATCAATCTATGTCTTATTACTATATCTATGGTTTCAATACCACTATATGGCTGATGCCAAAAAATTTTTTCGGCATAAAATATTTTTGCATGATAACAATGGGATGATAGATCTATATAAATTACTATATCTATGTACGAGAAGGAAAATGCAGACAGACTAACTGAAGATAAACGCTTCAAAATTTTGTTGTAAAAGAAAAAATATTCTCCAAACTAATCTTAAATAATGAGAGATAAAATGTATCAACAAGTAAAATTATTTTTCTTGAATTATTGTATACATTCAAACTAGTTATGTTGTAGTCATCAATCACAAAACTTGCTTCCACATTTACTATAAAAATTCAAGAAGCACACATCTTTTCAAAATGAATGCAGACGATTTTCATCTGCAAAAAGTCCAATACTGAAAATTTCGAAAGCTCCAGAGACGTCTCAGAAAATTAATTTTTTTCAGGATTTTTTTTTTCTAAAAAAGAAGAATTAAAGAAGAAAAAGAAAAAAAGAAGAAATGATATCTCTGTTACAGATTATTACAGATCTATGGTTCAAACATTTGTTTTAAAAAGTACTGTACTGGGGTTTCTTTTCAAGAATACTGATATTCTTTCCTTCCCCGGGGTTAGTGCCCTCCAGGGAGAAAGTGATGCTCCTGCATATAAAATTTGTTTTCCTTAATTGATTATAATTACTATAAATATTTTTCTATTATATATTTTTTATTATATATTTTTTTTAAACTTTCCCAATGATTGGTTAAAAATATTTTTATTGCGTACATTTATATGAAATTAGTTATTAAGGGAAAAAAAAAAAGAAGCAAGATAGCGTCATCTGTTAAGAGCAATATATTTTAAAATATAATCACCATCAATTTAAGTCACGGTCCAACTAAATATTAAGCCTGGTCAGATTCGTTCATTAGTTCGTAAGATAAAAATATTTTTAAAATCTATTTTTAGAAAACCAGAAAACATTTTAACGGTTCAAAATTTCCTTGATGTGAAAAAGAAATAATAATAATAATAATAATAATAAAGAACTAGTATGTTGTGGCCACCACATGACTTTCTTCTATATTTCCCTATACAAATTCCCTCTGTAAAAATAATTTATTAAAATTACTTATTAAAAGAAAATAGTCAATATTACACACACACATATATATATATATATATATATATATATATATATATATATATATATATATATATATATATATATATATATATATATATTTTTTTTTTTTTTTTTTTTTTTTTTAAATGAAAAAAAAAAATCGATAACTTCATTTAAAATTATCGCAGATCTATGGTTCAACCATTCGTTTTAAAGCTACTGGCGAGCTCTTTTGAAAGATACTCATCATGAAAATTTACTCCCCTCGAAGGGGGAATTCCCCCCCCCCCGGGGGGAGAGGCGAGGCTCCTACACATACAAAAAAATTTCCCCAGTTGACTATCTCTATTATAAATAATTCTTGTAAATTTCATAATGATTATTAAAAAATAATTCTCTTTATGCACATTTATACAAAATTTTGTCCTATACCACCAAGTTAAAAATTTAGAAAAAGTGGGATGGCAACGCAAACAGTAAGACAATTTTTACAAAAAGTTGATAGGCACTAATTTATGTCAAAGTGCAACTACATACCAATTTGTATGAAATTCTGTGCAGTAGTTCCTGAGATACAGTTGCCACAAAATTTTGTCACACACACACAGACATTTTCTAAAAATGGTCAAATCGTGTTCTACAGCTCTCAAAACGTGTAAATCCATCAAAAACCCGAGGTCGAAAATTTTTACGAATCCAATACTTTCTTCTATTGAATATAGAAGAAAGTAAAAAAGAAATGAGTAATTTACAAACATCAAGTACTAACTTACAAACATTACAAAACATTAGGAAATGAGTAATTTACAAAACAAATTTCTCCGTAGAACAACATGAGGTTAGACCGGCGGTCAAACTAACAATAAGCGTGATATTCCCTTAAGATACTTTTATATTTAAATTTTTTTGTAAATTACATTTAAAATATGTTCAAAAGAATTATGTGTAAGGCATTTTGGTAATATATTGCTTTTAAAAACAATAAATAAATAAAGCATCTAATCAACTACAAACAAGCGTCGGAAATCCGTATCCTGCAGACAAAATATTTCAGGATATCAGATATTCAGCAAAATACACTATCCACTTCATCCTTAATTAAGAGTAAAGCTATAAAAACCTATTTTTCTTCATTATTAACAAAACTGTATTTTAGAAAACTATATTTAGGCAAAATACACCGAATACGTAATAATGTAATGATTAAATCGAATTGCAAAAAGTTTTTATATTCTAAGCTAACATTTTTCCGTTTTTATTATATTATTAACTTTATAACAGAATTGACCAGCCGATCATACACAGTTATATGAAGCATGTTGCGTATTAGAAGAACAATATTCTGTTGTACTATAATATTTTCTTTGAGTATGTACTTCTGTGTTTATAATATGTTGTTCTTATACTAATGAAGAAATTTGGATAACTTTCGAAAACGTTTATTTTAACTTGTTTTTATCAGCATATATAGTTACGCTCATCACTGACTGACTCTGTCTGTGTGTGAACGCAAGTTGCCACCTAATTTTCATACTTTAGTTAATTTTAAGAAATCTAATTGTTTGATCGATAAGCTGTTTAAATCCGACGGATTCAGAAAAATCGCATCTTTCATTTCACCTTATTTGTAACGAATTTTTGATTAGATTTTTTAAAATTATGATATGGAAATAGACATAGCTTTAAAATAGACATTTAATTTTTAATTGTCATATTTTTATTTTTATTATTATTATTATTGCTGTTCAGCATAAAATTAAATATGCTTTCACGTGAATATATATATATATATATATTAAATTTGCTCATGCATATGAAAATATGACGTCTATAAAATAATAATAATAATAAATTTAAGTTTTAAAGATAACGAAAAGGCTTGCTAGCAAATGAATTATTTGAAGCGAGAAATAAATAAAATGAAATGATCATTTTTCAACGGGCGTCTTTAGTCGCCCTACAACTAACTAGTATGTATATATTGATTGAATGTCTCGAAATAAAAAGATTTTACTTTTAAATTATTAAATATTAATGAGACTGTATAGTAGTGTTTGGGAATACTATTGACTTTATAATACTTAGCAAGTTTGGTTTTAACAATATTTTTGGTGAGAGGATAAATACCAGTACAAAAGAGTATGTTGTGAACACCACAAAACTTTCTTCTATATTTTCTACACAAATTCGCGCAGTACAAACTATTTTCTACGGTAGGAGGAAATCATGTTCACCACTCGAAAGTATAATACACTACATGCTAAAAAGAAACGAATTTTGTGCCCTATTAAACATCTTTAAAAAATTCCTTTTTGTTAAAAAAAAATCGAATTTTTAGTTTTAAAATTTTACAGATCGATGGTTACTTTTCGTGGGAAGGAAATGAGAAGTTCTTTTGAAAATACCCATCATATTGAAAATTTACACACGTGGAGGGAGATGGGGAGCAACGTTCCTACGATCTACGTATACAAATAACAATATACCCTAATTGATTATTACTATTACAAATATATAATTTCAGAATAATTGGTTAAAAAATAGTTCTTTTGTGTATATTAATCCAAAATCTTGTCCTATACTCACATATTAAAAATCTGGTGTGAAACAATCACACAATTTCCATTACCCACTATTACACGTATTATATGCATTTTTTTTTTTTTTTTTTTTTTTTTTTTTTTGAGATAATATGATCAGAAGACATAAAATTGACCTAACGAAGTAGTAGAAACCTAAAATTTTTCTGGTATGAGAAACTTAATACACGTGTAAAGACTTATAAAACAAAATTTAAGATAGCAAGTTAAAAAACGAGAAAACAATGGTAGAGTTATTTTTTAAAACACCAATTTCCAAGATCTAAAATTAACATACCTAAGCAGGATGACTGTTAATTTCCCTGTAATAATCATATAATACATGAGAAAGGATATAGAAAATTTATGTAATAATTTTCAAGAAAATCGTTAGAGCTGTTTTTGGGATACCAACTTTTACAAAACTTGACGTACTCAATTATTGACAAAAAAAAAAAAAAAGCGATATTTAAAAGGGAGTTAATATGACGAGTTTGAAAAATGTCCGTACAGCCATTTTTAAAGAAACGCACTTCCAAGACCTGAAATTGAGCTATTTATACAGATCATCATATCAATTTTCTTGAACTAAACAACTGTCATTCGAAAGGACATATAATCGAGTGTTTATATATCAAATTTTAAGAAATATCGTTAGAGCCGTTTTTGAGATACGGACTTGTGGCTCCACTTCCGAATTCCGATAACCCATTTCCGGTTTTCCAATTTTCATGAAAATTTGGAACATTCATCTGTACACCATACCTGTCTTAATTCTGAAGTTTCGTAGTTCTATCTTTATTAGTTTCTGAGATATGATAGCCAGAAGGTTCCGCATATACATACATATACACACACTGACTAATTGCCAAAAACTACTTTTTTGGACTCATGAAGCTTTAAAACGTGTAAATCAGGTGAAAACTCGATATCGAATTTTTTGATCAAATACAATACTTCCATTACCTACGGTAGTAGGGTAATGGGAGTAAAAATTATGCCTTTATCTACCGACGACGGTACTTTTAAAGTTACCATTAATTTAAAAATCTTATAAAATAGAATATATGAAAGAAATTTATAAGAAAGAAAGAATAAGAATTTATAAGAAAGCAAGATATTTAAGAATAGAACGTAAGTACTTCACTTTAATCTTACCACAACGCACTTAACGCTACACGTAGCCGTTTTCGCTTCAGAAAGAATTTTACAGAAAGCTGTTGTGTTTTTGCTTGGTATTTTTCAAGATCTTCATGTCTGTTATAATTCCTATACCACCCCCCATAGACCTATTATAAGAGTGAACGGAGCATTCCATTATTAAGGGAATATAAGAAAAGGTGCAAAGATGAAACCATGTGAATGTTGAAAAAGGTTACCTTTTTTGGCATTTATCGCGTTATTATAAAATTCTTTATCATTATTATCTATGGGCTCAAAGTTCAGAAGCGTTAAATAAAGCATCGTGTAATATATGGAGAAAAATACTCAAACACTCTATTATGGTTTTCTCTCTTTTGTTTGTTTAACAACTCCTCTTTCTTTACTTTATCTACAAAACTGTTAATTACTCAGTGATCGGAAAGTCGAGTGGAGTCACTCCAGATTTTTTTTTAGAAGCAGTTGATCTGATGGCACAATAACTAATAATGACGCCCACCTATGCCCCTATCTTTCATAGTGTGATCAAAATTGTAATTCATCAAAATCTCGGGATCAGGATGAAGACCTCGTTTACGGCAAAAATGCACACATTGTGTTTTGTCAGTTGAAAATTTAAAACCATTTTTATTTGTCCATTTAGTGATATTTTTTATAGCAAGTTGCAGTTGGCGTTCTATGAAGCGCATGTCATTTCCCTGGCAAGAAATTTGCAGGTCGTCAACATATAAAGTTCCATAGACACTTTGAGGCAGTTGTTTTAGAATATCGTTAATTTTTAAAGAAAAAAGAGTAACACTCAAGACACTGCCTTGAGGCACACCTTCCTCTTGGAAATAAAAATCGGAATAAACTGATCCAATGCGAATTTGAAAGCGTCTGACTCTTAAAAATTTTTCAATAAAAATAGGGAGATTTCCTCGAAAGTCCAAATCATATAAATCTCTTAAAATGCCATAGCGCCAAGTCTTGTCATAAGCTTTTCCCATGTCAAAAAAAAACTGACACCAAATGGTTACGTCTCACATTAGCTTTTCGAATATTAGTCTCCAGTAATAAAATATTGTCAACCGTTGAACGGTCCCGTCGAAAACCACTTTGCCATGGAGAAATCAAATTATTTTTTTCTAAAATGTAAACAAGCCTAGTATTTACCATCTTTTCTAGCAGCTTACATAGACAGCTTGTGAGGGCAATGGGTCTATAATTTTTGGGGTCAGTAGCATCTTTACCTGGTTTAGGAAAAGGAATAACAATAGCATCGTGCCAGGCAACAGGGAAAATATTTTCAGTCCAGATCCTATTGTAAAGATGAAGGAGATTTTTAAGGGACTGTTTTGACAAATGTTTAATCATAATGTAGGCAACACCATGGGGTCCGGGAGCAGAGTTATGGCAATCTTTCAAACTATTTTTTAATTCATTTTCTGTAAAAGGTCTATTGTAGTCTGGTGAAGAGCGAGAATGATAATTGATTGATGATCGTTCAAAGTTACGTTTATGAGACAAAAAAGGTTCGGAATATGAATTAGAACTGGAGATGTGAGATAAAGTTTTACCAATGGTGTTTGCAATATTTTTAGTAGAAGTTATAGTTTGGCCATTATCTTTTAAAAACGAAATACTTTGATTAGAATATATTCCCATTGCTTTCTTGACACGACGCCAAAGCTGTTTACTGCTTAGATTGGAGGTAATGCTGGACACATATTTAATCCAGTAATTTTTTCTAGGAGATCCTGCGGATTCTTCGTGCGGCTGCCCTTGCTTTTTTGAATGCGATATAATTAGCAGTAGTTGGATACCTCCTAAAAATTCCCCAAGCTTTTTGTTGCTGTCGTTTTGCATTATTGCATTCATCATTCCACCATGGCTTTGAATGTTTACTGAGACGTCCAGAGGATTTTGGAATAGTAATATCAGCTGTATTTATAATACAGTTTGTGACGTCAGGGATTGCTCTGTTGATATCACCTTCGATCATTTCATATGTGATAGTTGCATTTATAGTGAAAGTAGTCCAGTTGGCCTTGTCATAAATATAATGTGGATTTGTAGGATGATGATCATTAAAATTATAAAAAGATAAAAATAAAGAAAAATGGTCACTATTGTGTAGATCGTTACTCACAAAGAAATTGAAATAAAAAGTCGCAGAGCAGATGGCAAGGTCTATTGCATGAAAAGTTCTGGTAGGTTCATGAAAATAAGTATTGTCACCATTATTTAAAATACATAAATTATTATCAGTGATTAAGTCTTCAATGATTTGTCCACGAGGATTAATATCAAGACTACCCCAAAGTAAATTGTGCCCGTTTAAATCACCAAGAATTAAAAAAGGGATCGGCAATTGTGAAATAAGCCTATTGAGGTCACATTGGCGAACAGTCATATTTGGCGGTAAATAAACACTACAGATGGTGATAAGTATGTGTTTATGGATCTGAACTGCAATAGACTGGATATCGGTATTTAAAGTTATACTAGAATGTGGAATATTATTAGAAATTAAAAGGGCTACGCCACCTGTAGCTCTGTCAGAATGTGTAAAATCTTTTCGAAAACACTGATAGCCACGGACTTTAACATTAGCGTGTTGTCTTAAGTATGTTTCTTGGAAGGCGAAGCATATAGGTCGATGATCAGAGATTATTTCTCGTATTTCATCTCATTTATTTATAAAATCTCGGCAATTCCATGAAATGAGATTGGTCATTATTTTATTTTTATATTAAAACATTCACATCATCATCCTCTGAAGCAGTAGACATACCATCCTCCCCATTAGAAGGATGAAGGCTGATTATCTCATTTTGCTTTGTATTGCTTGTTTTATTACTTTTATTTTAAGTTGGAGTGGGCATTTTTGTAATTTTCTTTTTCTTTATGATGTTGAGACGGGAGGGCGAGTTAGAATGTTTTTTAGAGGCAGAGTTATGAACTCTGTCAGGCAACTTGCTTTTAACAGCTTGTTGAGGTTTATTAAAATTTCCTGGTTTAGAGGTAGAAGCCTGGGAGGAATTTGAAGCCCGATTTGGGTTGGATTGTAATTTTGGGGGATTGACTATTGTAGTTTCAACTGGAGAGCTAGTTTTAAGAAGAATGTCAGTTTGTGTTGCTATAGTCTGATATGCTTTTTTGTTAACTATGACGGAAGCATATGATTTTCCAATGATAGGGGTCCTTGATTCTACTATTTTTCTTGCTTCGGGATATGATATGTTTTGTTTTGTTTTAGTGGTTTGTATCTTCTTTTCCATTTTCCATACGATTTTGAATAGGATGGGTGATCCTTTTTGCAATTCACACAACAGATTGGGGCTTTGCAATTTTCGCTATCATGGCCAATAGCACTGCAGCGGACACATGTTAATTTTCTTCGGCATGAATTTTTAGAGTGGCCAAAACGTTGGCAATTGAAACAGCGTAGAGGATTAGGAATGTATTGTCTTATGGGGCATTCAAGGTAACCAGCTTTTATGGAACATGGTAATTTAGGGGAGTCTATTGTTAAAATAATGTGTTTTGTTGGAATAGGCTTATTGTCACGGAAAATAGAAATACGTTTGACAGCAGTAACTCTTTGGTCTGTAAGGTTTTCTAGAATTCCGGATTCTGGTACAAATTGAAGATCAGATTCTGAGATGACGCCGCGGCAAATGTTTAGTGTTCTATGTGGACTAACGGTAACTGGTATGTTTGCAAATTGGATACATTTCTTAAGGTTGTTTGCTTGTTTCTCATTTTCTACCTCAATCAATAATTCGCCTGTTCTAAGTTTCTTTACTGACTTCGGATCACCCATAATCGACTGCAGTGCTTTCTGTATCAAAAAAGGAGAAGTGTGTAAAAAGTCTCCTTCATTCCTTTTCACCACGCAAAATCTAGCATCGCTATTCATAAATATATTATTCTCACTTAAAGTTGAAGAAAATTCTTCAACTCTCTCTGCCCATGATTTACCATTTGAGTTTTTATTAGCTTGGCCCGAGCCAGACGCATTATTCGAAATATCATAGTTGTAGCCATTATTAGAAAAATAAGAAAAAAGGGGTGAGTGTTTCTTATAACACACAAACGCAAAGGGTTTTTAAGAATCCTCTCTGGGACACCCATAACCACTCACCAGCTACCAGGTCGCTGACCCAGTTCAGGCAACACATGTGGCAGTCGTGTAATGGCCATATCACACGAGAGACTTTCGTTCAGCATTTTACTAAACTCAGCATTATACCCAACATACTCAGCCTGATTTTGTTCAAGGACAGCAAGTTTTCGGATGATCAACTTTTACGAAACCGTTTAGAAAAAGTTGAGTATGTTGAGCGTGCTGATCAAAATTGACCAATAGGAGGAATAAACAGGATTTTTTTTTTTTTTTTTCTGGAATACATCACGCCATCGATTCGGGGGAACCCTGCGGAAAGCTGACCGGTTTCTCGTTCGTTCAGCATAGTCAACATGTTGCGTATAATGTTGTGTTGAGTATATATGCTCCCGTGTGATATGGCCATTAGTCCGTTGTTTCTCGTTCGAGTAGTCACCGTTGTCTCACCTTCACCAAGGGCACCAGTCTCCCAGTGTGATCCCAAGGCACTACCGTGCTATACCCTCACCAAAATCATTGCCCCAATAGCCAGCGCCACACCTACACCGGACTAAGCTTAGTTAATGTATTAATGGTCAATGTACATTTTTATTTATTTATTTATTTTTTTTTTTTATCATTTTTAATTTTTTTACAGTTTTTTTTATAAACAGGCAACACAGAAACAAAAGAAGAGGTAAATCAGAATACAAAACAAAACAGTAAGTAGAACTTTGTTAATGTTTCCATATTTTTGTGTTTTTCAAAAAAAATTTATGTTTTTTTATTGATTTTTATTTTTATTTTTTTTTTGGAATAGAGCACGAACAAAATGAAAACGGACCAAGAACTTATTGGCAGTACAAAAAAAAAAAAAAAAAAAAAAACAGACCAAGAACTTATTGGCATTGGAAAAAAAAAAAAAGTGAACAACCCAAAAGTTAAAAAAAAATAAAATAAATAAAACAATTAAAAGAACTAAAAGAAAAAAAAGGAGAAAAGAAAAGATCATTCGGGCCCGGGGTTCGTGACACCCCCTGAATACCTGAAGAAGGTATTCAGGGGGGATATTTCGAAAGGTCTCGTCAATACCTTTAAAACGAATGGTTGAACTATAAAGTTATGATAATTTAAAACAAAGTTATCGATTTTTTTTTTTACTTTTAACGAAAAAAAACTTAGAAAAAAAAAATCGTAATTATTTTATTTATTTATTTATTTTAATATTGTTACTGAGTGAATTTGTATAGGAAAATATAGAAGAAAGTCTTGTGGTGGTCCCAACATACTAGTTTACATAGTACATATTTTTTTAATTCTGTTTTCTAATTCAGAAAATTCATAACCGCTAAATTGCGCCTCCTCTTTTAATTTAACTTGTTATCCCTTCCGTGGAGGATCAAAATTGTGATGGCATGTCTCCGGACCACCTTTAGGGGTGTGTCCCAGACCTTCGCCAATTTCCCATCTGCGTAGCACTAGTGCGATGTAAAACCCAACCAACCAATTTAAATTGTTACAGTATATTTTGAATTTGCAAAATTTCACTAACTGAAAAAATTTTACAATTTACAACTTTAAAATATATTTAAAATATTAGAAAATATCAATTTTTATAAAACAAGGACTGATGCAACATGGATTTTCTGAATGTGTCAAACAGAATTCAAAAATATGTATTGTGCAATTAATTGTAATGACGATTTTTTTCCCCATAGGTTAACTCTTTATCTACACACTTCTTGCCTTTAATTAAAAAAAATTGCGCCCTTACTGCCTTCTATTGAAAATAACCTTCAAACTGATGTTATAAATATAAATAATTGTATTGTGCTTATTAATCAACATTTTTCCATACATCAGTAACAGGCAAAATTAAGGTGTAAAGAAAGTTAACTTTTTTTGGTTTTTATTATATTTTAAATATAAAATATATTTTATGAAGTATTGGATTCGTGAAAATTTTCGAACTCCGGTTTTCGATGGATTTACATGTTTTGGGATGTCATGAACACGATTTGATAGTTTTTAGAAAATGTCTGTCTGTGTGTGTATCACGAATTTTGTGGACGCTGTATCTCACGAACCAATGAAAGAAATTTAACCAAACTTAGTTGGACCCTGGCATAAACTAGTGCTGATTAGATTTGGGGATCAATCGCTCAACAGGTGGCGCTGTAATAGCATTTTTTCTAAATTTTTAAAGTGGCAGTATAGGACAAAATTTCGTATAAATGTACATAATGAGAGTTATTTTTAACTTGTGATTGTAAAATTAATATGAATTATTGATATTTTGTGCATGTGGGGGCATCGCTTCCCCCGGAGTAAATTTTCAAGATGGGTATCTTTCGAAAGTGACATATTATCATCGATGAACACTTCATCTAATTAAGACATATTCCAAAAACTGAAATCATTCTTCACTTACTCACGAGCTGTCAATTAAGCCTGAATAAAAATCTGGATTGCATTTTCTTCTATGCTCGTGATTCTGATCATCTCATGACTAACATTAATGAGTATTGCTCGCTGTTCTTCAAGGACTTGCATTAGAAATACATATTGACTGTCTACGCGAACTAAAAACATTAATTAACTTTTTATTATTTTATTATATCCAATTATATTTTTCAGTTTGTAATCTCCTTCACTTCTCTCTTTGATTTCACATTGAGAGGATGCACGATAAGATGCATCCCAAATTAAAAATAAATACTAAGATAAAATTAAATCTCAAATGATTTATTTCTAACACTTATACTACTCCTTTACTATTTAGAGTGGTTTTTTCAAAAGGTTCCGGTATAACACATTTTAGATAAATGGATCTACAGATCTAAGAGCATGTGGATATTCGTCTGGTTTTAAAAGACTTGCGCTGAAACTGATGCATAGAAGGTAAGTGAAGAATTTATTATTATTATTATTATAAGTCTTACCTTCCAACGAACATGTTTTGAATTTATTTATTTAATTATCTCTATAAGATTTAATTAATAGTAACTTATTCAAACGTTTATCAGAAAGATCTAGTCAATACCTTTAAAACGAACGAATGGTTGAACTATAGATTTGTGATAATTTAAAACAAAGTTACCGATTTTGTTTTTTAAATATTGAGAATAAAATTGCCCCCCTTTTTTTTTATATATTTGGTGTTATACTACTTCTCTAATATGGAAATTGTCTGCATTATCATGGAAGATATTTTTTTTTAAATAATAATTTTAATAAATTATTTTTACTGAAGGAATTTGTATAGGAAAATATAGAAGAAAGTCATGTGGTGACCACAACACACTAGTTTAATCTGGGGGAACTGTATGCATAATTTTTATTACATAAATCCCTAAAAAATACTCTTAACAGAAAAAAAATGTGTCAAATACACCCTCCCCCCCCCCCCCCACTCGTTTCATTAAATGATAGATAAAAGGTTAATATGAGCTTTGGATGCCCATAATGCTCATTACTCACCGACTGTTAAATTGCATGTTATTTGCAGAGAGAAATTCGTTTATCTCATTACCAATTTTTCTTTCTTTTTTTACATACTGGCATTGGGAACATTCAAAATCGTCAAATTTGTAATCGTTTTCTAAAAAAAAAAAAAATTATCATTATTATTCTTTTATTTAAAACTTTTGAGTTTAAAAAATCGAAAACTTAACTGAGTGCATTTTTCTGTTTTTTTTTTTTTTTTCTCCTTAGCTGTAAAATGAATTTTTTTTTTTTTTTTTTTTTTTTTAAACAAGTACAAATTGAACGGTAGTAAATATTCCTAAGGCGGAAAAGGCATTTAAAAAATACATTAGGAAATGAGTCATTCTAAAAATAAACTGTCCCCACAAATGAAATAAATTTTTTACTGTTGACGAGGATAATATTCTACGTTATCCCCTCCCCCCCTCCAATTGCTAGAATAATACATGTCCAGTTTTCCCACGGCTATAGATCTGCGTCTGGGTGGCACTCATAGATATAGTAATAAGACATAGATTGATCATTGGGGGGGGGGGGATGATTCCTTTTAACTCGGAGAAAAGTCCACAATATGGCCGTCTTTCTCCCAGTGAATACACACACAGATAATTTAGAAAATAAAACTTACGAATAATTTATGTACTAAAGGTGAATAAAAAACTGCAGATACAATTTCAAATTCAGCCTATAAAAATTATATTTTTCATAATTTAGTCAAATATAATTTACTTTTATGATAACTTATTCAATTTCTTTTCATAAATTTATTAGAAGAATTAAAAGACGCAATATTTCGACATTTTGAAAATTCATCAACATTCTGTTCTATTCTATTACAATTACCGAGTTTCAGTGGTTTCAATACCACTATATGGGCTGATGCAAATATTTTTTCGGTATCAAAAATTTTTGCATGATAACAATGGGATGATAGATCTATATAAATTACTATATCTGTGGTCGCACTGCCCTTCCTAAAATATACTCAAAATAATAATAATAATCACTGTTTGAATCAGATTCTACTTAAAAATAGGAACCAAAACTTTATTAAAGAGTTTTTCCCCCATATTCGTCTTTAAAAATACGGGAAGAAGAGAGAGGGGACAAAAAAAAAAAAAATACTTGATAACGTGAGAGTTCAAGTTTTAATTTATCCGACATCTCTCCCGATAAAATCTAATCGCCGATAAAGCAGCTTCCGTTCCGATCTGATGGCTAAGACGTTAACTCATCCGCGATAAAAATCGGATGCGAAGTTTTTTTTTTTTTTTTTTTTTTTTTTTTTTTTTTTCAATGTATCACTACAGTTGTATGCCCTCTTCGAAGTTCATTCGTCAAAAAAGCAAGACTATGAAACGACCTGCAGACTTAATTATTCAAGGTGTCACGTCATGACTAACAAATTTCATTGAGAGAAGGAAAATAAAGTGACGTCATAGCTAAGAAAATTCATTGAAGAAAAGAACGGCTTCATACATGGTTTGGATAGAACAATATAAATTTAAGGAAATCTGGAGTGACTTCACTCGACTTTCCGAATATTGAGTAATTAATTGTTGTTGAAATAAAGTAAAATGTCTGAAATTAATTACCTCGATCGAATAAGGCATATAATTCTATTGCACTTTAAATGATCTGAGCCCACATGTGCCATAATAATAAAGAATTTTTCGTTGTGTTCCTGTAAAAATCTATACGTGCTAGATTTACTAAAATCTATACGGTTCGTGCGACGGTGACCTACAACATACATATAAATTTAAAGTTCAATTGATTGCGGCATTTAGATACTATTGCACTTTAAATAATATGAGCCTATAGGCCATAATGAAAAATTTTCTTTGTGTCCATGTAAAAACTTATATTCGCCAAAATCTATACTGCTCGTGCTACGGTGATATATTCTTTTTAAGTACCTTTCTTAAATTAAAAATGGAGAATTAAAACAGAATCAAGAAATTTGTTTTAAATTATCACAGATCTGTGTTTTAATCATTCGGTTCAAAGGTATTGACGAGTTCTTTTTTACCCATTTGCATCATAAGCGCATATATGCGCCAATATTTCCTGGCCGTTATCACCGAAGCGCATATATGCGCGGTAGTTTAAAGTGATGATTTCAAACAAACTTTTCTTGGAAAAAACAATTCTAAAACTGATAAAAGGTGGGAAGTTTTGATTCGAATAGTAGGGAAGAAATAAACAAATCCAAAAAATGTATTATTGCGATATCTTCTGACAGTGACGATAATGATCACAGTGCAAATAATTTTGAATGAAAAGAAAAAAAAATATGATCAACTTAAGCTGCATAAATTTAATTATGTTAGTGGTGCATACGATATTACGAATTTTACTAGAAAGAACGTTTGCGGATTATTTTTAACGCAGAAAATTATTGGACATATTGTAGTGGAAACTAATCAATTTGACAAAACCGATCCCAGTTTCAAAAAAAAATTTGTACAGAAATTGTAAATGTATTTCGCTAATGATATTGATATCTCTGGTCGAAAAACTTACATTACAAAATTATTGGATCACGAACAAGAGTATTGAAATATTGGTCATCTGAACAGTTTGGTGATATGGGCCAATTTCCAATATTTTTGAATGATACAAATGGATTAAAGATAACCATATTGAAAATTGACACACACGCCTGGGGGGGAAAAGATGCCCCCTACATACACAAAAAAAATTTAGTGTTGATCATTACTGCTATAAATATGTATTTTATTAATATCACATTGAAAAGTCAAAAATAATTCACATTATGCACATTTATACGAAATTCTGTCCTATCCCTAACAGCACACTTATCCATAGTACATCCCCAGGATGTACACTACACGTATTTATGTCCTGAGGATGTCATGCGGATAGGTTGTGTTGTTAGGGATGCTACATATTAAAAATCTGGAGTGACTCCACTCGACTTTCCGAACATTGAGTAATTAACAGTTTTGTAGATAAAGTAAAGAAAGAGGAGTTGTTAAACAAACAAAAGAGAGAAAACCATAATAGAGTGTTTGAGTAGTTTTCTCCATATATTACACGATGTTTTATTTAAAGCTACTGAACTTTGAGCTCATAGATCATAATGATAAAGAATTTATAGTTGTGTCCCTGTAAACACATATAAATGCTAGATTCACCAAAATGCTTATAGTTAGTGCAACAGTGATTTATAATATTCATACAAATTTTCAGCTCAATTGAATAAGGCGTTTAGATGCTATCGCACTTTTGAGATTTTGGTCCCATAGGCCATAATGATAAAGAATTTTTCTTTGTGTCCCTGTAAAAAAAAACTATAAGTGCTGTATTCACCAAAATCAATAGGGTTCGTGCTACGGAGACTTGCAACATGCGTACCAACTTACAACTCATTCGAGCAAAGCGTTTAGACGCTAGCGTGTTCACTCTCTCTCTCTCTCTCTCTCTCTCTCTCTCTCTCTCTCTCTCTCTCTCACTCACACACACATACATCATTGTAAAAATAACGAAAACGGACTCAGGAGATCTCGAAATGTATAGAAACATCGAAATCTCAAATTCAGATTTTTGACATGATTACAATACTTTCCTCACTATAGTGTTCGGAAAGTAAAAATTATGGAAAAAAAGAAAAAGGAAATGACAGTGCCATCTGTTGAGTGATTAATTCCCAAATGTATTCAGCACTAGTTTAGGTTAAAGTCCAACTGAATACCAAGTTTGGTTAAATTTCATTCATTGGTTCGTGAGATACAGCTGCCACAAAATTTCTGATACACACAGACAGGCATTTTCTGAAGATGTTTAAGTGGAGTTCAGGACATTTCAAAACGTGTAAATCCATCGAAACTGCAAGGTAAAAATTTTCACGAATCCAGTATTTACTTCTTTATGTACTGTGTAGAAGAAAGTAAATTGGATAGAAAGAATCTATTTTGGGTAGCTCTGTACATTTTCTACAAAGTGTATATGCACGATACTCTGTTTAAATAATTTTGTTTTCAGGTTCCCTTGGACTTTTTACACGCGCTGGCGAAATTCCACCAAGACCTTCACACAAGCCACTGTTCCCTCTAAAAACGGAGTGCCACTTTGCGTTACATATTTATATATGCTTGGAAAGTCATCTGGCATTCCTTCCATATGGAGTCAGGGATACCCCTTTTACCACTTTGCCAACAATCCAACTTTTATACATGCGCCAGAACTGATGAGCGGTTTTTAAATTTATTTTTTTTTCTTTTATCTAAAAAGAGGTATTTTTGGAAACGACATTAAAAAGCGAAGAATCAAGGCCAATGCGTTTCTCATTTCAAGGTCGCTCAAAATGCACATAAAAAAAAAAGTAATTTATAGTTTAATGTCGCGTTAAATATACTCTGTGAATGAAACATTTTGTAAGAAATAAAACATTATTTTGATTCGACTTTATCTTACAGACACTCAGTGGGAGAGAGTTAATTTAACTTTGTAGAATTAATACAACTTTATTTTTATGACACTTTTTGCTACAAATACTTAGTTTGGATGTATTAATTTAACTTTTGAAAAAGAACAACCTTACTTTCTTCCATTCTCGATAATTCTTCAACTGTATTCTCTATTCTCTCCTTCGTGCTTGATTTTACCTTTAACCCTTCACTACACGCGTTGGTGTAAAAAATACACCATTTATAGTAAACAGAATATAAATGACTTCGGGATCCCTCTCCCCACGGAGCGTGAACATCTAACCTATCATTTAAATATTTATTGGAGGGTTTTTCATTTGTTTTTATAAAAAGTTTTGATAATTAAAACTTATACAGTCGCCAGCAAAAGTATCCGAGCACTAGCCAATAATTCTTATATCAAAAAATTACACTTAATACTTTGTTAAATAAATCCTTGTCGAATCATGTTCTTAGACTGGCTAGGAACATGGCTTGATAAGGATTTATTTAACAAAGCAGTATTATGTATACTTTTTTTTAGACATATTATTGCTAGTGCTCGGATACTTTTGCTGCCAACTGTAGCATACATATTTGTTCTTATTTAATTTATTTTCCCTAACAACACGTCTTCTCCGAAAGGCATCCTCAGGATGTCCTGTAGATAAAAGGGAAATCCTATGGACTTCCTCAAGATATTCTATGGACAAGTGTGTTGTTAGGTTTTATTTTATATTTTGGGGGTATACGAAATACACCACGCGTGTACTTGTGTTAAAAATATTAAACGTGTGTAGTTAAAAGTTAAATTGTCTTTTCTTTTTATTTGTTCTTCATAAATAACAAATTTTTATTTAGTTTTCTC
Source organism: Salticus scenicus (assembly GCA_963930645.1). Classification (NCBI taxonomy): domain Eukaryota; kingdom Metazoa; phylum Arthropoda; class Arachnida; order Araneae; family Salticidae; genus Salticus; species Salticus scenicus. The sequence goes on from OZ005661.1 coordinate 230,146,665, forward strand.
ACTATATTGTTACAATTGTAACTTGTTTTCTGTGAAACTAAACTTTTTTTTTTTTTTTTTTTTTTTTTTTAACATATCTATCAGCTCTCCAGAGATTCCTAAAAATATTCACCATAGAAAATCCAGCTCGGTAACACTTGCGGAGCCATTCGCAACACCGATTACTCTGTAAAAGTCTCTTTATTTTAATATATCATGGAACAGCTAATTCAGATAACACTGAATTAAGCACTAATCCAGATATCACTGAAATAATTAACTGAAATATTTTTCGAAAATATTTCACCACCACCCGGCAGTCAATGTAACTACCGCAAAAATGCAAAATTTAAAAAAGAAAATTTTGCATAGTTTTAAATTAGAAATATATATTTAAGTCATGTAGCTGTAAGTGCATTTTTTTTTTTTTTTTTTTTTAATACACACACAAAGAAAAAAAAATGATCAATCAAACGTTGTTCCTAAAAGAATGAAATTACGTGTGCGGCACAAAATAGAATACAGAAATGCTTATTTAAACTACACACAAATAAAACGAAATCTGTAATTACACGAAAAAAAAAAAAAAAAAAAAAAAAAAACATTTATTGCTTTACAGCGCAAAACTAAATTTACTGCAACTTAAAAACGCTTTAATATTAAAATTCTGAAAAATATCTTACCCTTACAAAATAAAAAAATTCAAAAACCTAAAAATATTTAATACTACTAATAAAACATAATTTGTGTTATAGATAGCGAAATGATTTCATAATACATCATTGTCAACTTGATGTGTGCGTGGAAGTTAGCAGATAAAATAATATAACTATTATACATAAAACATAAAATTGAGGAAAATTTTTAGCTTGAAAGAAAATGCCCACACAGCCTCTTCTATCCATTAGACCATAGATATAGTAATATATATAGATCTATCATCCAGAGGTTATAGAGCAAAAAATTTTGATGCCGAAAAAAACTTCTAAAATCAGCCATTAGAGAGTATTGAGAAAAAGAATTAAAAGAAAAATGAATTTGAAACTGTACCTGGAGTTTTTCATTCACCTTTAGTAATTAAATTATTCCTAAATTTTATTTACTAAATTATCCGTGTGTATTCCTGAGTGTGATTTACTCGGGAAAAGGCAGCCATTAGAGTGACTTTTCCTAAAAAAAAAGGCATCACTTTTTCCCTCTAGCTGATCAATCTATGTCTTATTACTATATCTATGCATTAGACATTTAAATAACATTTAGTAATAAATGAAAATTCTACCATAAAAAGGTACAAAATATCTCAAGAATGTCCGTTAAAAGTCCTGGATGTCCTGTACTTACACAGCGCTGCAGAAAAGAAGTTTGTTTCGACCCCTGATACCATTCTTGCTGATTATTGTGTAAAATGACCTCCTGAATCCAAATATGAGTCCTATTTTGCCCAGTCACCCACCGTTTTCTCGGGACACCATCCCCTCTCCCAATTTTTATCACTGTTCGGTCATTTTATGGCCATGAATTTGATTTGGAGAATGAAAAATAATTATTTTAACACTTAAAAACAAAAATATATAATGTTTAACAAATAACAATAATAATAGATTAAAAAAAATATAAGAAATGTAATGCATAATTTCAGTGGCAAATCCTCACCCCCTCCCCCACTAAATTTTCCCCTTGCCGTAAATGTTGATATTTTAGAATTTTCTAACTGTGTAGCCCCTCAGAAGATATTTACAGTTAAAATAATCCCCCCCTCCTAAAAATCAAATTTATAGCCATAATATGACCGAAAAGTGATAAAAATAGGGGGCCGTCCCTAAAAAACGGTGGGTGATAGGGCGAAATGGACATCCTATTCGGATTCAGGAGGTCATTTTACATAAGAATTGGCCAAAATGGTGTTGGGGAGCAATTTTCATGCCGAGCAGTGTTATCGATATCTATTAGATGTTTAAATGTAAATGAAATTTAGACGTGCCTTTTTTCAATGTCTAATAGGTGTAACATGTTAGAACAAAACCTATTTTCAATATCTATTAGATGTAACAAGTCCAATTATTTGATATTTGGAGAATTAACAGACACCTAATGGATGTAAAAAAAAAAAAAAAAAAAAAGTGACATTTGTAGTGCTAATAGATATCTGTAGGATATTTATGGAGGTTTAATGGATCATTTTTATACATTTATCGATGTGTTATGGACGTAAGTGGCTGTGTGGGGGGGAAGCATAGTACAATAGGAGGATAATATAAAGAAAACACTAAGATTCTATAAGTCTATAAATATTAATATTTTATTTTTCCCCTGAAATGATTTATATTTTTAACATAAAAAAATCTGGAGTGACTCCACTCGACTCTCCGAACATTGAGAAATTAACAGTTTTGCAGATAAAGTAGAGAAAGAGGAGCGGTTAAACAAACAAGAGAAACCCATAATTGAGTGCTTGAGTATTTTTCTCCATGTATTAAACGATGTTTTATTGAACGCTACTGAACTTTGAGACCATACATCATAATGATAAAGAATTTTTCGTTGTGTCCCTGTAAAAACCCATAAATGCTAGATTCACCAAAATGCTTATAGTTAGTGCAACAGTGATTTATAATATTCATATAAATTTTCAGCAAAATTGAATAAGGCGTTTAGATGCTATTGCACTTTTAAAAATTGGGTCCCATAGGCCATAATGATAATAAATGTTACTTTGTGTCCCTGTAAAAAAACTGTAAGTGCTAAATTCACCAAAATCTATACAGTTGGTGCAACTGTGACCTATAACATGTGTACAAATGTTTTGCTCAGATTAATAAGCCGTTTAGACGCTATCGCACTTTTAAAAATTTGGCCCCATAGGCGATAATGATAAACAGTTTTTCCTGGTGTCCCAGTAAAAAAAACTATAAGTGCTAAATTCACCAAAATCAATAGGGTTCGTACTATGGTGACTTACAATATACGTACCAACTTTTAGCTTATTTCGAACAAAAGCGTTTAGACGCTAGAGTGTTCACTCACAGACATACACACACACACACACACACACACACACACACACACACACACACACACACACATACATCATCGTAAAAATAGTGAAAACGGACTCAGGGGACCTCGAAACGTATAGAAACATCAAAATCTCAAATTTGGATTTTTGCCATGATTACGTTACAATACCTTCCTCACTGTAGTGTTCGAAAAGTAATTTAACATAAAAACATAACATAGGTATAATCTCATAAGAAGTCGTGTGTCGTAAAAGAGAGCGGTTAAAAAGGGGAAGATATAACAGATAGACAAGATTTGCAAGTATATAAAGTGTGAAGAAAAGTCAGTAAAGATACAGGAAAGTTCTAGTCGACGAATGCACTTTATTCAGCGTAACTTCTCGTAACAGTACAACGAAACTGATTTCAAGGCATATTCCCGAAACAGTCCACTAGTTCTATCAAATCATTAAATATTCACGAAACAGTCCAATAGTACTGTCAATTTAACGAATATTTTCGAAGCAGTGCAACAATGCTGTCACATCGTCTCAGAAAAGTCACTAATTGAGGAATGTTTTGAAAATAGTCCAAGAAAATAGTCACATGTTCCACAAAAGTAAAGCAAACAGAGTCTTGGAGCTGGAGTTTACTTCTTAGAGCAGGAGTTATGTTGATTCGCGAACAAATATCAATCGCTTGGAACAGTGTTTCACAAGAGAAATCGCTCAGATGAAGGAATATCTTTCTGAAAACACTGTTTCTCGGTCGTGGATCCACTGTTGTTTATAGTCTTTGGCGCAGCTTCCGTGAATTCCGTCTAGAATCTCATGGAAAATTACAGAAATCAGCCTCTATTCATCATAAAGCTTCGAAACTTCGAGAATCCTAAACTACCAATTTTGTCAAATTGGGTCGCCAAGTCGTCAAGTTTCTCGCCAAAGTCGATTTTAGTGAAAATATATGGAAATACGATTTTCACTTTGACTGTAAAACTACTTTCGCTGCAACGGAATAATCGAGGCAGAAAAGAGATTTAATTCGTTGCAACAATGTGAAGTACTCTGCATCTGAAAATATTTCTAGCGCATTTTAAACAACAGTCGAAAAGAGTTCTTTGACGCACACTTCTATGTAAGAGAAGTTATCAACCCTTCATTAAATATTGTAAATCATCCATAAACATTTAGAGATGTTATTAAATTATAAGATTTCTTTCAATTTATTCGGAGAATTGAAGCCAGCTTGGAAAAATAATGAAAATTCTTTTCAATTCTTATACTACTGAGAATTAGGATTTTCTACTCTCACTAAACCACAATAAAGAATTTTGTACAGATTGACGTAATAACTACAAAAACAGCATTTGCCTTTAAACCAGAGTTCAAACTAGTTATTATTATTATTTTTTTTTTAAGTTTCAAATTTACAAAAACTTTTGCAATTAAAATGTTAACATAAAAGTTTAATAAGATTTTTTTTTTTTAATGTTCCTCAAAACAATGGATATGAAATGAAACAGTTCTTTAGTTTAGTATTACTTTGTAGATCTATTGACAAGTTCATTTTTAAGAAACATTATTACCCTCCTGCTCAAAAGTTTAGCAAGATTTTCAAACGATCAGATTTTTACTTTCTCTTACCCTTATGGTAAAGAAAGTATTGTTTTATTTAGGATCAAATTTTCGAAAGTCAGTTTTTGTTATATTTACATGTTCTGAGGTCCCCTGAATACGAAAAATCATGCTTTTAGCGAATGGTCTGCGAGTCTGTTATCAGCATATCTCAAGAACAAATAGTAGCAGAAATTCCACACTCAGTATTTTAAATGTGTATCAGATAGGGATGCTACACTAAGATTTTCGTTGAGATGAAGCAAATAGTTCGTGTACAGGGACACTCAAATGTATTCAGATACATTACGTCTATGCAGAAATTGCAGGTAAGTAGAGTTTAACATCTATAGACTGCACTAAACCAAATGAAGCGAATATATATTTTTTGTAATAGATATAGTCAACTGGGAAAAAAATTTTGTGTATGTAGGAGCCTCGCCTTCCCACCTGGGGGGGGGGGAAGTCCCCCATCGAGGGGAGCAAATTTTCATGATGGGTATCTTTCAAAAGAGCTCGCCAATACCTTTAAAACGAGTGGTTGAAACATCGATCTGCAATAATTTAAAATAAAGTTATCGATTTTATCTTTTTTTTTTATGTAATATAAGTTTGATAAGTTTCAATGAATGTTGCGCGTGAAAATTATCTGTATAATTTTAAGTAAACTTAATTTTAATAACAGAATTAAATTCTATATAAATGTAGGTGCATTAATGAAACGAGGTTTGATGGGGGCGGCAGCGTCTTCTCACATAGAACTAATTATTATATAAAACTCTGCCGAAGCCTAATTTGAATTGTTTAACATAGGTTGACATAACAGTACTCGTTATCTTACCTCTTAATCTCGAACCTGTATTTATAGTATTAAATTTCAGGGTAAGAGAAGGTCGTGTGAGTGACACACCAGATCATTATTATTATTATTATTTCAATTTAAAAACTTATCTGTCGGTGAAATGTTTTCAAACATTGGGTATTTATATAACTGGCTCTTCCTCGTGTTTTTCAGTAAAGATTGGCTTAAGACAACAATTAGGGGGCTGGTAGCAGATTGAGTAATATAAATAATGTTTGTGATCACCTTGTATCGTTAAGTGAACAAAATCAACTGTAACTTTAGGATATGTTAATACAGACCCAGTTTAATTTGTGGATGAATTTGTGTAACGATAACATATTAAAAAACGGAGATATAAGCATTTATTTAAAAAAAAAAAAAAAAAAAAAAAAAAAAAAAAAAGTTGGAAAAACACTTAAAATAGTATACTGCAATCGGAATGCAAATATCTTAAATGTCTCATAAATGAGCATTTTTAGGAAAACGTTTTCACTGTGTATATGCGGGGAAAAATATATATATATATATATATATATATATATTGCATAGGTTGAAAGCTAAATAAATTGAGCAACTTTTTTCGAAAGTGCATTTGAATAGAATAAAAATTAAGCAAATTATACGAAAAAGAACGAGCTAGGTTTGAGATATTTTTCCAAGAATTAAAATTTCTAAAGTCTTTTTTTTTTTTTTTTTCCCCACATGCCGCGTAATTAATTTACAGATCTAATTATTTTAACCATTTAGCAAAAAGTTCTTTTTTGTGAAAAACCCCTTATAAGCTTGTAACTCTAACATATATTTGTTTATTTACTAAGATTTGTAAGAGAAGGAGTTTTTCACAAACAAAGAGCTTTTGTTAAGTGGTTAAAATAGTTGGATCTTAAAAGTAGTTTCGCGGCATGAGAAAAACTTCTTAAGAAATTTCAATTATTGGAAAATATCTAAAATCTAGCTCGTTCTTTTTCATATAATTTGCTTAATTTTTACTCTATTCAAATGCACTTTTGACAAAAGTTGCTCAAAATATCTAGCTATCAACCTATGCAATATTATTCTTTCGCAATAATTATCTTTCGCACATACGATACGCAGTGAAAACCTTTTTCATAAAACTGTTCATATTTCATGATATATTTGAATTCTGATTGCGGTATATTGTTTTAAAACTGCCTTTCCAAATTATCTGAAAGTGGAAAATATTTTCGTTAAAAACTTTGTATATTATAATTTTTTTTTTTTTTTTTTAAATAAATGATTATATTTCTGTTATTTAATAGACTATCGTCACACGAATTCATCCACAAACTGTGCTGAGCCTATATTAACATAGCCTAAAGTTACAGTTCGTTTCGTTCACTTAAACGATACAGGGTGGTCACAAACATTATTGATTTTGCTCAATTTGTTACCGGCCCCCTAAATGCTGTCTTAAACCAATCTTCACTGAAACACACGAGGAAGACCCAGTTCTTTAAATACCCAACGTTTGAAAACATTTCATCCACAGATAAATTTTTTAATTGACAAAAAAATGATCGTTTGCAAATCTTGCATTAATTTTCTTTTCTTTTGAAAGAAAGAAAAAAAAATTACGATGAAATTATGGCAAAAGAAGAATTTAGCTTAATACGGAGGACAATTAGTTTTTTTTTTTTTTTCCCACTTCAAATTATGACATCGCCTTCAAATTTTTCAATTATATTTTCGATTTCGATAAATGTCCAACCATCGCAAAACTGGTGACAACGTTTTATCCGTAGATTGAGACTAATAGTCCTCTGCACTTAAAAAATAAAATAAAATAAAATAATGCTCGAATTAGCACTTATAAATTTTTACAAGGACACAACGAAAAATTCTTCATCATTACGACCTATGGGCTCAAAAGTACAATAAACAGCATTATATTAAAGAACATACTCTGTGGGGAAAAAATACTGGTACACCTTATTATAATTTTCTCTTTTGCTTCTTTAACGACTTCTCCTATTTTATTTATATAAGAGATAATTACTTAATGTTCGGAAAGTTGAGTGGCATCACACCTGATTTTTGTCTCTTAATTTAAAGCCAACTCTCTGTAAGAGAAACAATTTTTATTATATATTTTTCTTAACAGAAAAAATAAGTTAAATTTATTTTCCTAATCAAAACAAACTTCCTATCCCAACACATGATAAAAACTAAAATTTTGTTGAATCATCAAAAATATTCTGAATGCAGGGTTTATCTAAACGTGTAGATTTATATCAAACACTCCCAGTCCGATTTTTTTCATGATCACAATACTCATTCTTTGTTTAGGAAGCAACAATGTCGGGTGTTGTGTGAAACCATAAGAGTTTTTAGTAAAAAAAAATAAATCCTATTCGATATTTCTATGACGAGTAAAACGATCTTAACAAGTGGCTCGAAGAAAGACGCCTTTGTCGATGGAGTTCATTAAAAAAATCTGTCCTTCATGCAATGTCACTGTTATGCGTGCATTTTCTCAGAAAACTTCTCATTCAATCACTTTGGGTGTTTTTAGGACGCGTTTTGCCTGCCAGCAGATCATAAACTGATTTCGATTTCTTTCCCTTCCTTTTATTATTTTCTTTATATATCTTAGAAGAAAGTACTGGATTTGCAAAAAATTTAGAGTTCTAGTTTTCGATTTATTTACCCGATTTGAGATGTCCTAACACTATTGGATCATTTTAGAAGATATCTGTCTGTACGTACAGTGCCGCCCCCCTCCTCCCCCCCCCCCCAAAAAAAAAAAAAATCTTTACACTTAAGCAGAAAAAAAAAATAATTACAAGATAAAAAGAACTTTTTATATACCATGTTTTTAAATTTTCTGTTGAATCACATAAACACTACCGAAGGCAGCGAAATCCCGGAACAATTGGCTAAAAGTATTAAAAAAAATTCATTTCTATCGAGTTTTGAGCTATTATAAAAGTTTCAAATGGCTAGCTAGCCGGGAAGTTAGTTAAAAATCGATTGCAAGCTTTATACTGGTAACGCTGCCGAAGGTAGCAGGGTCCCGAAGCAGTTGGTTAAAAATATTTAAAAAATGCATTTTCACCATGTTCTGAACTATTCTGAAAATTTCAAATGCCTAGCTAGTCGGGAAGTTAGTTAAATTTTCTGTCGAATCATAAACGCTGCCGGAGGTAGTAGGGACTGAAACAGTTGAATAAAAGTATTATTAAAAAATGTATTGTTACCGTGTTCTGAGCTGCCCTAAAAGTTTCAAATGTCTAGCTAGTCGGGAAGTTAGTGAAAAATCGATTGCAAGATTTGTACTGGACAAACATACAAACAAACAAGAATCGAAGTTAATAAAAAAAGGGTAAAAATACATGTCAATTGCGGTTCCCACCATAAAAATGTGTGGAACACCTGGGATGACACTTGGTGTTAGTCGATCACAGACGACCTTTCCCTATCCTATCAACACTCAGTTCGCCTCGTGGACTTTAAGAGTAAGGCTATATTATAACCTTCTGCTCCTGCTGGCCAGTATTTCGTTCATTTTTAAAAGTTTGAGAACTTACATTGGTATTCCCATTTCACACACTGGGTCGGAATAAGTTTAAAATGAAAGAGAAGATCCGTGCTTTCACTCGTCAAGAGAAAAAGGACTCTCTGATGAATGTAGCCAGGGATCTGACAGATCATTATAGATGTAGCCAGATGTAGTTACATCTAGAATGGTTTGTCAGATCTCTGACTATATATGCGTTAATCACAGAGTCCTCTTTCTCTTGCCGAGTGAAGGCATAATTCTCTTTCATTTTAAACTTATTCCGACCCAGTGTGTGGAGGGAGAATGTAAGTTCTCAAACTTTTAACAAAGGAAATGAACGAAATACTGGCCGGCGGGAGCAAAGGGCATACAGCCTTACTCTAAAAGTCCACGAGGCGAATTGAGTGTTGATAGGATAGGGAAAGGTCGTCTGTGATCGACTAATATCACGTGTCATAACTGGAGTTCGACATATTTTTATGGTGGGAACGGCAATTGAAATTTTTATTTTATTTTATTTATTTTTTTTTTTCTGCTCAAGAGGAAAGATTTTTTTTTGGCAGCACTTTATATATCAAGTTTTTTGGATGCTGTATCTCATGAACAAATGGACATAATTTAACCAAACTTGGTATTTAGTTAGACCTTGACCTAAACTAGTGCTAATGAAATTTTGGGATCAATATCACATTTTTAATATGGCAGTATAGGACAGTTTTTTTCGTATAAAATGCACATATAAAAGTTACTTTTGAAGCATAAATACTGTTGTAAAATAAATTAGACGTTATATGAATATGAACTATTGATAGTAGTAGTAAACTAGGAAAGAAAAAAAAATAGGGGAACCCTCCTGAGAGTGTGAACTTTCAATATAGGTATTTTTGTAAAGAACTCATCAATGCTTTTAAAACGAATAGTTCATTTATGTATATGTGATAATTTAAAACAAAGTTTTCATTTTTAACAGAAGAAAAAAAAAAGTATTTCCTCAAATCTTTAGAAAATTGACTATTTTTCGACATTTAGTGTTACTTCTGTAAGAAGAAAATCGTCCGCATTCATCATGGAAAATAATTTTAATATATAAAAATTTAATAAGTAATTTGTATTGTGTGTATTTGCGTAGGGAAATACAGAAGAAAGCCTTGTGATAGCCACACCATACTTGTTAAAAAAAAAGGTGTTATACTTCTTTGAGATGAAAATCGTCTGCATTGATCACGGTAAATAATTTTAATAAATTATTTTGTCTAGCAAAGTACTGAAGAAAGTTTTGTAATGACCACAACATTTTTTTTTTTTTTTTTTTTTTTTTTTTAAATGTTGCGTTTAACGCTTATATTATGTTTTCTTAATTAAAAAAAAAAAAAAAAAAAAAAAAACTCATTCAGATTGCTTAGTTGTAATAGAAAAACTAAGACAGCTTTGCCAAAATTATTCAAAAAACAAGAAGAAATTTGTCTTAATTCAATGCCCATTTTGAAATTTTAATTGTCAAATTTCCAGTGAAGCCATCTCGTTGAGATTTGGAAATTTGTTGGTTCCTATATTATGCACTGCGACAGTGGCGTATCCAGGATTTTTCCAAGGGGGGGGGAGGTTCGTCCTTCCGAATTTTTAATTAAGTTTAATTAAGTTTAAGTTTATTTAAGTTTAATTAAGTTTAAGTTTATTTAAGTTTAATTAAGTTTAAGTTTATTTAAGTTTAATTAAGTTTAATTAGGTTTAATTAAATTTAATTAAGTTTAATTAAATTTAATTAAGTTTAACAATCTTTTAAAATATCATAATTACTTGCCGAAAATAAGAGTAAGAAAATGAAAAATAGTAAAATAAACTCTCCAATTAGAAGATCAAACTAAAAAATCTTTAATTAGCGACGAATAACGTAGAGCCTGTACAAACTGCTACACAAAACATAAAATACAATACATAGTTACGCTTACGCAAAATATTTCATTGAATTTTCTTATTTACAGAGCGAACTCTAATCGACGAGAAGTTTTCGCTAGTTCATTTAAAATGCCTTCTACTGTTGGGGTATTATTTGGGTCACTCCTTCAAGGTCACTACTTCAATGGTCCCCCTTCCCCATATGGTCGACCCCTCTTGTCCTTGAATATGAACTCGTAAAGGTGAAATCCTTTCAGAGAATTGTTTTCAGGGGAAACATGTTTCACGCCGCGCAAATGAAGTGGTTTAGTTATTTTCAGGAGTGTTAATCGCAGAGTAATGGCAAAAAAAGTTAGTCATATTTTTAAACCACTTTGTAGAAAAAAATATTCTACGCTTGCAATACATTTTTTCCGCCTGAAATGTGAAAAAAAATGTAAGGAACAGCCTAATTTTTCTTATCATACATTTTGTCAAGGGGGGGGGGGGAGTTAAACCCCCAACCCCCCCCCCCCCCTTGCATACGCCACTGCACTGCGATAACGATCACAATTCACTGAATTCATCCGACTGAATTAAAATTCGATAAGAAAAAAAAAAAAAAAAAAAAAATCTGGAGTGACTCCACTCGACTTTCCGAACATTGAGTCATTAACAGTTTTGTAGATAAAGTAAAGAAAGAGGATTTGTTAAACAAACAAAAGAGAGAGAACCATAATAGAGTGCTTGAGTATTTTTCTCCCTATATTACACGATGTTTTATTGAACGCTACTGAAATTTGAGCCCATAGATCATAACGATAAAGAATTTTTCGTTGTGTCCCTGTAAAAACCTATAAATGCTAAATTCACTAAAATGCTTATAGTTAGTGTAACGCTGATTTATAATATTCATATAAATTTTCAGCTCAATTGAATAAGGCGTTTAGATGCTATCGCACTTTTAAAAATTGGGTCCCGTAGGCCATAATGATAAAGAATTATTCTTTGTGTCCCTGTAAAAAAACTGTAAGTGCTCAATTCACCAAAATCTATACAGTTGGTGCAACTGTGACCTATAACATGTGTACAAATATTTTGCTCAGATTAATAAAGCGTTTAGACGCTATCGCACTTTTAAGAATTTTGCCCCATAGGCCATAATGATAAAGAATTTTTCCTGGTGTCCCTGTAAAAAAAACTATAAGTGCTAGATTCACCAAAATCAATAGGGTTCGTACTATGGTGAGTTACAATATACGTACCAACTTTCCGCTTATTCGAACAAAGTGTTTAGACGCTAGCGTGTTCACTCACAGACACACACATACATCATCGTAAAAATAGCGAAAACGGACTCATGGGTCCTCGAAACGTATAGAAACATCAAAATCTCAAATTAGGATTTTTGACATGATTACAATACTCCTCACTATAGTGTTCGGAAAGTAAATATTTATGAGTTTATTAAATTATCCATATGAAATTTTGGTGTAAAGAATGTACAGGGACATATAAATGCAATAACTTATGCTCAATGAATGGCATTTTTTTTTTTTTTTTAAGCGAGTTTTAACTTCAATACGCTGTATTCAACTCGATGAAATTAACATACATTTTTAAGATGATTGAATGCGCAGTTTTCTTGTAAAATGGTGTGCATAGAGTTCATTTAATGAAATTTGTTCACAGTGCTACACAAATGACTTCAATAAACGATTTAAATGACGCCATTATGCTTTATACATTTCATGATAACTATTGAATGAGTATTTTTATGACAGGGTTGCATTCGGTAAAAAAAAAATAATGCTAAAAGATTTCATTATTAAACAAGTTATATATAGCATTTTCGGAAAACAAAAGTAAATAAATAAAAGGAATGTGCATCTTGTTTAATAAATAGTCTTTGAGATAAAGGTGTGTGGGAAAAAAATTGATCTAAAATTGATTTATGTAACAATTTTCAAGAAAATCGTTAGAGCCGTTTTTGAGATACAGGCTTCCACCAAAACTTGACAAACTCAATTATTGAACGAAAAACAATTACATATGAAAGGATATCTAAAAAAGAGTTACGACAAGTTTGAAAAAAAGTCCGTACTGCCATTTTTAATGGAACGCACTTGCGAGACCTGAAATTGAGCTATTTATACAGGACACCTAACAATTTTTCTGAACTAAACAACTATATCATTCGAAAGGACATCTAATAGAGTGTTTATATAGAAATTTTGAAGAAAATCATTGGAGCCGTTTCTCAGATACGGACTTACGGTACCACTTCCGTTTTCCGCATTTTCACCAAAATTTGGAATAATCATCTGTTCACCAGACCTGTGTCAATTCTGAAGTTTCGTGGTTCTATCTTTATTAGTTTCGGAGATATGGCAGTCAGAAGATTCTGCACATACATACACTGACCAATTGCCGAAAACCACTTTTTACTTTCCGAACACTATAGTGAGGAAAGTATTGTAATCATGTCAAAAATCCGAATTTGAGATTTTGATGTTTCTATACGTTTCGAGGTCCCCTGAGTCCGTTTTCACTATTTTTACGATGGTGTATGTACGTAAGTGTGTATGTGTGTGTGTGTGTGTGTGTGTGTGTATGTCTGAGTGAACACGCTAGCGTCTAAACGCTTTGCTCGAATGAGCTGTAAGTTGGTACGCATGTTGCAAGTCACCGTAGCATGAACCCTACTGATTTTGATGAATCTAGCACTTATAGTTTTTTTTACAGAGACACAAAGAAATTTTTCATTATGGCCTATGGGACCAAAATATTAAAAATGCGATAGCGTCTAAATGCTTTATTATTCTGAGCAAAAAATTTGTACACATATTATAGGTCACAGTTGCACGAACTGTATAGATTTTGGTGAATTTAGCACTTAGTTTTTTTTTACAGGGACACAAAGAAAAATTCTTTATCTCTTCTTTATGGCCTATGGGACCAAATTTTTAAAAGTGCGATAGCATCTAAACGCCAATTCAGCTGAAAATTTATATGAATATTATAAAACACTGTTGCACTAACTATAAGCATTTATGGGTTCTTACAGGGACACAACGAAAAATTCTTTATAATTATGATCTATGGGCTCAAAGTTCAGTAGCGTTCAATAAAACATCGTATACTATATGGAGAAAAATACTCAAACACTATTATGGTTTTCTCTCTTCTGTTTGTTTAACAAATCCTCTTTCTTTACTTTATCTACAAAACTGTTAATTACTTAATGTTCAGAAAGTCGAGTGGAATCACTCCACATTTCTTGCACTCAGGAGACCTTAAGAAGTGTATATCAGGTGAAAACTCGATATTGAATTTTTGGACCGAATACCCTACTACCGTAGGTAATGGAATATTTCCATTACCTACGGTAGTAGGGTAATGGAAGTAAATGAGAAGAGTCTCATAAAATCATTTTAATAACTTTATTTCTAAAATTGAGCTAAATTCATTTTATTTCTAATAAAATTGGAGTATACATAATATAGAAGATCGGTGGGAGGGGTGAAGAAAAGAAGAAAAAAAAAAAAAAAATGCTGGTATAAATACGACGTAATCTGCTAATTGAATTGGAACACCGATATTGGTTTTGGAGGCATCTGCGCAAAGAAACAATCGAATGTTTTATGTGTAACCTCGCTGTTGCACCTGCCGACAATTTTGACATCGGGTGTTGTTTACTTGTTACCTCACCTCTAATGCAGGTGAGCCTGTCGCTAACTTGTCAGGAATAAAACACATTCAAATCCTCTGTCCTGTGAGTCATTGTCAGTTAACTGAGAAGATTTTCAATTTACAGTTTTCCTGCTGACGGAATACAAATTATTTTGTAACTAAGTGTTATTGACAGATCGGAAGTCTCAATGTCCCTATTATAATATCCATTAAGGGGTTTCAAAGTTTAAGCATTTTCTTTTTTTACCCCCTTCTCTTTTAATATTATAAATAAATATTTTGAGCATATGAAAAAGAAATATATAAACAATATTTCATAAAATTGTTATAAAAAATTTTCGAAAATACAGTCGGTGGGAATTTATTTCTGGAGACCTTTTTGAAAAACGGTCGTCAGGATAGCTTATGGTAGCTTTATCTGAAATAATAAATTTGTTAGTAGATAAGTATAGCTTGTGCTTGAACGAAGGGTTTTTCCTTTCTTTCTTTTCTTTTAATTGATATTTGAATTTTTGGCAGAGTTATATGCAGAAACGTACAACTTTCGTACTTTTACCCCACATATAGCCTTTTAAAATTAATTGTAATCTTTATATATATATAAACAACACTAAAAAGATCTTTACGACAAGGGGTAGCTTAATTGTGAATGGCCCCTTATGGTGAAGACCTTTTTAAAATACAACTGAAAAACGGTTCATTTAATCACCGATATTTCTATGAATTTGCATGATATTCAATTGGATTTTTTTTTATAAGATGCTTTATACAGTTGAGTATTTAACTATGTCAAAGTTTTTTTTTTTTTTTTTTTTTTGTTTTGGCAACAGTTCCAGCACGCACAGTAATAAATTATTTACTACAACTGTCTATATCTCTTTGAATATGAAATATATTTGTTTTAAACTATAGTTTAATGATTTAAAGCATATGCTGTCATGTTTTCTGAAAGTTTCATGAAATTTGGAGATAAACCTATGCAGTCAAAGTAAAAACTTGTGAAAAATTTTTGCATTTTTAAAATAAAATATTAATAACTCAAGTATTCATTTCATGATATCCTCACTAAACTCTACACACGTATAAAATATAACATTTATAACCATATCTAAAATTTGCAGATCAATCGAAGCTTTTCTGTATACAGGGTTATCACAAATACTTTTTATTTTATTGGATTTCTTTTTCGTTCCTTAAGGGCATTCGTGACAAAATCTTTGCGGAAAACTATGAGGGAAAGGCATGTTTTTCTTATTCCCAAAATTCAAGAACAACACATAAAGGGCATGCGGTAACTGCATTTCGTCCTTTAGCAACGGATTCTATATACATTTGTCCATTTTTTTTTTTTTTTTTTTTTTTTTTTAATTACAGCTAATATAAGGATCCCCCTGGCAGCTTTTGATTTTTTGTATTGAATTCAATTACCTATCCCAACTTCGTAAATAAACATCTTGGCGAGAAACACCCGAACTACTTCCGTGCCCCATTTCAAATTTCACAAGTTGATCCATTGCTTTAGCACAATATTTTTCAATTTTATTTGAAATATTTTTAAATGAGAGAGGGGGAAAAGATGAAAAAATATTTTTTAATTGATCTTAATATACAAAATGTCTCCAAGTAAAGTAATATCCGTTTTCCGTTCTGTTTATTATTAGAAAAAATGACTAAAGTAATTTTTTCTATATAATTGACATCTCTACAAATCAAATTATCCAGTATCATTATATTTCACTTTCCACGCATACTTTTTTCTACATTAAATTTGATCAAAATCTTTAATAAGCTGTTCAAAAAAAAACTTTTAAAGCCCAAACTCTTAATAAATCGTATTGTATCACATAAATCTTTTCTAAATTAGAATAAAATTTAATTTGAAAAAAAAAAAAAAAAAAAAACATTTTTGTTTATTAACCAAAATCGATAAAATTTGAACTGCAGGTTGGTCTTGTGTTGTACAGGCTGTATATTAATTTTTGTGTTCGAGAGAGAAAATTTGAAAAATTTCGAAAACTGCAATTTTTAATCCCACTTCAAAAACATGTTACTTAATGGGTAGCAGATGTTTTCTTTTCTCTCCAAACGGTTTCCATACAATCTTCTGCTGTTGCCACCTAATTTTAATACTTTAGTTAATTTTAAAAAAATCTAATTGTCCGAATGATAAGCTGTTTATAATCCGTTAGATTTAGAAAAATCACCCCTTTCATTTGGTACCTTATTTGTAACAATACGACTGATATTTCTATTTTTTTTTTCCCTTTTTTCTAGCGTGACATTCACAAACAAACTTACCTACCTACCTACCGTTCCAGATGAGAGACACTACATAAGAACTTGGGAAAAAAAAAAATCTGTGGTGTTATACTTTAAATGGTAACACAAAATCGCTGTCTGAAAGAAATAATTCTGCCGTACTTAAAAAAAAAAAAAAAAAAAAAAAAAAAAGAAAGAAAGAAAGAAAATCTTCGATCAGTCAAGCGCATGTCAATTCTATTTTGAAGAAGTGTGCAACATTTCAGTCAATAAGATTGATTTATTAGTTGTTTTTCATAAATAGTATCTGCCGCTTTTCCGAAGGAACTCCGGAAACTAGGACCAGAAACAGGAGATTTTTGTTTCTCACCGCTGACAGAAGCCGAAGCTAATGTTATTCTATGGGAAATTTTTCTTTAGAAATAACTTATTAACTAATACATATTTTTAAATTCTGTTTTCATATTCAGAAAATTCCCAACTGTTAAATGGATGGACCTTTAAAAAAAAAAAAATAATTTTTTATATTTTACTTTGAAGCTGCAAAATACGAATTTTCAATATGTGAAATTTTTTCATTTTGCAATTTCAAAATAAAATATTAAAAAAATATATTTTTACAAAAGGTCCGTCCATTTGACAGTTGGGAATTTTCAGAATGTGAAAACAGAATTTAAAAATATGTATTAGTTAATAAATTATTTGTAAAGAAAATTTCCCCATAGAATAACATTGGCTCGGGCTTCCGGCGACGGTAAGTGAAGAGGGCCGTTAACTTAATTATTTTACTACCTGTCAATCCAATAGGTAACAATTGTTTTTCAAATACGTTAAAGTATTTACAATTTGGGCATATTATTTATAATATAAGTAAAAGAAAATGGTAAAACTGGTTAGCGGACATCCTGCCATATTCAAGGTAAAAAACAACAGATTATGATAACGTGAAATTTTCGATTCAAAGTAATAGTGCCTGTCGTACTAAAAAATGAACTGCTTAGTATAGAACTATACAAATAGGGATTTATTTTATTTTTTGAATACATCACAATGCTCAGAACAAATCTCTTCTCACGCCAAAATACTCTAGCCGGAAGAAAATGGGGAAACAGATTCCAAAAGTGAATGAACCGAGATTTTTTTATGACATCGTATTCAACCAAGAACAAAAATAAAACTTATGTGATTCGCATACAAAAAACGTAGGCAGTCGGTGATGCATGTTGTTTGCTCAACACTAAGTTATGAGATTTTGAATCACACTTTGTATAAAATTTATGTACGCTTTTAACGCTATAGGATTTTATTACCTCATTCTGTCGTGTTCAGACCCCCCCACCCCCTTTTTTTAGACCCTATGAAATAAATTTTACTTTCTTCTATACTACCCATACGGCCGTACAGCCACCGATATGCATTAGAAATTTAAATTACATCCAATGATCGATAAAATGTATAAATTATCTAAAAAATTTTCATTAAAAGTTCTGGATATCCAGTACTCATTACAGATATCTATTAGATGTTTAAATAGAGACGAAATTTAGATGTGCATTTTTTGATGTCTGATAGATGTAACAGGGTAGATCAAAATAAGATTTAGATATTTTCAGTATCTATTAGCTCTAACAAGTCCAGTTATTGGATATCTGGAGATTCGTCGGATATGTAGCAGATATCTAATGTATGTAAAAAAAGATTGACATGTGTCGTGCTAATAGATATCTGTAGGATATTTATAAAAGTTTAATGGATCATTCTTACTTTCTTCTATATCGATATAGGTAGGTGTTCCAATGATCGACATCTATCCCGCAATAATTAATAAATAAGAAAAATAATGAAATAATATATTTCACATATAAGAATTTTATCATTTTATGTCAAACACTGGAGCATAGGGTGCTAATAACAGGTAAAATGAATAACTAGCAGTGTCAAACACTGGAACATAGGGGGCCCAATGACTGATAAAAGGAAAAACTGGCAGTGTCAATGACAGGAACATTGAGTGGGTGTCAAATAAAAATTCATAAAAAAAAAAAAAAAAAAAAAAAAAATGTGATCAAATGTATATATTTTAACATATATGTGGTTCTGAATGTCTTTCATACCATATGTACTAACTTAAGATTTCTAAAAATATTTTCTGATGACTAGAACATCAAAAACATCAGAGATTGCTCTAAAAGTGTCAATCACTGGCGCACTTACCCTATAGAGAAAGTATTGGATTCGTGAAAATTTTCGAACTCCAGATTTCTATAGATTTACACGTTTTGGGATGTCCTAAACCCGATTTGACTGTTTTTAGAAAATGTCTGTCAGTCAGTCTGCGTGTGTGTGTATCACATATTTTGTGGACACTGTACCTCACGAACCAATGAACGAAATTTAACCAAACTTGGTATTTAGTTGGACCCTGATATAAACTGGTGCTGATCAATCGCTCAACAGGTGGCGCTGTCATTGTATATTTTCTAAATTTTTTAACATGGCAGTATAGGACAAAATTTAATATAATTGTGCATAATGAGAGTTATTTTTAGCATGTGATTGTAAAATTTTTATGAATTATTGATAATAGTAATAGTAAACTAGGAAAAAAAATTTTGTGCATGTGGGAGCATCCATTCCCTCCCTGGGGGGGGGGGGGGGAGTACACCGCCGAGGGGAGTAAATTTTCAATCTTGGTATCTTTCGAAAAATCGCATCAATACCTTAAAAAAGAATGGTTGAAGTATAGATCTGTGATAATTTAAAACACAGTTATCGATTTTTTTTTTTTAACGAAAAAAATTTAGAAGAAAAAATCATTTCTTTTGATAATTGCAAAAAATTGACTTTCTTTCGGCATTTAGTGATATAATTCCGTCAGATAAAAATCGTCTGCATTTATAATGGAAAATAATGTATTGAAAGAATTTTGTGTAAAATTATATAGAAGAAAGTCATGTGGTTGTCACACCATACTAGTTTAACATGTTTATAGATGTCTTATGGATGCAAGTGGCTGTGTGAGTAGCAATAGCTATCCTATACTAGCTATAGAAGCAAGTATTGGATTCGTGGAAATTTTTCTAATGGAATTACACGTTTTGAGAGGTCCAGAACACAATTTGACCTTTCTTAGATAATGTTTGCCTGTGATTAAAGATTTCTGCCAACTAACTCGAGAACTAATGCATAGATTTTACATAATATTTTTTATCTCGTTTAACCATGGCATGAATGGATGGATGCTTCTCAATTTCTGGTGCTTATCGCTCAACAGGTGGTGCAGTGGTCCCGTTTTATCCTCATTCTTAAAGAGTTACCTGGGTTTCGAAATCTAAATATATATATATATATATATTTTATTTTTTTTTTTTTTTTATTTTTTTTTTTTTTAATTAAAAATTTTGAGCATATAGAAGAGCAGAATTTAAACAATTTATAAAATATTCTTTAAAACAATTTGGAAAATTCAGCCGATGGATTCTTGTTTCCGGAAATCCTTCAGAAAAGCTTCAGAGATCCTTCAAAGACTAATCCACCGATCGTACTGAAATTTTGCACATTTCTTCAAAACAGAAATGACTAGTACTTGAACGAGGAATTAATATATACTAGCAGGTTTCGCCCGCTTAGCTGGACACTATATTTAAAGGTTTTCTTTTTAATTGAATAATTGAAACGTTTAAATAAATATATTTCAATTGGCGACTATTTTCTTCACAGTTTTAGTATGGGATCTCCTCAACGTAAAATACACTCAAATCAATGAAAATCAAGTAAACTTATCAAATCTCTTGTAATTCCTCATAACGTAGCTGTAGTTCAACGTAAAATACACTCAAATCAATAAAAAATCAAATCTCGTAATTCCTCATAACGTAGCTCTAGTTCAACGTAAAATATACTCAAATCAATGAAAAAAAAAAAAAAAAAAAAACAATCAAATCTCTTGTAATTCCTCATAACGTAGCTGTAGTTCAATGTAAAATACACTCAAATCAATGAAAATCAAATAAACCAATCAAATCTCTTGTAATTCCTCATAACGTAGCTCTAGTTCAACGTAAAATACACTCAAATCAATGAAAAAAAAATCAATCAAATCTTTCGTAATTCCTCATAACGTATTTCTAGTTCAACGTAAAATACACTCAAATCAATGAAAATAAAATAAACCAATCAAATCTCTCGTAATTCCTCATAACATATCTCTAGTTCAACGTAAAATACACCCAAATCAATGAAAATCAAATAAACCAATCAAATCTCTTGTAATTCCTCATAACGTAGCTGCAGTTCAATGTAAAATACACTCAAATCAATGAAAATCAAATAAACCAATCAAATCTCTCCTAAGATTCTCCATTCTGCTCAATGTAGAAATGGGAAGTTTTATTTTTATATTTTTATTAATTAAAAGAAAACTAATCAAAAATTCGAAAATTTGACTTCGATGTGCACAATGACCCTTCGGAGGGCACCTTTGTGTTAAATCACGTGACTGTCCGAGCTATCGTTTTCGAGAACAGTGAAATATACATATATATATATATAAATATTGCTCACTTAATTGTATAAGATATACATAGAGAGAGGTTTCGGGGGAAAAAAAATCCTTTGTCCAAACGCTATTCAGTTTTATTTTGAAGAAATGAGAACATTTCATATAGTTTTATTATTTATTCTATTATTATTTATTCTTTGAAAGCCATGTAACCACCTTATCCATCTGAGCGCCACTGACTGATACATCCGTTCACTTTGCTGTTCTTTTTTTCCACACTACATTTATAAATACAAAATTATATAATTATAGATTTTACGCTTCTTTTGAAGTTTAAAAGTGTTTATAAATAATAGAAATAAGGTTTTTCCTCGGGTCCATAGATATTTTTTAATCTCAAGTTCAAAAAAGCATTATTTTAATATATTGTAAAAACTGCACAGTGAAAGTATTACATTTTTGCCCTTTTCAAAGAGGATTAGAGGATCAATATATGGCATCATAGGACAAAATATCGCATAAATGTACATGATAAGGGTTTTTTTTTTATTTAACAAATGATTGGGGGAAAAAAACAATGTAACAAGTCTATACCAGGATACAATTTTTTGTATGTAAGAAGCAATACCTCCCGTTGAGGGCGGAAAAACCTCCCGGATGTTGAAATTTCCAATATGAGTACCTTTTAAAAGAACTCGTCAATACCTTTGAAATTAATGGTTGCATTACGTATATGATAATTAGAAACGAATTTATCGATTATTTTTCATTAATAATAATACTAATAATAATTTTTCTTTTTTTAAGATGTTGTGTCTTAACAATCTTAACAATCTGCGCTTGGGAAATCGACTTGGGGAAATTCAACCATGGGGATCTTTCTAAAGGGTCCTTAGCCCACATCCACACGAGTTTTGGAGAAAAGCATGGAAAACTTTGAACAGCTAGGCCAGTGAGCTTGAACTGTGTTTATATTTTCTAAGTCTTTCGATTTTTCCAGAAAGATGTGTTAACCCAAACTTTTAATATCAATTTTTAATAATAAGTTTCTGATTATTATATGCGGCTAATTGTAATTGAAAATACTGTTGAGAAATAGTGGAAGTTATTTTCTAAAAAAGAATCTTAAACTTGGGAACTATGTGGGTTCGAATCCGGCACCTCCTGTCTACTAGCTTCAAGAGCAGAATCTCTCGGACACATAATGAACCTGAATAACATTACCTTGAAGGCATTTAATCCTTTCACGCCCAAGGGAAATATTTTTCCCTTCTACAAAAATCGTTATCGATTGATCAATTATTATTGAATTGATATTTTTTTTTACTGAATGTCAAAATAAAACGTATGTCCAAGGCAGCAAATGTGTTTCTGAACGAATAATAATAAAAAAAAAAGTATAGAAAATAGGACACATAATAAATGTTTTATGTGCAATGTCCACTTGTGCTTCACAAGTAAACGAAATTGTTTCGTAGAATACCATAACTAGCTATTTATTTTACTTTTCTGATAATTTTTGTATTACAAAGCAATAAATTTGTATTACAAAGCAATAAATAAAATACCGATATAATAAACCTAACTCTTCGTTTATTTACTTTTATGGTCCATAGGGAAAATATTTCCCATGAAATTATAGGAAACCTATACACACCCTGCTATGTTTTCTGGTGATATTCTCTTACTTTACACCCACAATAGCTAAAATATTGTGTTGTATTGGCATATTTAGTCTTGGAAATCTTATGGTCCTGAAAGGGTTAAAAAAATTGAGTCAGGGGAGAGACTGACAGAGACAGACGAACAGAAACTTTGCGTGGTACTTTTCAAATTGTTAGAGTGTTAAAAAGAAAAAGAAATCCATAGAAATCTCAATCCAGACATATGATCGTAAATCTTCATGGTATTTTCATTGTTCAGAATTGTGTAACACTTTTTCAAGCCAATTTTTTTAAAGTTATGTTTCAAATACTAATTCTTTCTTTTCCTCCCCCACAAACAAAAAAGTATTTCAGGCCGCGAAACTCGAGTGCTTATTTCTATTAATAGATTGAATTTCCTCCCTCCTAAACTTAAAACATTACGCTAAAATAAGGTTTCTTTTAGAAGTTTCGTCACTTGAAACAATCATTTTTAGTTTCCCCATCATACTACAGGTATGGGAAGCTTTGGTGTTCTTGAAAATTTAAGATCTTGGTTTTTTTTTTTTTTTTTTTTTGATGGTTTGAGGAATCTGAAAATTCACAAAATTGATATGATATAGTTATCCGAATACCTTAAAAGATAAGAGCAAAGACCTAAATGATTTAAAACTAAAATATAGTTTAAGGAGGGTGACTTAGTTTTAGAGAATCTGTGGAGTATGAAATCAAGTCTTGCCAGAATTGCGGAAGTCCATCCAGGACCAGATGGCACGAGGCACTGGCCTAAAACCTCCAGATTTAGGGGGTGGCGGAAAAGGGCTCACATTAAGAAATTGCAAAAGTAATAGCACCAATTTTCACAACGATTAAAATTCTTTCCACATTACCATAAAGAACTTATACAATTGTTAACCTTTTGCTACTAATCTTCTAACAAAGATATTTAAATTGGCTGATCAATGTGCTTTAGTATTTTGGTTGCCATTTAATTTAGATTTATTTTTTCCCTTTGCAGAAAAGGACTCTGCGAACAAATTCGATAACTGCAGTTTAGAGGCAGTCCTCTTTTGCTTGAAAAGAAATAACCACGCCAGGCTATATTCTTACTTAAACAATTAATCCAATACAATTCTTACATAAACAATTAATCCAATGCAATTCTTACATAAACAATTAATCCAATGCAATTCTTACATAAACAATTAATCCAATGCAATTCTTTACATAAACAATTAATCCAATGCAATTCTTTACATAAACAATTAATCCAATGCAATTCTTACATAACAATTAATTTAACAAGCAATGTGACGAAGAAATACTCAAATAAAAATTTTCAGTATGTTTTTTTTTTTTTTTTTTTTTTTTTTTTCCTTTTAAAGAACTCGTTAATACCTTGAAAATTAATGGTTGATCTATAGATCTGTAATAATTTGAGACAAAGTTATCGATTTTTTTTTTTTTTTTTTTTTTTTTTTTTAAGGGAAAAAAAAAAATCTAATTTTCTAAGAAATCTTTTGAAATAGCTGAAAATTTATTTATTTATTATTTTGACATTTTGTGTAGTTTGGACATTCTGTGATTAAAATCATCTGCATTCATGATGGGAAAATAACTTTGATCAATAATAATTTTAATAAATAATTTGTATAGCGTGAATTTGTATTATAGATAATATAAAAGAAAGTCTTGTGGTGCGCACAACATACTAGTTTACTGATGTCTAAGTATATATCGCACGGTTTAAAAATTACCTCCAATTGAATCAGAAGTTTTTTTTTTTTTCTCTCTCTCTAAATATATCAAAATTCATAAATTCAATTTTCTGATCATTTAAAGATCTCACCCTCCCCTTTTAAAGGATTTTATTTAACTTCGTATGTTCATTATGCGTGTGGATCAAATCTAAAAATTAAATTTTTCCAACCACTTCCTGAACTGAAGTTTTGCTTACACTTATAACTCCGATGACAATACAAAATCAAGGAGTAACGACCTTAGGGATCAGGATCTGAGACTCCAATTCCAGTTCAAAATTTATTTTCGAATTTTAATTCATTTCCTATAGTCCGATTGAGGTGAAAGTTTGCGTACTTGTACAATTCCGATAACATACTCAAACTGTAACGGAATTTTGTCATATTGCTGCCATATTAAAAATTATGAAAAACTAGTATGTTATGGCCACCACATGACTTTCTTCTATAGTTTTCTATAAAAATTCACTCAGTAAAAATTTATTAAAATTATTATTTAAAAAAAAAATATCTTCCATGATAATGCAGACGATTTCCATATTCGAGAAGTAGTATAACACTAAATATCCAAAAAAAAGTCAATTTTATTCTCAATATTACATTTTTTTTTTTGTTGTTGTTGTTGTTGTTTTTTGTTAAAAATGAAAAAAAAAAAAAAAAAAAAAAAAATCTGTAACTTTATTTTAAATTATCGCAGATCGATGGTTCAACCATTCGTTTAAAAAGTATTGGCGAGCTCTTTTGAAAGATACCCATCATGAAAATTTACAGGCGAGGCTCCTACATACACAATTTTTTTCCCCAGTTGACTATCTCTATTACAAATAAGTCTTTTAAATTTAATAATGATTATTATTAAAAAATAATTCTCATTGTGCACATTTATAAAAAATTTTGTCCTATACTACCATGTTAAAAATTTACCATATAAAATTTAATACTACCATGTTAAAAAGCGGGATGGCAACGCAAGCTATTGGACAATTTTGGATGGGCCAGCTGTTGGACCATAGGCTGATAGGCCCCAATTTATGTCAGTGTGTAACTACAGACCAATTTGTATGAAATTCTGTGCAGTTATACCTGAGATACAGTTGCCACAAAATTTTGTCACACACACAGACTGACATTTTCTAAAAAATGGTCAAATCGTATTCTACAGCTCACAAAACGTGTAAATCCATGAAAAACCCGAGGTCAAAAATTATTACGAATCCAATACTTTCTTCTATTGAATATAGAAGAAAGTAAAAATTATGATAGCGCCACCTGTTGAACGATTAATTCTCATACATAATTAGCACCCATTCAGTTTAAAGTCCAGCTCAATACCACGTTTGGTTAAATTGTTAAATTTTGTTCATAAGTTAGTGAGATACCGCGTGCACAAAATTTTATGTAAACACACAGACAGAGAGACAGAGATTTTCTAAAAATAGTCAAATTGTGTTCAAGACATCTCAAAATGTGTAAATCCATTGAAAATTGGAGTTCAAAAAATTTCACGAATTCAATACTTTATTTTATGTCCTTTATTGTGTAAATATATATTTATATATGTGTGTATATATGTAGAGAGAAAAGAAAGTAAAAAGAAAACCAAAGAAAGCGAAAAAAAAAAAAAGAAAGAAAATTTCCAGTGGGACCTTGACGATTCAGTCATTTCTTGTATATTAAAATTCATCTATAAAAGTTTTTGTAATATAAATCATATTTTAAATTTTCGGTCATTTTATGGCTATAAATTTGATTTTTAGGGAGGGAAAAGATTATTTTAACTGTTAAATATCTTCTGAGGGGCTACAGAGTTGGAAAATTCTAAAATATGAACATTTGTGGCAAGGGGAAAATTTAGGGGGGGAGGGATTTGCCACTGAAATTATGTGTTGCATTTCTTATATTTTTTTAATCTATTTTTAATGTTATTTATAAAACATTATATATATTTTTGTTTTTAAGTGTTAAATTAATTCTTTATCATTCTCGAAATCAAATTCATGGCCATAAAATTCCAAACAGTGATAAAAATTGGGGAAGGGGGGTGGTGTCTCGAGATAACGGTGGGTGACTGGGAAAAATGGGAATTATATTCGGATTCAAGAGGTCATTTTACACAAGAATCAGCAAGAATGGTATCGGGGCTTATTTTTTCTTTTTCTGAAACGGAGTGTTATTTTTTTTTTGTATCGATTATGTTTTTTGTATTCTTATTATGGTGTGTAATGAGTTTTTATCACACATACATTTCGATTGTAAAGAGACGATTTACTTTTATTTATTTATTTTTAACAAAATATAGTTTTTATTGAATTTGTTCTCTATAGAATATTAATATATTTATATGTTTTAAAATTCACCATTTACATTCACAGACAAAAAGGGAGAAAAAAAAAATATGCGTAGGCGGTTGACGATGAAATATTATACATAGGTTAAAATTAAATTTTCTAGTGTACCATGGCTATGTAATATATATTCATGTTATGAATTGTTATGGTTGTAATGATTAAATGTATATGTAATTATTATGTTGTGCATTGAGTTTTTGATGTTATTACACAGATAAATTATAAATATATATTTTTTTAAATCCTAAATATGAATAGTTCTTGTTAAATTTGTTTCTTCAAAAGAAAACAAAATAAGCGTACATTTTTAATTAAAGCGATGAGGGAAGGTGACAATTGAATTATATGAATAATGTGTATAAAAAAAAATCTCTACATTTATATATACCTGCGCATTATACTTAGGTAATATGGTCCTGTTTTAAGTAATCATGGCCTATATACTAAGTGTATTTGTGCGTACTTATTATGGTGTATATCATATTTCTATCACTGATATAAACATATTATAAATAAACGGAAATTTTTATAATTCAGTACACGATAACATTTTTATTGAGGTAAAAGTGTAAACTAATACTACCGCACCAAATTGTAAAATTTTACCAAATGATGATTATTTATTTTTAAACTATGGTAAATTATAAAACAACTTTGCGATTTTTTCCCCCTTTCCCTAGGAAAAAAAGTATAAAATATCTATCTACACATTTAGCTTTAATGCACAAGTACATTTTTCATCCTATGTCGGGGCCTATGTGCCAGTTAGGCACAACCAAAATCTCTAATTTAGATTAGTTCAGTTAACATTTAGTTTATTTTTTCTTATATTACAAATTTAATTTTATAAAACTTGGTAAAATTATTATGCAAATGACAATTGTGTTAAATTAAAATTACTTATTTTTCAAAACTGATACTAAGCGAGACGTAGGAAAACATCATCGATGCCTTAAGGTCTCCAAGCCCACCCTTCCCGCTGTTTTGCTATATTTTCCTCGTCTCTTTTTTGTGCATTATCTAACTGGCGTTTTTTTTTTTTTTTTTTCCCTCTTCACACACATTTGTGATCTTTTTCTCTGTGATATTTTCTATAGATTTTCCAACTTTACCCCACATTCTAAAGTGCGGTGGTTTTCCTTAAAACATTTGATACTTTTTTTTTAAAGAAACATCATGTCCGAAATCTGGATTTTAAATATATTTAATTTATACTTATTACTGTGGGCATTAAGTTTTGGCGGCATTACACACACTGGTGGCACGGCGGTAAAAACCCGAGATTAACCCCTTCCTAAAAAAAAAAAAAAAGAAAAAGAAAGGAGGAGCCTCCAAATGGTCATTTGCTCTCACTGGTTACACATTTCAATTAAAAATGATCTAGTCATTTTTTTTTATTATTATTAAAATAGTTTCATAATTCTGATTGAACTTTCTTTTCGTATCAGCAAAAATTTCTATCAAAAATAAACGGAATCATTTCACATGTATTAAAATAAGATGTTTATCTAAATTAAC
This sequence comes from Salticus scenicus, assembly GCA_963930645.1. Lineage (NCBI taxonomy): Eukaryota > Metazoa > Arthropoda > Arachnida > Araneae > Salticidae > Salticus > Salticus scenicus. The sequence continues at coordinate 230,175,214 of OZ005661.1, forward strand.
TAAAATGAAAATTTGGGAAATATATTTTGGAACAGAAAACTAAAATTTGGGAAATCCCTAAAATTATATATTTCTGAACGCTCAAATCGGCCCGTGTGTTATTATCAGGTCATATGAAGAAAACCAATTATGAAATCGCATTATTATTATTGGATACACAAGTTGCTCATTTATATGTAATAGACAAGTACTATATCTGTAATGGACTGTATTGAGTTTTTGACAGTGGTGCGAATTACATTACTTTGTTAAATGCAATCATAGTATATGGGTGCATTTTTAAGTATCAATAGACACATATTATATACTTAATATATATAATATTCATGTACTATATCTTTAATGGAGTATATTGAGTTTTTGACAGTGGGGCGAATTACATTGTTAAATGAAATCATAGTATATGAGTGCATTTTTAAGTATCAATAGACACATTATATACTTATTATATATATGTATATAAAACTTTATATTGAAGTTCAACTAAACAGATTTATAGCTGCATTTAAAATATGACCCCCAAAAAAAGTGGTGTTAAAAGGAAGTGAATAAAAATCTTTGTAAACAAACACCATAAATTTAAAGAAAACTCACTTTGCACCATAAATCACAAAATAAGAGTTTTTGCAATTATGATGTTTGTAAAAAATTTTATTCATTAAAAAGTTTCACAGTTTTTTTTTTTTTTTTTTTTTTCTGGCGGGGGGAGGGGGGTTGTCTTTTCTAAATATATACACATATATATAATTCACCACCTATTTTCACAGATTAAAAACACCTGAGTGAGAGATGTAATCGTATTACATATGTATCAAAAATAAAATATTCATCTTAGACTTACTTTCTGTATCGAGAGAGGAGTGCTAAAATCCTTGCCTCCTTGCAACCGAAATCCCCACGACGAATTATCCTGCCTTTTTAATTGAACAGTCAACGTCTGCGCGGACATTTTCAACGCGTTTAGAGGAGATACAAATGAATTACTGAAGCAATTTCAAGCGACAAGGAAGCCGGCCACACGACCCGAAAGAATTTTCTCTTTTGAATGGTGCTAGATTTGCGCTCTCCCTTTTCCCTCACTTCCTCCCACAATCGCATTTTTCCCTACGCATTTTTCCCTTTCCTCGAAGACTGGAACTTTGTTTGAACATCTTTTTCGACCTTATCGATGATGAGTGAGATTTGTAGAATGTGACATGAGTAATATCTCGGCTTTTTTTTTTTTTTCCTTCTTTTCCTTCATCTTTTTACTTCCTTATGTAAACGATAACTTGAGACAAATATTCTAATTTTATATTTAAACAGTGAAGGTTTAACTATTTTGAGTAAAATTTTACTACATTTAAATTACGTTATTTGAATTTATGTTTATTTAAATTTCGTTAATTACACGTTTATTTAAATTTGCACTTTTTTTAAATGTCAGTTTCATAAAAAAAATAATCTGGTGTGTCACTCACACGACTTTCTCTTACCCTGAAATTCAATACTATAAATAAAAGTTGGAGATTAAGAGGTAAGATAACGAGCACTGCTATGTAAACCTATGGTAAACAAATCAAATTAGGCTTCGGAAGAGTTTTATATGATAATTAGTTCTGTGTGAGGAGGGCTACCGCCCCCCTCAAACCGCCGTTTCATTAATGCACCTACATTTATATAGAATTTAATTCGTTATTAAAAAATAATTCTGTTTTTACAAAATATTTTATTAAAATTATTATTGAAACAAATTATCTTTTATGATAATGCAGACGTTTTCCATATTAGAGAAGTAGTATAACACTAAATATCCAAAAAAAAAAAAAAAAAAAAACTAGTATGTTGTGGCCACCACAAGACTTTCTTCTATATTTTCCTATACATATTCAATCAGTAACAATATTAAAAAAAAAAAAAAAAGATTTTTTTTTTCCCTTTTTTTTTTTTTTGTGAAAATTAATACATATTCAATCACTAACAATAATTAAAAAAAAAAAAAAAAAAAAAAAAAATCGAATTTTTTTCTAAGTTTTTTTTTTTTTTTTTTTGTTAAAAGTAAAAAAAATCGATAACTTTGTTTTAAATTATCACAGATTTATGGTTCAACCATTCGTTTTAAAGGTATTGACGAGATCTTTCGAATGATACCCATCTTCAAAATTTAACCCCCCCCGGGGGGTGAACCGATGCCCCCCCATGCACAAATTTTTTTCCTAGTTAACTACTACTATCATCAATAATTCAAATTAATTTTACAATCACAAGTTTAAAATAACTCTCATTATGCCCATTTATACGGAATTTTGTCCTATGCTGCCATGTTAAAAATTTGCATAAAATGCGATTACAGCGCCACCTGTTGAGCTATTGATCCCCAAATCTAATGGGCACCAGTTCATGCCAGGGTGCAACTAAATACCAAGTTTGGTTAAATTTCATTCATATGTTCGTGAGATACAGCGTCCACAAAAAAATGATACAGACAGACAGACATTTTTTAAAAACTATCAATTCGTGTTCAGGACATCCCAAAACGTGTAGATCCGTCAAAAAACGGAGGTCGAAAATTTTCGCGAATCCAATACTTTCTCTATATTACATATAGAAGAAAGTAAAAAGTTGAATTTATTCTCAATATTACATAAAAAAAAAAAAAAAAAAAAAATTGTTAAACATGAAAAAAATCGATAACTTTATTTTACATTATCGCAGACCGATGGTTCAGCCATTCGTTTTAAAGGTATTGGCGAGCTCTTTTGAAAGATACCCATCATAAAAATTTACTCCCATCGATGGGGACCCCCCCCCCCCCCCAGGGGTGAGGCAAGGCTCCTACATACACAAAAAATTTTTCCCAGTTGACTATCTCTATTAAAAAAAATATATATTCGTTTCATTTGGTTTAGTGCAGTCTATAGATGTTAAACTCCACTTACCTGCAATTTCCCCCATAGACGTAATGTATTTGAATACTTTTGAGTGACCCTGTACACGAACCATTTGCTTAATCTCAACGAAAAGCTTACTGTAGCATCCCTATATGATACACATTTAGAATACCGAGTTTGGAATTTCTGCCATAATTTGTTTCTGAGATATGCTGTTAACAGACAGACAGACACACACACACACAGACCAACCGCTATAAATATGATTTTCGTATTCAGGAGACCTCAAAACGTGTAAATATAACAAAATCTCGCTTTCGAAAATTTGTCCCAAAAACAATACTTTCTCTACCTTACGGGTAAGAGAAAGTAAAAAAAGAAAGAAAAGTAAAGAGGTTTAAACTTACAATACGAAAGTACCGCAGAACTGTCGTTTTAAAGTATTAGATACAAAACTGAATAAACACCATAAAATACAATAATTTCGCAATAATTGTTTCGGGTCGAAAAAACACAAGACCCTTCGTCAAGAACAAAGTAGGCACGAGTGCTGCAGTCAAAGCGGCAACGCACAAAACCGCTTTAAGTGGAGAGCAAAAATGTATAAAGTCGAATGTAAATATAAATACTGATGTCAACAGAATTATGAAATAAAAGAAGAAAATTAATTAATTAATTAATTAAATTAAAAATATAGCAAAATCTAAAAATCTAAAAAATACCAAAATTAAAAGAAAATCCAAGTTATGTGAGTAATTTCCAAGCATCAGAGAAGAACGCAGTGGAAGAAATATCATTAACAAGATTTTTCAAACTTTTAAGTATGTAAAAAGCCTCATGGATATCCAATTGGGAAGAGGAGACAGGAGATGAAATTATGCTAGTTTTAGAAAAATGAAAACAATGACCATGAGCCCAGTAGTGGGAAGCAATAGAACATTTGGAAATCTCTTCATTACGAACATTTCGACGATGCTCATTTATTCTATATTTCAAACGCCTCCTTTCTTTTTCTTCTTTCTGTAAATGGGCCTCAATACTATGCGAAAGCTTCTGCTTTCATAACTGGTAAACGGGAGGTTGCCGGGTTCAAACTCAAGTCGCTCTCGTCGACCCAGCCGTTTGGAATATTCCATGGTTTTCTCGGAAGGTCGGAAGTTTTCGTGAACACAAGCTAAGAAGAATCCCTTAAGAAGAATCCCACAGATGGCGCTTTTCTCAGACCTAGGAACCTGGCGCTGTCAGTTGGTTTTAATACCTGCAGTACAAGTGGCCGATAGGTTTTGTTACGAAAGATGGCAAATGGGAAGTACCGTATTTGAAACCAGGTCATGCTCTTCGATTTAGCCATCCGGTGTTAGTACTGGTATAACGATTAAAGCAGATTAGCTACACTAGGGTCCTAGGCCTGAATCGGGTACATTCCGTGGGTTGTCTTGCTAAGTGCTATAGTCTGTGTTCACGCAAATTTCCGAGAAAAACACAGAAAACTCCGAATGACTAGGTCGATAAGTGAGATCTGTGCTCGCTGTTCGAACCCGACACCTCCTGTCTACCAGGTTTCAGAGAAGATTATCTCGTTCAACTTAGCCATTTGAAGTTTTATGTAGTTTTTTACTTTCTCTTATCCATAAGGTAGAGAAAGTATTGTTTTGGGGTCAAATTTTCGAAAGCGAGTTTTGTCATATTTACACGTTTCGAGGTTCCCTGAATCCGAAAATCATGTTTTTAGCGGTTGGTCTGTGCGTGTGTGTCTGTGTTTCTGTCTGTTATCAGCATATCTCAAGAACGAATGGTAGCAGAAAGTCCAAACTTGGTATTCTAAATGTGTATCATATAATGATGGTACACTGAGCTTTTCGTTGAGATGAAGCAAATGGTTCGTGTACAGGGACATCCAAGATAATTCAAATACATTACGTCTATAGGGGAAATTGCAGGTAAGTAGTGTTTAACAGCTGTAGACTGCACTAAAGCAAATGAAATTAATATATATTTTTTATATGCATAAAAACATGTCTCATGTAGAATATGGTTGCGAAATCAGTCACTGCTCATTTACAGGGCTACACAAAAGAACTATATTATAGTGCGACAATAGATGAAAATTGGTGGAAGTGTATTAGGTTGTGTCGTGTATTATTACTATAGGATAATATTTAGGTGCACCATTTGTAAATAATCATCAAAAGATATACATGGCTACAAATATTTAAGCGATAACATTCTTTTTTATTGTTAGTGGAAGTGCTTTACTACAATATTTAATCATGTCCTAGAAAGTTGCTCAGGAACTGACTTGAATTCCTCATAGACATATAGTAAATAATATGTGTTTTAAAGCTAAATATTCATCGCTTGTTTTTTTGTATATTTACACGTTTTGAGGCTTCTTGATTATCGAAGTCAGATTTTTAACATTTTATCTTTGTCTGTGTCTCTTAAGAATAATTTAAAAACAAATAATTTTAGGAGATCCAAGTTTATATAACTTTGTTGCTGGAAAAGTTTGATCAAGGCTGATAAGTTTCAAGGAATGTTGCGTGTGAAAGTTGCCTGAATAATTTTAAGTGAACTTTTAATTTTAATAACAGATTTAAATTCTATATAAATGTATGTGCAGCAATGAAACGGAGGGTTGAGGGGAGCGGTAGCCCCCCTCACACAGAATTACTTATTTTTCCGAAACCCAATTTGAATTGTTTTAACATAGGTTCACATATCAATTCTCGTTATCTTACCTCTTAATCTCCAACTTATATTTATCGTATTAAATTGCAGGGTAAGAGAAAGTCGTGTGAGTAACGCACCAGATTATTTTTTCTGAAATTCATATGAAAAGGGCCTAAAAGCTTTTAAAAAGATCCCCACCTCAAAACCCAATGGAGGACATTCCATCTTGGCTAAGTCCAATTTGTATAGAATCGGAATAAATCCACACACCACACCTTTTTAACTAATATCTTTACCAGAAAGAAAAAAAAATATTAATTTTATAATTCAACAGAAAAAGTTTTCTATTTTACTGAAGCCCCTGAAATCGTGTTGGATGCTGAATGCATTTTAAATTCAGATTTTACATATTCATTTATGTGCCAATTACAGCTTTTGAATTTCAGATTTAAAATTATAAGATAAAAAACGTTTTATAAACCACGTTTTTAAATTTTCTGTTGAATCATAGCTATAGAACTTACTACATTAGCACTTTATCAATGCGTATTGTAACGAAATTGAAAATAATTGTATTTATTTTTGTATAAATTCTTTCAAAGAGGCTTAGTAAGTTGATAAAATATCAATTTTCTGCATTTCCAGCTCTTTTTCGCATTGAAATAGCTTAATTTTCACTTTAAAACGCATTAAAAAGCTCCAATAGGCAGGTAATGGATTTGGCTGGCGACTTTTGGCGAGAAGATCTTTATTATCTATATTCCAAAGATGGACGTTCTAATGTGATTGGTTAAAGAGTTACGCGAAATTTGAATAAAAAAAAAAATTAGTTTTAAAAATAAAATGTTAATCCTTTCAGAACAACCTATATTTGCATCATGAACTACAATTTTACTTTTATCAATGTGTAGAAAATCTTTAAAGTGATAATGACGTCCATTTTTGCCAGATGCATAATTTAACTTTTCACAATTTTTTAACGCTCACGTTTAATTAAATGTATTTATGTTTATGTCGAAAATAAATGAACTCGTAAATTTTTTTTTTGGCAACAATTAAATTATAGCTAATATTTTAATGGCTATTTTTATTGCTATTAGGAGCTTATTGTTTTCATTTTTTAATTAATTAAAAGAAAACTATTCGAAAATTCGAAAATCTGACTTCGAAGTAGTGTGTTGTCACCGGGTTCTGAGCTACTGTGAAAGTTTCAAATGTCTAGCTAGTAGGGAAGTTAGCTAAAAATAGATTGCAAGATTTGTACCGGACAAACACACAAACAAACAAAAATAGAAGTTAATAGAAACATGGTACAAAGTGTTCAATCTCACTTGAACAAATTTTTGAGCTTATCGATGAGTAAGCATTGTAGGGTGTGACATGAGTAACATCTCGCGTATTTTAATTCGATTTTTTTTTCCCCCTTCCTGATATAAATATAAACAACAACTTAAAAACAAATATTCTAATTTTATAACTAAACAGTGAATATGTTCTATTTTACTGAAATTTCTGAAATCATTTTAAACATTGGATATATTTTTTAATTAGATTTTACATCTGCTTTTCTTTGGTAATTCTAATTTTTTAATTCCAGCAAAATCTAAGATGTTTATTACTTGAGTGAACATATTTTTTTTTTTTTTTAACCTTATCGAGAAGTGGGAGCTGTACAGAACGAGATATAAGTAATATCTCGCGTATTTTTTTTTTTTTTTTTTTCTTTCTTTCTTTCTTTTTGATGTAAACGACAACTTAAAACAAATACTCTAACATTATATTCAAGCAGAGAATATATTTTCTACTTTACTGAAATTTCTGTAATCATTTTAAAAAATGGATATATTTTTGAGTCAAATTTTATACCTGCTCTTTTCGTCAATTCTATTTTTTTTTTTTTTTTTCAGTTGAAAAATAAGATGTTCAAACTTGCATGAACATCGTATTTTCCTTATGGATGATTGAACTGTTCAGAGTGTAATACAAGAAATATCTTGTTTTTTTCTTGTGTGTGTTTTTTTCTTCCTTCCTGATGTAAACAATGACTTAGCAAATGGAAAAGAGTATATGGAAAATTGATTACAAAGTTAAAATTTTCTAAGAGAAAGCGGAATTGAACATCAACTCATTGTTCCTTACTGTCCCTCATAATCATAACACGGAGTTACCGAGAGGAAAAATTGAAGTCTCTTGGAAATGACAAGATCAGTGTTATTGAAATTTACTTTATCACGTAGTTGTTTATTTTATTTTATTTTATTTATTTTATTTTATTTATTTTATTATTATTATTTATTTATTTGTTTAGGAAAGGGGGGGGGGAAGCAATCCATATAGCGAATTACTTACTAAACAAGACCCCAGCGAAATCTAATGATAAATCTCCTTATGAGCTATGGAATAAAAGTAAACCAAATTTATCATATAAAAATTTTTGACTATAAAGCTTAGGAATATATATTGTAAGCACAAATGTAATGAATTGGATAACAAAGCTCAGGTATAGCATCTAGAATAAACAGTGTGTAAACCGGCAAACAAAATTGTACCAAAAGAATTAAGCCTTTCACCAGATGTCACTGTAATCGAAGATAGTGTCACGAAATCAAAACCGAGATTCCCTATTGTTTAATTATGTGCTTAGATCACGTAATTGAGCAGATGAAACAGGAAAAAAGCCAATGAGCTCTTCGATTTGAGCAAAACAATCGATTGAAGCGCCATCTGGGAAGTTTGATTTTTTTAGCAGTATTTTAAGCATTCGATCATAAAAGTGCTTGCCACACTGTATATCCTGGGCGCTATAACCAGTGATGCCAGATTCGGGATTTTGTCCCCATTTTGGGGATTTTTGAGGGTTCTGGAGATAATTTCGGGGACCAAATGTTTGTGGGGACTTTTTTGGGGAATTCTGAAATTTTTGGGGACAAATCTGGGGAGTTCTTCAACTTTCTATCAATGTTGGCAACGTAATGATTTATCTCTACGACTAGAGACTTTCAGTAGCTTTATTGTTATTTGGGGATTTTTTTCCAAAAATTGCCTTCATTTGGGGAAAAAATCTGAGCATGGAGATTTGGATGAAAATACTTATATGGTACAAATGGCTTTATTAATCGAGGGCAGGAAAATAAAGCGTGTACTACAAAAACCAATTTATGATCTTAAACTAGTTGCAAGAGCTTGGTATAATGAAAATAGGAAGTTTTCTTTAAACATTAAATTTCACTGAAAGTACAGGTAATTCATGTATGTACGTAAAAAAAAAAAAAAGAAAAAAGAAATCATTTATCATTATATACGTCGTTGATCAATAATTTGCAGGAAATGATAATTAATGAGGTAAGTAAAGGAAAGCTTAAGTAATGAATTTTAAATATAAGATTTAGGTGAAAATAAGTTTAAATGCTGATTGGATTATATTGCCATATGAAGTTACTTCATAGAAGATAACTCCACAATACAACAATTAAATATCCATGCTCCCATCCTAAACATCAAATAAATAAATAAATAAATAAATAAAATTAATTAATTAATTAATAGAATATATCAAAAGGAGACTTGACTTGTTATAAATTTTTTTGCCTTCTTTGCCACCACAATATTTACACAAAAATATTTACTGTGTTTTTATATTAAATTGTCATGGTTAAACAGTAGAGCTGACAATCTAATCCGGAGGATTGTTAGTACCCCTTTTCTACACCACCAGTCTTTGTTTAGAGTATTTTTCTTCTTTGAAAGAAAGATTGTAATTCTCTTATAATGCGTTTCCTAGTTTGTGAAGAATTCATTGTAAACACATTTTAAAAGAATTACTCATTAAAATTAAGTGATGTGGAAAAAGGGCGGTACTAACGCTTCCCCTATTTAAGATTTTAAAAAAGTAATCAAGTAACGTCTCCTCGTCGAAAGACTGAATTGATTCTTCCTTTGCTTTTGGACGCGCTTCGCTTCGGCGCTTCCATAGTTTTCTGAACCACACCTCGTCCATGCTACTAACAATCCTCCGGATTAGATTGGTAGCTCTGAAATAGATTAAAGATTATTGCATAAAAATAATGGTCGAAAAAAAGGCGGAGATTTCTTATCAATGAGAGTATCCTGAAAAATGGGCGGAGACTTCGAGCTTTGCTGTATACAATCTTCTCGTTGCAAAACATGCCCTCATGCATTAAGAACAGAGACGCCAACTTTTATAATTTATTCGAGAGCGTTGTTAGTCTAGACTTTATTTCATACCACTTTATTTGTAGAATTCCAATATATAATTAAGATAAAATAAGAGGGGAAAATTGCACTTAGAAAAGTGGTATGAAATAAAGGCGGGACTAAAAATGCTGCGATATAAATTATAAAATTTGGTAACTCTGTAAAAATTATGTAAATTATAAGTACAGGCCTCGACGCGTCCATAATTGACAGAGTTTGTGACTGTTTTAGTGAACATTATTTTATACGACCATAGCCTTCTAAACTAGATGCCTGTCGCGTGGCTCAGAAACTTGGCAACAGCTAAAGCGGTAGACATCGCCACCTGGTACAGATTACGTGCTTGTTTTATTCAACAGCCACCAAAAATTTTTAAAAGTGGGATATGATATACATAAAAGGCGAATAGAATCGAAGAAACGTCGATGTATATCATATATCACTTCTTAAAATTATTTTTGACAGTTGGATAAAAAAGTCGTGTAATCTATACCAGGTGGCGCTATTTACCGCTTCAACGGTTGCCAAGTTTCTGAGCCACGCGACAAGCATCTAGTCTAGGAAGCTATGATACGGCATTATATCAGAGCTCGAAATCTCCGCCCATTTTTCAGGCAATCTCATTGATAAGAAAGTCCCGCCTTTTTTACTATCACTGTTTTTATGTAATAACCTCTAACCCATTTAATCATGACACTTTAATATAAAAACACAGTAAATATTTCTGTATAAATATAGTAGTGGCAAAGAAGGCAACAATTTTTCGTTTCTGAAAATGTCCTAAAAAAAGGGAGGAGATTTCGAGCTCTGACTATATTCTATTTAATGAATTTTCCGGTATGAAATGAATGCACCTGACGCAGTGTTGCCAGATATTGTCTGCAAAACTGGATCAGGTGTATTCATTTCATACGGAAATTTCATTAAATAGAATATAATGTAGTATAAAATAATGCTCAACAAGAAAGTCGCAAAGTCTGGCAACTATGGATACGTTCCTAAAATTTTACGCTTATTTTATTATATTGTCGCAACTACTTTAAAATAATATTTTTTACATAATATTTTAGGATAAAAACATTCAAAGAAATTGAAGAAAAATTTCTTATTGACAATACTGGTGACAATGTAATAAACCGCAGGTAAAATTTTAGGGTAAAACTGCGAAGGAAGGATTGGTAAATATTCTGAAAAACACCAGACAGATCAGCGGCCCAAAGTTTGTCGATGAGTTTTTCTGCTCTGCCGATTCAGTTGGGGTCTCCTACATATAAGTTGGAGCTTTTAACAAGCGAAAATGAGTACAAATGACGCGATGTACTCAGTTTTGGTTAAAAAATGAGGACATGTCTAGATTAAAATTGAGGATATTTCTGAGGACAAAAATTTAAGTGCTTTTTCATTTTTATATAAAAACATTTTTGTATCGTAACGAATATTTCTTATTTTAAATTACCTCAGTTTAAAAAAAAAATATATATATATATATATATATATACCATGGTTTTATTAACTTACTTTCTTATTTGTTTGTCCAGTACAAATCTTGCAATCGATTTTTAACTAACTTCGCAACTGGCTAGACATTTGAAACTTTTAGAATAGCCCAGAACACGATGACAACGCAATACCTCGAAGCCCGATTTTCGAATTTTTGATTAGTTTTCTTTTAATTAACTAAAATATGAAAATAATAACATCCTAATAGCTTCAAAATCAACCCATTAAAGATTAGCTACAATTTAATTGTTGCCAAAAAAATTTACGAGTTCATTTTCTTCCGATATAAAAATAAATGTATTGAATTAAACATGAATATTAAAAAATTATAAAAAGTTAAATTACGCATCTCACAAAAATTGACGTCATTACCACTTTACAAATTTCATACACATTGATAAAGTGCTAATATAGTTCTATGGCTATGAAGCAACAGAAAATTAAAAAACAGGGTACATAATTCTTTTTTTATCTTATAATTATTTTTCAGTATCAACATTATGATAATTATAATTATAATTTATTTTTCTCCAGGATTTAAGCTAATACGTATATGGCTCTCATGAATGGTAGTGAGCGTAAAAAAACAGAAAGTAATATGCTTTCACCACAGTAATAATATTTCATATGTACATATATATTATATAATGAGAGGAAGTGTACAAATCTAACATTTAAAACTCATGGCATCAAAACAAATTTATGCATTTTGCTTATGATTTCATTAAAAAAAAAGAAAAAAAAAAAAAAAGAAAGAAAGAAAGAAAGGAAAAGAAAAATCCAGATGCAGTTGAAACTTAGAGAATAAAATGACACGATAAATATTTAATTAAAAAATTTCTTAATTATAAACGTGCAAGTTAAGTAATAACTGTACCAGCAAATTTTCTGCTCATAAGCTGAAGTCTGAGTACCCGCCCTTTTTTCACACCACTTTACTTGAAGGGTATTTTTCTGCTTAATTAATCGTAATTACATATTGCAGAAAATTTCAATACAAATAAAATGGTGTGAAAAGGGGACGGGATTCTGCCAGTGCTTCAGAATAAATTAAAATGTTGGCATGGCTGAACCTACCAAACACAAAGTCAATTTCTTTCGTGATGATTTTATTAGGGATGAACCGGATATCCAGAAAATATCCGTTATTCGTCTGATTTCCAAAATACAGTCGGATATCCGGATCAAAATCACCCTATATCCTACTGGATATCAGGCTGCATATTTAATATCTTTCTTCAATATTTCAAATTCATGACAGAATATTCAGAATACCGGATCCGGTAAAATTCATATCTGGTTTATCTCTAGATTTTGCTGCATATATTTCCGACTGATTCCAGATACCGAATTTTAAATTCAGATTATATATTTTCGGAAACATTAAAAGAAATAAATAAAGGATAGTTCAACTGTACTTTCTATTTTACCTTGTATTTTTTTTTTCTTTTAATAATTGTAATATAATTATATAATAATAATAATAATATAATTGTAATATAATCTATATAATGACCAGTTTCAATTATTTTTTGTCGAAACGATACGATACGCGAGGATAAAAAATTGATATTTATACATGAACAATATTTAAGCACGCGGACTTAGCTCAATGGACTAATAAGAACTAGTATGTTGTGGCCACCACAAGACTTTCTTCTATATTTTCCTATATACATATTCAATCAGTAACAATATTAAAAAAAAAAAAAAAAAAATTACTATTTTTTTTCTAAGTTCTTTTTTTGTTAAAAGTAATACACATTCAACCAGTAACAATATTTAAAGAAAAAAAAAAAAAAAAAAAAAACGATTTATTTTCTAAGTTTTTTTTTTTTTTTTTTTTAAGTAAAAAAAAATCGATAACTTTGTTTTAAATTATCACAGATTTATAGTTCAACCATTCGTTTTAAAGGTATTGACGAGATCTTTCGAAAGATACACATCTTGAAAATTGTACTTCCCCCCAGGGGGGGAAGCGATGCCACATGCACAGAAATTTTTTCCTAGTTAACTATTACTATTATGAATAACTCATATTAATTTTACAATTACAAGTTCAAAATAACTCTCATTATGTACATTTATACGAAATTTTGTCCTATACTGCCATGTTAAAAATTTAGAAAAAATGCGATCACAGCGCCACCTGTTGAGCTATTGATCCCCAAATGTAATCAGCACCAGTTTATGTCGGGGACCAACTAAATACCAAGTTTGGTTAAATTTCGTTTAAAAAAAAAAAAAAAAAATTCTAATTATTATTTTTTTTTTTGTTAAAAGTAAAAAAAATCAATAACTTTGTTTTAAATTATCTCAGATTTATAGTTCAACCATTCATTTTAAAGGTATTGACGAGGATCTTTCGAAAGATACCCATCTTGAAAATTTACCCCCCCCCCCCGGGGGTACTCCCCCCCAGGGGGGAACCGGTGCCTCCACATGCACAAAATTTTTTTCGTAGTTAACTACTACTATTATCAATAATTCATATTAATTTTACAATCACAAGTTTAAAATAACGCTCATTATGTACATTTATACGAAATTTTGTCCTATACTGCCATATGTTAAAAGTTTACATAAAATGCGATCACAGCGCCATTTGCTGGGCGATTGATCCCAAAATCTAATCAGCACCATTCCATGTCAGGGTCCAACTAAATACCAAGTTTGGTTGAATTTCATTCATTGGTTCGTGAGATACGGTGAAAACACGAAACCACAGACACACAGACAGACATTTTTTAAAAACTATCAATTCGTGTTCAGGACATCCCAAAACGTGTAGATCCGTCAAAAAAACGGAGGTCGAAAATTTTCGCGAATCCAATACTTTCTCTATATTACATATAGAAGAAAGTAAAAAATGACGATATTTGTCTGATGAGATTATTTTACGAAAAAAATGTATTCTTAACAGTTGTTTCTTCAGAATCTTTTCAAGCGTCATTTTAAACCTACCTCAATATTTTAAAGATATATATACAGAATATGAACTTTTGTGTCATAAATTGACTAAAAAACACAATCATAAAAAATATAATCAAAATAGGAATTATTTTATTTTACTTATTTATTTATTTAAAAAAAAATTATACCAAAATTAATAAAAATTCATCGCCAACATGACGACAAAAATTAAAAAGGCGTCGTGGGAGTAAAATTGTACTGCCTTTGGTTGTATGAAAATTGGGTCGTGAACCATGAATTTTATTTGGAAACCTTTCTTTGAATGATTTCGGTTTCACTATTGTACAATATTAATTTGGTTTTATTAATAATTTGGCTTCTGTTAAATTAAAATTTTAATTAGCTGGTGAAATTGGTACATATAACATTTATGACTTTCAAATTTTAAAGGTAAATAAGAAAAGAAATAAAATGCGAATATTTTGCACGGGTTTGCTAGTGTATAATATTTCAATAATTTATGTTTATATTTACATATGAAGTTACATAGTGGTTTTCACACCAGTATAACAATTTTTGTTTATAGACAAGATTTCAGTTTAATCCAAAGTTAAAAGAACATTTTCAAGAACCTAGATACAACCCTAAAAGATAAAAAATAAAAAGCATTAGTATTTAAAAATTGGTGGAAGAAAATCTAACCTAACGAAGTATGGAAATTTTTAGCAATTCTCAGAAAATGTGAACAGAAAAGTTAAAATTGCGGACAAATGTGGTCCTGATTAAAATTTTTTTAAACTGTGCAAGATGTATGAAAATGAGGACAGTCCTCAGAAAAGGAGGACATCTGGTAATCTTACCTACATAAGAATCTTCAGCTGCCCCCACAAAAAAGAAATCGAGACGTGGAAGATTTGGTGAACACGCTGGCCTTTCCTTTATTAGTAAAGGGCAAAACCTTCGGATATGTTACCACTGCGATTGACAATTGCACATTCAGATCAGCGGCTTTCATGTATTAATCGTGGCGAAAATATGTGAACAAGTTCTTTTTCCCCATATCACATTTGCAATTTGCATATTATTCGTATTATACTCCTTCCGGTAACTCGCAACAAGAATGGAGCTTTACCATTTGCATGGACCAAGTTCCCAAATGCGTTAGTTAATTTTGCATTTTAATTTCGACCATTTATTCTTTAATGAAAGCTGTTTGTTTGAATGTCTACTATTATCTCTTAAAATTTTGCCCGTCTTTTATGAAACGCCCTGTATATATATAATATTTATTTATTTATTTGCGGGTTCAAATCCCTTTTCTGCGAATACGTGTTAGGTCTAATTTGAAAAGAATTTGGTAACGTTGAAACCATCCTGTTTTTCTTCTTCTGAGTATTATTTTATTATTGTTATGTATGCAATAAAAATAAGAAATTTGTTTGCGATAAATATGTCTGTAAATATATCCGCATAGCACATATACTCATGCTAAATGGGTACATGACACTATGGTCCCGCCGTTTTGGTCCCGCCACTTTGGTCTCGTCGTTTTGGTCCCACCATTTTGGACCTGCCGTTTTGGTCCCACATTTTTATCCTGATATCAGGGGCAATGAAAGTATTACAGAAAAAAAAAAAAAAAAAAAAAGGAAATTTTTCTTTTAGATTTCGAATTCTTGTCATTTGCTTTGAAGAGATAGGGTAAGAAAAGTTAAAATTATTATTTTTATTATTATTATTTTGTAACAGAAAGTTTTAGTAACAAATACAACTGAAAAAATGTTTAAAATTTAAATATTTTTCTTTGTGCGATGGAGGGAAAAGTGCAAAATAGAACTTAGACAAATATTTACTACTGGAGGGTTAAATATCTACAACCTTTGTAAAATGATGCAAGTAAAAGACGCATGGAACTAAAAAATATTATCTCGGTTCGAAATAAGAATGGTGAAGGGCATTAGTTATAAGCGAAGATATAAATATTATTAATTTATCTAAGCCTCCTAAATTTCAGTTTAAATAAAGTACACTGGTTCTCATAATTATAAGGACACCCGTTTTTCTATATTAACTAAACACTGAATACTATTATTTAAACAAATATATTTTTTATTTGAATTTCATTAATAGACGATATTTAAAAAGTTTTATCTTTTTTCTATCTTAAAAAACTTAAAATACAGTAAAAAAAGAAAAAAAAAAAAAATGATTTTTCAGATGTTCACAATGATAAGGACAGCTCGAATCTTATTATTTTTTTTCTCAGTTATTCTTTAAATTAATATTTTATGGGGCCTCTTTTTAGGGTGAAACAGTCAGACATTCTCTCTGGTATATATATATATATATATATATAATTTGAATAATTTAACACCTTTGTAACACTCATCAGACAAAAGATAGATGAAGAATATTAATATTCAGTTTCAATACCATTTCATACATCATAGATGATATTCTGAATATATTTAAACTAGGCTTATATAGGAATTAATCTAGCCCAGTAGTTAACAAATTCGCATGTCAACTGTAATTTATCCGCTAGCAAGTTAAATAAAACGAAAAAATCTTGATTGTCCCTATAATTATGAACATCTAAAAACGTGGAGAAAAAATACTTTGCAGTATTTGTTATTAATTTTGTTTCATATTAAAAAAATTATAGCAGTTTTGGTTTTTAGAATACTAGATATATTAGTGCACTTAGTATAATCTTATTCACAATTATTTTAACATTAGTTATTTCAAAAGATAAAGCGTCCTTATAAATATGAGAAGAAGTGTACAAGGTTTTTAATGTAAAACATTGTAATGCGGCTTTTAATTATCACATTCAAATTTACAGTGTTTGAACGCAAAAATTTTTCCGAAATCGAACGGGTAAATACGTCATACCATTTTGTTGATATATTCAGTGTTTTTACTAAGCCCTCATTGCATTTAATGCTAAAAATATGCAAAATCTTACAAATTAAAGGGAAAATATGTAGAGTAATAGTCATACTTAAGGAAAGGGTCCGAAAAGCAGTGAGATTAGAAAGATTTCTGTCTTGTTAATTCTATATACAGCCATTTATGTTCATTTTTATGGTTTTTATTATATCCGATGACATGCTAAAAATGCAGTGTTTTGAAATCATTTCAACTATTTCCGAATAAAAGTTTGTAGGACATGTGAATTTATTTAGCATTAAAGTTTATTAAATTTGGATATAAATACAGATGTGGGGTTCCTAAGCATGACTTATATCGCATTGTAAGAATTACAGGATGAGTTTTATGGGTTGCAATTGCATAGTGTTATATTTTATTTTCAGTTAAAATTTCGACAGTCTTGGTTTGATAAAATGAGAATAAAGTGATACCATTCAAAGTTCAGCAATTAATACCCGACATATTTTCCTTTGAACTTACAAAACTTTTAATAATTTTATGTTACTACGATTCAAGCGTAAAAGAAAATATTTAACTTTTTATATATAGTGTTGCATAGCCTTATTGCAATATTTTTTTTTTTTTTTTTTGTATAATTTCTTTTTTCTACTCTTTTTTTTTTTTTTTTTTAAGATTGCTAATTTTTAGCCTCATCCAAACATTATTTAATGGAAGAAAATTCTTGAAAAGAGTTTCCGATTGCCTTACGTGTGGAGGGAGTTAGCGTATCAATCCTTTTATATTTTTATTTATTTTACAAAGTTTACAATATGTATTCATAATTACATCAATATAAAATACAAACAGAAATGATTGAGTTAACCAATTAATACATATTGAAAACAAAAGCAGTAATTAAAAATCTGAATTTAAAAAAAAAAGACATTTTTCTATTTTTGTGAGAAAATTCTGCAATTACATTTTAAAAGTTTAAATGTACTTAAATGTTTGTAAAAAATCAATGGAACCGGAATTCTTCTCCGGATCTAAATGGCTAAAGAGTAGTCATAATGTAGAAGTTTTATATTTACCTACTTGACATTCCTTAATTAAAGATATTCTAAGAGATCTTCATTTCTCTCATATCAACAAATATAAAATCAAATTAAAAAACTGATATATACTTAAAAGATGCTAAAAAATAGCGGGACCAAAATGTCTCGGGGCCAAAATGACCAAAGACCAAAATTTCCTCAAGACCAAAACAGCGGGACCAAAGTGTCCTGCTTCGTGCTAAATATATCCATCATTAAAAATGCGCATATCCAAATTATTACAGCCTAGCATATTTTCTTATAAAATATTGCCAAAGAGTGGGCAAATCTATTGATTGGACATTTTTTAAATCTTCAATCCTTTCTATTCTTCTGCTCTTGCGAATAAAATAACAGGCACAGCAAACAGACTCTACTTTCTTAAAGATATTCACAGATTTGGAAATTTATTGCATTAGAAATAATGTAGAAATGGAATTTAAGCAAGAGATGATTATACATTTTTAACCCCTTTCGTATCAGGAACGTACGCGTCTACGTTTCGGTTTTCGTGAGTATTAATATCATGGACATACATGCATACGTCAGAAAAAAGTCACAATAAACCAAATCAATGTTATTGGTTCGCTTAATAGAATAATTTATCTGTTATCTGGTAATGTGAGATATGGTTTTTTGAATCGCAACTAGATGGCGTTAGTAGATTTAGCCGACGATAATTCAAAGTTGGTTTGTTCGTACTGCAGGCTAGAGGTCTGCACGGGCCGGGTTCGGGCCGAATTTTTAAATTTGTTCTCGGGCCGGGCCGGGCCGGGCTCGGGCTCAGCTTTTTTGAGTATACTCGGACCAGGCCGGGCCTGAATGAAATTTTCTCCGGGCCGTGTCGGCCAGAATTTTTCCTTGGTTTCCTCGTTAATCAAGTTTATATAAATAGTTTTTTTTTTTTTTTTTTTATTTTACATATATATTTTAATCGGGCCGGGCCGGATTTTATCGGGTTTTGTCTGGGCCGGGCCATACACGGTTAAAAAATAACCGGGCTGGGCCTGGTCCGGGCCGAATTTTTTGACTTCATACCGGGCCGGGCCGGGTAAGCAAAGCTTCCCGTCCGGGCCCGTACGGGACCGGACGGGTCCGGGCCTCATTTCGGCCCGTGAAGACCTCTACTGCAGGCTTAGGTTGTTTGCGATTTTCGTTTCTCTCTTTTTGTTGAGACAATAAATAATTTTTGATTCTTCGGCAGTATTGCAAAGGCTGGAAAAAAAACAGTTTTTTCCCCGGAAATAAATCGGGTTTTTGGGGAAGGAAATTTTGAAAATTCCTGGGAATTTTGAAATTTTCTGGGAGTTTTGAAATAATTTGATGCATGGACACATTTTTTTCATTTTTATTATTTTTAAGGATTTCCTGTTTAGCATTTTTAACTGTAACTGTGAAAAGCAACTCAACTCTTCTTGCTTTTACAGACACAAAGTCAGTTATTATTATTATTTCATAAATAGGCATTAAAACTGAAAGACTATTTCTAATAAATTTCAGAATGAAATATTTCTTCAATGTTAATAAAATTGTGTATGCATTAGGTAAATAATTTAAGCATACTCAAATAATACATAGCAATAAAATATAAATATACATATTTATTTAAAAAATACAAAGGAAAATATTTTTAATGCAGAAATGAATATTCATCATTGTTTATTTTTAATTTTGTTAAATACTAATGTAATTGTAGTTTGTCTTAAATTTTTAATTTTTTTTTTTTTTTTTTTCACGTTAAAAATTTAATTGCAGATTAAAAAAAGTTGACTGTACTTGTTTGAGAAACATTTAATAGAATATTTATTAAAAATCCTAGAAAAAAAAAAAAAACTCAAAACCATTGCAGTTAAGATGATAATTTTAGTTAAATAATATTTTAAAGACCTTTCTGATCAAGTAATATTAATTAAACTATATATTTTTAAGTTTAAAACAGAACACACATAATTAAAATTTATTTGCTTTGCTAGAACTAATTAAAAAAAAAAAAAAAAAAAAAAACACCAAATTTTAAAAATTTGTCAGTTTGTTTCTCTTTTGGAAATATATTAAGAAGTACAATCGGTAACAAAAGTATCCGAACACTAGCAAAAATTCCTATGTAAAAAAAGTACACTTCATATGCTTTTTTAAAATAAATCCTTGTCGAATCCTGTTCTCAGTCAGTGTAAGAACATGATTCGATAAGGATTTATTTAACAAACTGTATTAAGTGCACTTTTTTTACATAAGAATTTTTGCTAGTGTTCGGATACTTTTGTTACCGACTGTATTATGCAATGGTTACAATGAACAGAAGCAGTATTGCCTAAAAATAAAATTGCTCCCGCATTTAAAACTACTTTATACAATACTTATTGACATTTTAAGTATTATGTATATTTATATTCAATGCGTTAGTCTCTAACTTCCATTTTGAAAGTGACCGGTTTTGTTTACTTTTAAAATTCCCAATATTCCCCAAAGTTCCGGGTTTATTCCCCAAAATTCCCGGGTTTATTCCCATCTTTCAGAAACTGTGGGTTTTTTGCAACACTATTCTTCGGATTCAGATAGTGTTTTTGTGCCTGAATCTGATAAACTGGAAGTTTATAATGACAATCATTAACACTCTATTACATGCAGAGTTCGAAGTCTCCTCCCTCTTTTCAGGACACTTTCAGGGGAGAGAAATTTCCGTCTTTTTTTTTACTACCACTATTTTTATACAATAATCACTATCATATTTAATCGCGACACATTACTATAAAAATATAGTAAAGATTTCTGTGTGAAAATACTGGTAGCAAAAAAGGCAGAAAATTATCATTTCTGAAAGTGTCCTGAAAAAGGAGTAGAGATTTCGAGCTGTCATTACCTCATACTGCCTACCATTTCAAGTTATTGTGATAAATAAATATATTTCTGCAGCTCTATATAATCATCTAGTTTCTTCTTTTTGTTCTTCTTCTTCTTCTTCTTTTTTTTTTTTTTTTTTTTTTTTTTTTTTTTTTAATTAACTGCAATGCAATACCACTTCGTTATCTTAATTTCTATGCATTATGAGAAAACTTTATTAGTATTTTCTTTTTAGATATATGTATGTCTATAAAATATTTCTCTACCGTGGATTAATGACGATTAAATTTTGTCGAAACAATACGATAGTGACGAAAGGTTGTTACCTGATTGGTCAACCCAGACCCAAAGCATAAATTCGGCTACTAGACTAGAGACAAAAAGGTTATAAGCGCTTTGGAGAGCGATTTCGATTACAAAAATTTAATCGAATATACTTAAAATGCACATTTTCTTATAGAAATTGAAAAAATATTAATGTTTTGTGTTGAAACATATACTCAAAATCTCATATTTAATAGTATATTTGGAAGAATTTAAAGCTAATTAGGTTGTTTCTTCACCGCATTTGATGGTGGCTATTCGGCAGGACGGTAGTGGCACCATCTATTATATATATTTATATTTTTTTATTCATTATAAATACAATGACTGTTATTTCTTTTCATTTATTTCTTTTGTAGATTCAGTTATATTAACTATGGTATTTCTGTTATGTATGGTGATATGGTAATTTAATTCTGTCAAATTTTAGGAAATAATCCTTTTTTTAAATAACAATTATTTAATATAATTCTAAGAATTTTTAACTTAGCATCAGAAAAAAAATTATTTTCTAAAATTGAAATTATGATGTAAATACAGTATAAGACAAAGAACCTTCTTTGGTATAAGATCCGTTATCCAGAAAGCTTGAGACCTGGGGTATTCTGGATAAGGGGCTTTTCCATAATTCGGAACACTTTATTATATGTATAAAAATGGTGCAAAATAATTTTGTAAAAAAAATTCTTAATTAGAACTTTAAACTATAAATAATAATTAATAGTAATAATAAATTAAAAATAAATAAACTTATATAAAATTTAATTTTGGACCTGAGAGTAAAATTCTTTCATTTGGATTTTGCAAACATTTCTATGATATTTTTTTGCTTATAGTGTGTCTCTAATACTAATTTTTCATAAATGTTTCAAATATTTTTAGTACATAATGCTAAATATTTTATGAAATGAATTCTAAAAATAATGGAAATTAGTAAAAACTATTCAAAAATTTTATAACAATTGGGACTTCATGCATGCAACCTGAATTCAAGAATAAAATTCATCTGCTATTGGACTGTTATTAATGTTTATCTATTAAAAAATACCCTAAAAATTCATTTTCTAACCTAAATTTGCAAAATTTTCAGTAATTATTTAGATAGTTTTGTACTCATCATATTTCCCCAGATTAACACCATAACAATAAAGAAAGTAGGTAGTACAACTATAATTCTGACCGCTGCTATTTTATAACTTTAGTTGTTAAATTTTATGATAATTAAAAATTTTGGTATTTGGAATTTTGCATTCTGGTTTTCGGAACATTCTGGATAATGGGTTTCCGGATAACCGATCCTATACTGTACTGAAAATCTTATTAGGTATGTAGGTATTATCATGCAGATGTTCTGCGCGGGAAAGGCTAGTATATGTATACATTTTTTCTTGTGTCTTCCTGTTTGGATTTAAACAAATCGGGCTTTAGTGAGGTTTGTATATAAATAATTTGGTTCGGGTGGTCGAAAATTTCTTTTATGAATTCAAATACAGTCGGCTGCAAAATTATTCGAGCACTAGCCAATAATTCCTATGTTTAAAAAGTACACTTAAGACTGTTTTGCTAAGTAAATCCTTGTCGAATCATGTTCTCAGACTGATTAAGAACATGACTCGACAAGGATTTATTTAACAAAGCTGTATTAAGTGTACTTTTTTTTGGCAAGGATTATTGCTAGTGCTCGAATAATTTTGCAGCCGACTGTACATGGAAATTCTTTTGTCTGATTTTGCTCAGGTTTCGTGTTGAATACAAAACTAGTAGCCTTCTTTCGTTTGGGTTTAACCCGACTTTTTCAGGACACCAGAGAACAGGTGAAGGTGTTCATATATTTGGTAGGGTAATTTTGACGAAATTACCGCTTCTCCAAAGCATCGCCAATTTTCAATGGGGATTTAAATTTGGAAAACATGCTGGGCACACCAGACTCTTAATAACCTCACTGTCTAACAG
Organism: Salticus scenicus; assembly: GCA_963930645.1. Classification (NCBI taxonomy): domain Eukaryota; kingdom Metazoa; phylum Arthropoda; class Arachnida; order Araneae; family Salticidae; genus Salticus; species Salticus scenicus. The sequence goes on from OZ005661.1 coordinate 230,198,471, forward strand.
TGATGCCAGATTAGGGATTTTGTCGCCATTTTGGGGATTATTGAGGCTATTGGGGACAATTTTGGGGGCCAAATGTTTATGGGGATTTTTTTGGGGAATTCTAATTCTTCAACTTTGAGTCAATGTTGGCAGCGTAATGATTTATCCCTACGACTAGGGACTTTCAATAGCTTTATTGTTATTTAGGGATTTCTTTTCAAAAATTGCCATCATTTGGGGAAAAATCTGAGCTTAAATCTGCTTGATTTTTTTTTTTTTTTTATTTATTTATTTATTTATTTTTTTTTTTTGAAAAATTTTTTATTTTTCTTTTTTGCTAGAAATCAAGTTGGGGATTTTTTCGAAAAAAAAAAAAAACCTGATTTGGGGAAATTTGAAGACCTGTTTGAGGAAATAATTTTAGACCATTTGGCATCATTGATGTCTAAAACCGCAAATGTTATTTAACATAGTGGGACGTTTTTCATAAGAACAAATTCATCACAGCCAGCACTTCAAAAAAACCGAATATGAGACTGGTAGGATTTCATAGGTACGAAGTCTCCGTCATTTTCAACAGACACTTTTTACCAGAAAGTTTTTAAAAATGTTTTCAGCATATCACATAATTTAAAATATCTTTATTTCGACGTTTCGGTTAATATTCCATCTTTAACCATCTTCAAGAAATTCATGTTCAAAAACTATAAACATAAACAATTTAAGCCATTCTCGGATACTATAAATACAATTCACAAAGAAATTAATAGGTGATTACATAAATTATATAAAAAATACTCTATATACATTTTAAAAATGAGTTAAAAACACTTAAATAAATCACAATCATGACCATTACAAGAAAACAAAACACTTTAATAAAACGGAGTCAAAGTATCACACTGCAGGCGCAGGGTTACCTTAAATTATTTTAAGTTTAAGAAACGAAGCCAAATTGAGGAGGGATTAAGGGATAATGTATCATTACAAATTTCGGATTTCGAAATTTGTAAATCCGAAATTTGTAATGATACATTATCCCTTAATCCCCCCTCAATCTGGCTTCGTTTCTTAAACTTAAAATAATTTAAGGTAACCCTGCTATTGTTTGTTCTGGCAACCCTGCAGTGTGATACTTTGACTCCGTTTTATTAAAGTGTTTTATTTTCTTGTAATGGTCATGATTGTGATTTATTTAAGTGTTTTTAACTCATTTTTAAAAAATCCGAAATTTCTAATGATACATTATCCATTAATCCCCCCCTCAATCTGGCTTCGTTTCTTAAACTTAAAATAATTTAAGGTAACCCTGCTATTGTTTGTTTTGGCAACCCTGCAGTGTGATACTTTGACTCCGTTTTATTAAAATGTTTTGTTTTCTTGTAATGGTCATGATTGTGATTTATTTAAGTGTTTTTAACTCATTTTAAAAATGTATATAGAGTATTTTTTATATAATTTATGTAATCACCTATTAATTTCTTTGGGAATTGTATTTATAGTATCCTAGAACGGCTTAAATTGTTTATGTTTATAGTTTTTGAACATCAATTCCCTGAAGATGGTTAAAGATGGAATAGTAACCGAAACGTCGGAATAAAGGTATTTTAATCTATGCGATATGCTGAATTAGTATATTTTATTACTGTTTTTTATAATTATTAACAGCATATATAAGTGGAAAATATATATTTCTTTTAATGTTTTCAGTTTAATTAATTTAATTTACTCGTCGAAAATATATGTGACACATTCTTTTTTTAAAAATACTAGTGGATAAATCTGATTTAAAAATTCGTAACGTTGGCAGGTATGGAACTTCATCAATATATTAACGGTAAGTCATAACATAGCCCCAATTGTAATAATCATATATGTAGAGGCGTACGGCCAATAATTATAACGCCAGCCTATACCATGGTACTCACAAGTAAACCTTCTCTCCTTTGATACCGGTTTACCGGAAACCCATATATTTTCTGAAAGCTTATGTCACAAGTAGAAAAACTGTGAAATCTTAAGGGCAGAGGGACACGCGTATAGTAGCTACAGAACCCACAAAGTATCAGTAAAGTGTGCATAGATGGCCGTATTCCCGTAATGACATCGCTATTTCTTTTATGTTTCCGTGTGTTGCTATCAAGTACTAACGTATTGTAGTCTTCGTCTTACATTGCAGATGGATCCTAAAGTCGTTGTGGCTGCCTTGGTATCCCGATTCGGAATAAGCAATCGGTCTCCGAACATCCAGGAATCGGAGAAAATAAAACACATAGCTACCCTCCTGGAGCATTATATGGAGATTGTGGAAGAGATCCAGACATTAGTATTTGTTGGAGGCGATGTAGAAGAATAGGACGAGGAAATGGACTTCGGAGATGGCGTTGTCGATAAGGAACAGCAATGCTCGTCGCAACAGTCGCCGTCATCCACTTCTATCGTGCCATATTTTGGCCAAGTATGCCTGATGACAGGAAAAAAATTCTGGTTTTAGGGGATTCATGGTGTTCTAACAAAGATCATGCATTGTCTGCTTCCGAAGTACTTGATGGTAAAGTCCTACAAAGAGAACTGGTACATGAAGGATGTACGGGAAAGATCCCGCCTCTGGATATTCATTTTTTTCGACACTACAGATCTTTTGTTCGTTACATAACGGACACAATCATTATCGAGACACAGGAGCACATCTGGAATCGAGATAGTTTTCCGGCCCTACAGTCATTTTCCTTATATCAGTTCAAAGCTCCTCGTTTCAAGAACTTGATTAAGTATGCTTTTTATAAGTGCGGATATTTGGACGACGAACCTGGAATGTGGATTATGTCAATGGATTACTGCTTCGATTCATTGACGAATTATTAGTGTGAAAAGTGTGCGGCTGTCGCTGTTGTATAATGTACCCATTGTGAACTGTCTTTCTGCCCGTCTCACTGTTTATTTGATGAATTGCTCATTGATTGTCTCTTGCACTAGATTTTGTTTGAAGTCAATAACACAAGTCACATTTTCAACATCCCAACGTATATTGTTTCTTTTTAACGAGTTGTTTCTTCTTTATTTTGAGATTTCCAACTTCTAATCATATTATTAGTTCATATAAATACGTGAAACGAGCCTTTTAGCGACTTTTGGTATCATGTTTCCAACACTTTACTGATATTTTGTGGGTCCTATAGCTCCTAAACGCTTATCCCTCTGCCCCTAAGATTTCACAGTTTTTCTACTTGTGACATAAGCTTTCAGAAAATATATAGGTTTCCGGGAAACCGGTATCAAAGGAGAGAAGGTTTACTTGTCAGTAACAAATAACGGATATTTTCTGAAACATTAATTCAAGCAAATTACTTTGTTTGAAGTCCACTGTGACACAGCTATTCGAAAACAAATGTGTCTCCCAATGTTATCATTAATTAATTAATTAATTAATTAATTTTTTTTTCAGAAATAAAATTATAGATAGAAACTTCTTGGGTATGAAACCTTCTTAAAAATAAAGTTTTCTTAAAAAAATGATTGGCTCCAACAACACTTTTGCAAATTTTTATGTAAAATGACTTCCTGAATCTGAATAGAACACCCAGTTTGCTTTATCACTCACCGATATTTCTGGGACGTTTCCGTATTTTCATCATTGTTCAGTAATTTTATTTCTATGGATTTGATTTGGGGGGGGGGGGGGGAAAGATTATTTTAATTTTTAAATACCTTCTGAGGGGCTTACAGAGGCGAAAAATTCTAAAACACGAACATTTGTAGCAAGTGAGAAATTATGATGGAGGGATTTGCCACTGAAATTATAAATTACATTTATTACATTTTATTAACCTATTATTATTATGCTTTTTTTTTTCCCAAGCAGTAAAATAATCCTTTTCCACTCTTCAAATCAAATTTATGGCCACAAAATTACCAAACAGTGATAAAAGTTGAAGGAGGAGTTCGCGTCCCGAGAAAACGGTGGGTGACTGGGCAAAATGGGGTCATATTCGGATTCAGGAGGTCATTTTACATAAGAATCAGCAAAAATGGTATCGAGCTTGTTTTGTTTTTTTTTTCTTTTCTTGCAGCGCAGTGTTATATAAAACAGCCTTATATAGAAAGCAAAAGTTTACTTTATATACAAGATCTGTATAAAAACTAGAGGCAATGATTCTGGGACGCCAATTAACCCTTTAATGTTCACTACTTAATTTCTTTTAAAAATTACTAAACCAATTTCAAAATTGGCTGTAAGAGATATAGCTGATAGTAAATATGTAAAAAGAAAGAACTAACACTTTTCTATTTCGAGACACTTTTGATTTGAAACACCCCTAAGTTAGCCATTCAAATGTTATTCAATTTAGTCGATAAATAACTTTGTTATTAAAAATTATAAACTGCGAAAATGTATCAAAAGTTGTATCAAGTCAAAATAATAGTCCAGCCCTTTATTAAGTGAAAAAAATTAAACGCGATTGCATCATATCAAGCCAGAAAGGCGCCCTCACGCTTGCTAAGATATTTGAAGTGATTTCTACATTAAGCTTCTTCTCAAACATCATTTGTTAAATTTTGGAGTAGTGCTGCCATCTACCAAATGGAAAAGAAACAAAAGTTTAAAAATCCATTAAAACAATGAAAAGGTATTAAAAAACTGCTGTTTAAATTTTACTACATTTATTAGGCATTAATCATTAAAATAGCATCAATGTATATTTATGTTTTAAAATTACATATTTAATTTATTTAATTTTTAATTTAATTTTTAACACTTGTTGCATTTCTACAACATACCAAAAAGTCAAAGTTATTTCTACGGCAAGCTTTGAAAGCTGGCATTTTTGACTGGTGCTGTCTTGTAACATTAGAGTTAACACAAAATGTTTATAAAATTCCCAACAGTTGGAGATATTATGTGATATTTTCCCACGAGAGTTTAACTTTTGAAGAAAAAAAAAAATCAGATGTAAACTTCCTAAGCGTAAATAGTTTACATAGACGCAATTTCTGAGCCAGCTTTCGTTATAAAAAAATTTAAATATTTTTAAAATTTCTGTCTAGACTGAAAACTTGAATAATTTGAAAAATGTATACGTCATTTGGATGGTGTTTCAGACATCAAACGAACAACGTTTTTTGCCAATAAACGTTTTTTGTTTAATGTTTTTAAAACAATTTTTTTAGGGCTGCGCCGATTAATCGATTAATCGGTTCGGTTAATCGATCAATGCTTAGTTTCGATCAATTTTTTTAATCGAGTTAATCGGATCGATTAATTCGATTAAAATTTTTCAAAATCCTATTAAAATTTTCAAACTACGAATTAAAGTAAAAATGTTGTTCTGCCTACAAAATATTTTTTCACATATTTTGTTAACAAACATTCTAAGAAACATCCACCAAATAATAAAAAAGCAAAATAATAATAATAATAATAATAATAATAAATAAATAAATAAAAATAAAACCTCTCAAAAGAAGTTGTTGCACTTTTGTTGATAGAGAAAAGGGGGAGGACAGTTATTAAACAAAATGCCATTTCATGTGCATGCTGGAGCAACACCATCTGTCTGTAGCCTTCTACAGAAAGTGTTGGCTAGGGTAATAGAATTCTCAGAAACAAGAAGCTTTCAAAAAAAAGGAAATGCTAAAGATTAAAAAAAAAAGGGATTGAGATTTCCACTATCCCTCTGATGGGGGAAATGTCAACAGAGTTTCACAGTATCTTCAAGCGTTTATTGTCTGTTCAGAATTGCTAACAGTAACTACTGAAATCGAAACAGAAAATAATAGTCTGTGTTCTAGTTCGAAGTGATAAAAAAGAACTAAAATATAAAATTTTGAGATTTTTATGATAATGATATGGAATTTTGAGAATTCATTTAAAAATAGTGACAAGCGAGATGGACAAGGCCTGCAAATATAAAATATACAGTCGGTAACAAAAGTGTCCGAACACTAGCAAAAATTCCTATGTAAAAAAAAATACACTTCATACGGTTTTGTTTATTAAATCCTTGTCGAATCCTGTTCTTAGTCAGTGTAAGAACATGATTCGATAAGGATTTATTTAACAAAACCGTATGAAGTGTCCTTTTTTATATAGGAATTTTTGCTAGTGTTCGGACACTTTTGTTACCGACTGTACGTAAATTCATTTAATGTTTCTTTCAAAATGAATCGAAAAATTAATTTATTAAAAAAAATAATAATAATAAGTGAAAATATTTATAAAAAATTAACACTTAAAGTCACCAATTATTACTCTAAAAATTGATTTAAATTTCAGTTATGAAACAGATATAATTAATTAGACAAAAATTTTTGAAAAAAAATTTTTTTTTCAGTCAAACTTATGAATAATATATATATATATACACAATATGAGAGTTTTATTCATCATTGAAATAAAATTATAAAAAGAAAAATGAAAACCGATTAAAAATCCGATTAATCGACCGATTAATCGATTAATGAACTACGATTAACCCAGTTAAAACTCTTAATCGATTCCCACCCCTAAATTTTTTGTATGCTTCAGATAACATATTCAAACGTATGGGTAAATATTTAGGAAATCAGAGATCATGAAATCTGAAGAGTTCAGTATTTCCAGATTGACAAATAACGCAATTGTCGAACTTACTCTTAAGATCGCGAAAAGCAAAAAGCCAATATTCGGTTTACTTTGACAAAATGTGTAAGAAATAACTCAATGTTTGGTCTTCAAATATATACAGGGTGATTATAATTAAAGTTACGATTTCAAAACGCTATAATATTAAAACTAACGGTCAAAATGTCTTGATATTTTACCAGAACAATTGTTAAGCAATGGAATTTTGTTTGATGAAAGGAAAAAGTATTTATAAAATGTGCCTGTAGATGGCGCTATCAGTGTAATCTCAAAAGAAATGCCTAAATAAATTCATTATACGCAGGAATGTTGTCAACAATAGAATAAAATAGCAGGAAACAATAGACTTTAAAAGTTTACGACAACATTTTTAACAAAAAACAAAAAACAAAAAAACAAGAATACGTGTTGACAGCAAAACAGTGATAATGACAAGATAAAAAGAGGAGCTTTATGAAACAAACATCTTACGAATTATTAAAAGAACATTTTGGACCTTTTTTTCCCCTTTGCCAAACAAAATTCCATTGCCTAGCAATTGTTCTAAAATATTATGTCATTCTCAGCGGTAGTTTTAAAGTTATAGCGTTTAGAAATCGTAACTTTAATTAGAATTACCTTGTATATGTATATTTTTCCACGGCAACACTAAGACGGTTAGTCATCAAATTAGCATAAAATACCCAGACAACACAAAATCATCCTCAGGATGTCCGAGGATAAGATTTTTTGGATCTTCAATTGTCCTCAGGACAACCAAATCTTATCCACAGACATCCTCTGTTCATCCTCGGGATGACAAAATGTCCACAGAATCTGTATCATAGGGACGTTCAAAATACTTCGCAGGAGGCCCAAACTTGACTGATACAAAAACATTTCAGGACTATTTTAAAAAACTTCAGGCATCCTGAGGACATTTCAGAGACGACATTCTGAAATCATCATAGGATGTTCTCGCAACGATGGTATTTCATCTACAACCCTTTGCGAGTCCCATTTAATTCCACACCCCTGGTCAATGTTGCTAAACTTAGGGACTTCAGTGCTCACCACAAAATCATAATTGCAACAGTTGACAATTTACTTCAGTTATTCTTCCATATTTATATCAAATCATACTCCTCAAAATATTGGTGATAGTTAAATAAAAGAGTCCGTTAATTTTATCATTGAAAAAATTGTATTTTTTAGAATAATTTGTTTTATTAGTTAAATATATATATATTATCTTTGCTTCATTCTAGTTTTGAAATAAATAAATAAAATTTAAAAAGAACACATTTCTCTCAAGTTCAATTTTAAATTTCATTCATTCTGAAGATATTTTTTTAATGGATCGTAAGACGTCGAAAAACAAATGTCTCTGGGACATCTTAAAGCGGACGTTTTATTTTAGGATAACCTAGAGACATCCATATTGATTTGTTCTCAGCATTTTCTGTTCGGACATCCTATAGATGTCCTCATTTTATCCTAGGATGATAACAGGACATTCGAGTCTTATAAAGAACATCCCAGGGATGCCATGTGCTGTCTGGGTAAATGTGTGAAAAAGCCAGAAAACTACCAGCATGTGGAGCATTTCATTTGGCAAATTGATTTTACGGTTTCATCCCTCTATGTGTCATACAAATTGCAGACAAGATAAATGTTACATCAACTTTCAACTTTATTACACATAACATATTCAATCTTTACACAGAAACATATTTTGATAGGCAATGTTATATTTTCAGAAATGCTTTTTTATACAAAATGCTTGTGATTTCTTTTAATAACTTACTCTTATGACATTTAAAAAAAAATTCCTTTTGTTATCTTAGTTCTTAAGCTATTTTTATCTTATAACATATCACATGTTTCATTCATTCTTTTTTTTTTTTTTTTTTCATTAATAACAACAACGCGTTCAGAATTAGAATGTTTGTTATTTAGAAAGAAATCACAAAATCAAAAATCTGACATAAAAACAAAAAAAACAAAATGTTAATCTACTAACGAAAGCGCGAAAATCAGTGCTGAGGTTTTTAGGGTTTTTAACAATTATTCGTCGTTTTCAACTAATAAAATAGGCTTTCTATTCTATAAATAATTAATTTTGGAAAAAAAGAAAAAAAAAAGTTAAATTTACGATAAACTTTGAAATGAATAGAAATAACACATATAAAAAAAAGGTATAACTTAACAAAATGTAATTTTCTATCAAGCTAAAGTTTCTATTGAAACAACGTCACTTATTAAGCATCTTGAGTCATTTTGTGTCCACTCTATACACGTGATTGGTTACATGATTACATCTGAAGATATACATACTAAAAAAAATGGAAGATGTGTGCAAAGATATTCCCTTTCACACATTACTTAGCATGAATACCAAAACGTATATCACGTAATGTCTCCTGTAAATGATATCACTGTGGTGGTTCATTGATTTCCGTCTTTATATTATTCCTCTTCTTCGCTTTCTTCTTCTTCTTCCTCTTCCTCTTCTTCCTCCTCTTCTTCTTCTTCCTCTTCCTCCTGAACTTCCACCCTCCTCGCTTGCTCGGTTCGGACCGTCTTTACTGCTGTGCTCGACGATACCGTGGTTGTAGTTGTGGTTTTTGATTGGTGGACGTATTCGCCTGTTAATTCCTCGACTTGTATGTGCTGCGTACCCGGGGGTGTTCTGTAAGTCGCGGGCACGTTAGGACCGGCCCTCACCTTGATGTAATCTTCAAATCTTCCGATAGATTTGACGGGTCTCGGTGACGGCATACGAAGTGGTTGGTAACCACTGCCTTTTGGTGGCCATATTTCGTCTGTGCAGCGACGAGCAGGGGGAGACGACGGAGCAAAAGGAGGAGGCTTGCAACCATCGTGCTCATCTGGATTCCAGAGACGCCTAGACTGAACTCGTGGTAGATCACCCACATCGTTCAAATGAGGAGAACCACTTTCTTTTGGAGGAGGCCAAATGAATTTCTTTCCCTCTCCACCTGAAATAGATTACAAATATTATAAGTATTTTAAGTAACATTAAACTGCAGTTAAATTATATTTCGATGACGTCATGATATCACAAATTAGTGTCAAGTTATATAATGATAGAGACAGAGCCATTATCTTTATAAATATCTCTAAATTAATTTTAAATTAAGATTGATGGCGCCGTTGTAAATTTTAATCTCAGAATTATAGACTAGAGGCGTCATTAGAAAGCTTGTGAAATCCTGAACTAGATTATTTTATATAGGCAGACTGCAGAGTTCCGAAAATGAGAAGAATATATATATATAAATCACTGAATAAATAATGTGGTCAAAATTATCTGAGAAGTCGTTCTATCATTAACTTTATTTGACTCTATACGCTTTAGAGATGAGACGGGCTCAGCCCGAGCCCGTAAGCCCGAGCCCGAGCACGGGCCCGAGCCCTATCGGGCTCAAATCTTAAGCAAGTCTTCGGGCTCCGGGCGGGCTCGGATTCAAGATAAAAGTTCCGTTTATTTTATTCTTCACTAACTGGAAAATGTTAAAAAAAAAAAAAAAAAAAGAAAAGAAAGAAAGAAAGAAATTTTATTCATTTTGAGAGCACCTTTAGTAAGGTCATAATAGTCATGATAGGTTATAAATCACAAAATAATCGTGCAAATCTTAGTAGCTTTGACTTTCCTTTTTCTAAATAGAGCTTTTTTTTCAACGGGATGCATATTATGTCACAGTGTTATACAGTAATCCTTCCTCCTTCGCTATATTGGGCCTGATTATATCACTCATTCGGATACATTTTTTGTCCCCCGATAGGCGCGTTATAAACAATAGGCTGCACTATAAATATATATTATATAAATATATACATGTATACAGAGACACAGATATTATTAACTGTTATAATAACATTTATAGTTATTTAAATCAAGGATTGGTAATATGAATATTAATTTGAAAATGTAAACGGTATTTAATTTTACTATTGTGTATGCGTTGCATAGCGTACCACTTTCAATATCGGGCTCGGGCGGACTCGGGCTCTGATCACACAAAATTTTTCGGGCTCGGGCGTGCTCATTTAAAAAATGTTTCGGGCCCGGGCGGGCTCGGATTGGCAAAATAGAGCCCGAACTCACCGCTAAACACTTACAAGGTATATTTTCCCGTGCAGACATCCTTTAAAAGTATTTAAAAATAAGGAATTAAGACATTAAATGTGCAAAGTTTAAATTTAGAGAATCAATGTAGAATATTTTAATCTATTTATAATAGATTAGAGTTAAATTTCATTATAATGTATTCTTTTGAAAACTAAAGAAATGCCTATCATAAATTTTAATGTATCTGAATTTGTTTCAGCTTCTACATACAAATCAGTAAGGATAATTGTACCATTTTTAATAGGAAGCATTTCATAATGAAGTTGATTACCATATATTATTTTTAAGACATATTAAAAATTACTTTAGAAATGAGAATACAGACAGACGAACTGCATCCATAGACAATTTAAAACTTGTTGGAAAGCGTCGAAAGAAACGTAACATAAAAATATAAAGATACTAAATCGTTCAGTTTAGAACTTGAGAATCACGTTGGAATAGTTTAATTAGTACTATATTGCATCAAAATGGCCGTTATCTTAAATTAAAGGGGTCACTAGAAATCAGGCTACCACTTGAAAATTTGTCGATACGATAACTTCCTAAATAGGGAACCAAATCGAACCAATGCTGAGCAGTAGACTTAATCTTCAACCTATATATTTATAGTATTAAATTTCATGGTAAGAGAAAGTCGTGTGAGTGACACACCAGATTATTTTAATTATAACACGTAGGGTATTACACCCAATGCAAAGCTGTTTTTAGGAAATTTGGCCTACTACATTAGGCACAGCACACTGCAATCAGAATACAAAAATGTTAAATATCTTATGAAATATGAGTATTTTTACTAAATATTTTTTAACTACGCATGCGCCAGTTAAAAAAAAAAAAAATAAAAAAATTCATATCCATAATTTAATAGCCCAAAGTGTTGTGATACTTATATGAAAACCTTAAATAAATATCATATAAATTCAGAATGAATAAATATAATTTAGATAAGAATGAACTAATTAGAAATAGAATGAACAGAATCTCAGTTGCTTAAAAAAAAAAAAAAAAAATAAGTAATATAAAAGAAAATTTTTTAAAGTCAATTCATACTTGCAAACACTATGGAAAAAGTTTTTTAAAATAATTTTGAATTAGGAAATAAGAAGCGCGCGTGCAAAAGGAAATAAAAATAAATATAAGATAAAAAAATATAAAAACTTTTTATATACATGTTTTAAATTATCTGATGAATCATAGAGCTCTTATCAATGTGCATAAAATTTTTAAAGTGATAATGACGTCCATTTTTGTGAGATGCATATTTTAACTTTTTATAATTTTTTAACGTTCACGTTTAATTAAATGTATTTATTTTCATGTCGAAAAAAAATGAACTCGTATTTTTTTTTTTTTTTTTTTTTTTTTTTTGACAACAATTAAATTATAGCTAATATTTTAATGGCTATAATAACGCTATTAGGATGTTATTAATTTCATATTTTAATTAGTTATAAGAAAACTAATGAAAAATACGAAAATCGGACTTCGAAATATTGTGCTGTCACCATGTTCTGATCAATCCTGAAAGTTTCAAATTTCTAGCTAGTGGGGAAGTTAGTTAAAAATTGATTGCAAGATTTGTACAAGATATATATAGGGAGAGTGTGAACTAATAGTAAGAGTTGAAAAAAAAAAAAAAAAAAAAAAAAAAAGGAAAATGATTTATCAATATTTATCTACAGTCAGCGGACGCTGTATTACTATTGATTGAATCAGAATAAAAATGTGAGTAAACCTCTTTATAGTTTAGTTTTTATTTTGAGAGGAACTAAATACGCCGACAACTCTCTGAGTTTACACATATTTGTTTGGGATTTACATATAAGTAATTTAATACTTTTGGCTATTAAATTATGCAAATTAAATTTTGCTAAAGTTTGCGCAAGCATCGTTAAAAATTATTTCGTAAAAACGCTCATATTTCATACGATATTTATCATTGCATTCTGACTGCAGTACGATGTGTGTAATGTACACTGAGAAAAAAAATACACCGCTTTTATCTAGAACGGATAGATGGTCCTTTTCTGAATCCCTAAACTAAAAATATAGATTTCCGAGCTCTATGAGTATTATAAGACACGCCAGTACACTGAGAAAAAATTCTATAACTGACATCTAGAATCTAAATTTTGGCTCTAAAATAAATAGTTCCATGTCATCCTTATAAATTTCTTATAAAAAAATTTCTAGTCCCCTTCAAAAGCGAATTCTAGAGACCTCTATTAGAATTCTTGAGCGTTTGCCTATACTATCGAGGACAGACCTATTTGAAAATATCTCCAAATAAATGTGAATACAAGAGGCGGGTTTCAGCAGCTATAATCTTGGTTTATGACCCAATTCTAGAAAATCAAGCGAGAATTTCTCGTAATACAAAAGATTCAGAATATTGTTTCAGTATCTAGTAATGTGTAGATTAGAAATTCTCGACGATTTCGTCTATTCAGTTTATTGGCGTGCCTTAGGCGCATAGCTCGGAAATCTATATTTCTGGTTTAAGGATTTAGAAAATGACTATTTATTCATTCTATGTAGATGAAGGCGGTATATTTTTTTTCTCAGTGTAATACGCTAAGCTTCCTATAAGAATCACATTGCTCTGGGTCTAATCACATTGCTCTGGGTCTAATACTCTAACGCGTTACAATTAAATAAGTTTTTCTTTTTTTTTTCTTTTCTTTCCTTTGTCAATTTTTTAAATAAAGCGTTATATCTCCATGTATATACACCCCGCGACAAAAAGATAGGTACAAAGGGTTTTTTCTTTGATTATTCGGGCCGCGGTAGCCCAGTGGGTAGAGCGCCGGCCTCGTAATTGGAAAATTGCGGATTCGGTACTCGAGCCGGCCAAAGACCGTCGTGTACACTAATGGTGGCTGGTGCACGTAAAATCTGTCGTGGCCGCAATATCCTCCATGTTCCCATCAAAAATTATACCTCTGTGGGTCACCGAAACGGGAGAGCCATCCCTTCCGTGGAGGATCAAAATTGTGATGGCATGTCTCCGGACCACCTCTGGGGGTGTGTCACAGAAACGTCGCCAATTGCCCATCTGCGCAGCACTAGTGTGACGTAAAACCCAACCATCCATCCATCCTTTGATTTTTCATAAAATAACATCATCTAAATTGTGTTTATCATTTATTATTATCATAAAATAACACTATTACCGGACTCATTTTTGTTTTAAGACTCATTTGGAAAAATTTTAAGACTAAAATTTTTCTAATTTAAGACTACACACCATGACAAAAAGATAGGAACAAAGGTTTTTTTTTTTTTTTTTTTTTTTTTTTAATTTTTGAATATGATTATTTTGAATATGAATGTTTTGAATATGATTCAAATATTTAATATGTTTTTGATATGATAATATTTTGTTATGATAGTAAATGATCAGCAGAATTTAGATAATGTTATTTTATGAAAAATTTAAAGAAAACCCTTTGTACCTACCTTTTTGTCGCGGGGTGTATGTGGAAGTCTCAGAAAATTTTTACACAGGTAATTAGAAGATAGCCTCACAACCACATGCTACAGCCAAAATCCATTTTAAGCATTACCTTTTACAGGGTGATCCAAAACATTTTGATTTTTGTTTTATTTTTTTACTGGTCCGCTTTTTCATTTCGGAGTAAAAGGTTTGCTGAAATATATGAGGGATAGCATGTTCTTTACACTCCCAACGTTTCAAAATAATTTATTTGAGATTTTTCTAGATATTTGAGAAACTCGTCTAAATTCGAAAATGTCCAAATACTTATTGACAGATAGTGTATGTATGTTAAAATATCAATAAATCTGAACATTTCGATGTCTCATGAATGATTCTAAGTACTTTTGTTCAAAAGTAATGAGCAAAATTGTAACTGATGTCAGAACTGAACTCAGTTGCATTTCTAAGCATTTCTTCTCTTCCTTTCTCAAAAGGGCTTTTATGCCACCATACTCAACGACACCTATTGCTATGAAGTTTTGCACACAAAAATACATTTATATAAAGGATAATATTTCTAATACATTATGAATTAAAAAATAAATTGTGAGCACTCACGAAGTGGACCACTGTGCCCCATCACCGGGGTACAGTGGACCAGCCTCTTTTGTTTATATTAAATTAATATAAATTACTTTCTTTTTTTCTCCAAAATTAGTTTCTTATACTATTCTAGTCTAAATAACATAATTTGAGCATTTTCATGAAGTAAAATAAACAAAATTAAATTTAAATAAACAAATAAGAAATCAAATCTCAGTAAGAAAATTTATTAAATTAAAATAGACATTGTTTATCATTCTTTTATAAATATTATATAAATGAAATATTTTTTTTTTAAATTCAGATATTAATAAATATTATACTACTATTCAAATATATAATATTTCTTTAATTATTTTGAGATATAATTAATTTACATTATATTTGTAGGATAAATTTAACTAAAATACATTAAGCTACACTAAGCGACATTAAAAAAAAAAAAAAAAAAAAAAAAAAAAAAAGCCGCACTTGGATATTTTCCTTTTTACCTTCTACAACCGCCAATTTTACCGTTTAAAAAGCAAATTTTCGAATAGATTTTGTTATGTTGTCCTTCACATACACTTTAGCATTGAGTCCACTGTTAAAAACAAAATGCAATTGTGAGAAAAACTGTAATTTTAGAAATTATTTCAAAAATGGTAAGAATTAGGCAGTTATAACGATGCCACAAAAACTATTAATTTTTGAATGAAAATCAAAAAACATTTTAATACGTGAGATGGAAAAATAATTAAATGTTAAGGAAATATTGGTAAAGTGGTTTTTAGCAAAATATAAAATTTTTTGGCCGTTTAAACTGGAAATTTGGCTTTGGGCCGCCACGTTGCTCATCCAAGCAAGATAACCGCAAGTTAAAAAGCAAATGTTTAAAAAATCGATTTGTATCATGTTCAGAAAAAGAAAGATTAAAAAAAAAAAAGTGTTTAGCAAAATACTTTCTTCAAAAATAGTCCGAAAGCAATTAAACAAGACAGGTTAAAAACCAGAAGATCTGCAAAAAGCCATTATTAACGGCCCTCTTCACTCACCGTCGCCGGAAGCCCGAGCCAATGTTATTGTATGGGGAAATTTTCTTTACAAATAACTTATTAACTAATACATATTTTTAAATTCTGTTTTCACATTCAGAAAATTCCCAACTGTTAAATGGACGGACCTTTTCTAAAAATGTATTTTTTTTAATTTTTAATATTTTATTTCGAAATTGCAAAATAAAAAAAATTCCCATATTGAAAATTCGTATTTTGCAACTTCAAAATAAAATATAAAAAACTAAAAAAATATATTTTTTAAAAGGTCCGTCAATTTAACAGCTGGGAATTTTCAGAATGTGAAAACAGAATTTAAAAGTATGTATTAATTAATAAGTTATTTGTAAGAAAAAATTTCTCATAGAATAACATTAGCTCCTGCTTCCGGTGGCGGTGAGGGAAGAGGGCCTTTAAGGACAAATATTACAAAAAAAACAAGACATCAGTTGACCAAAAATTAAAAAAAATTAGCAGTTAATTATCGGGCTGAAATGAGTATCTCTGATGAGTCAAGTTTATTCGAGCTGATGAAAAAAACTACTAGGACGGTAAAAATGGGACTGACTTAATGAAAGCTGCTCTCTTAAAACAGTGACACATTCTCCGAACATTATGGTACGGAGGTGCATACTTTTTCAAAGAATCAGACAAATTTTCATGCTCAAGGGATCAATTAACTCAAAATAAAACACGACGATTATAAAAGAGGCCCCTGACCGACTATTTTGGAGGTATTTCAGACTTTTCTTCAAACAGCATTTCAAGATGATAATGCACCTTGCTGTACGACGTCTGTGGTACGTTAGTTTGAATAAAATTGTTAAAATTACCTATCCATTCACATGAGCACCTATAATTCTGTAAGTAATATCTTTTTTCACTCTAAGTTAAATCCCACAAAGAATATCGTAGAATTTCTTCTTTATTAGACTTGGAAACAGTCCTAATCTCAATTCGCTCGGAAATGTTTAGTCATAAAAAGATGCGGGGAGAGATAAGAGGATTCGAAATTTGCAGCCTAGAACTTTGCAAGAACTAGAAAAATTATTTACAATATTTAGTACCGTGAAATTTTTTAGATTTATGTCAAAAAACGGTATAAAACTATGCCATTGTGCATTAAAGAAGTAATTCCATAAAAAGGTGAAATTAACCCAATGTAGAATACATATTTTTATTTAAAAATTGCTTAGATCCAACAAATAAATAGTTTTATTTCATATATTAAAATATAACTTGTTTATTTCATATAACAAATCGTAATAGTGTATGGCTATTGCATTATGTTTAAAAAGAAAGTTTTATGTAGATTTTTATAAAGTATTTCGTAGAGTGTAATAAAGCGAATTATTAAATCGAAAATGTACATAGGTATCATTTCATCCCTTTGGTATCATGCAAACATGACAGTTTTATTTGTTTCAACCATTAATTTTAAAGTTATTACAAATAAAAAAGGTATAAGTCATTTTTTCTGCAGTGCAGCTTTCTTTTTGTCGCTTAGTGTAATTCTTTTGCTTTCACATATGACCTCTAAAAACAACTATAATAATAAATTATTCCTAGGATTTATTAAATTAGATATTTTTTTCTTTTATTAATACTTTATAATTCAAACAGTTAATAAATTTAGATATTAATAATAATTATATTACTATTCAAATATTTATTCTTTTCAGAAATCTATTATTCCTTATTTTATTATAATATTAAGATATTTATTACTTTGAGATATTAATACTTTACATTATATTTGTATCTATAAATTTAACGAAAACAAATATAAGTATTAAATCTAATTTGTACTTTTAGGCACATTGGAAAGTGGTCCACTGTGCCCCATATAGGGGCGGTCCACCGTGCCCCGTGCCAGAGTAAAACAACTAATAATAATAAAATAATATATAGACTATAAATATGCTAATAATTTTTAGAAATTTAAAAACGGTAATATCTTGCCTTCCTTTAACAGCTATATAGTATTTATAGTCACTAGTTCAATCTTTATGAAATTTTAAAAACTTCAATGCGGAAAAGTTACTTCGAGCAGCTCAAAACATGAAAACTGCTCAAAATGGTTATCTTACTATTTCCCATGTGGTTTTTTTGGCTGCATACAACTAGTACTATGCTGCTATACATGTTTATCCATATGAACTAAAAGAGTTGAATATTAATAGATTTAAATAGGGGTGGTCCACTGTGCCCCGTCCTCCCCTACATACTTTTAATTTTGAAAATATCTTCAAACCCTTACTTCATTTTATGAAATAGGTTTGTACACATATTTAAAGTCCATAAAAAAGCCAATAGGTTAATTTCACAGAAAGGTATCTTGTTGTTGGAGGCAAAAAAGCCCTTTTGAGAAAAAAAGTGTTAATATTTAGAAAAGAAATAATATTCAATGCTGACATTTGTCACAATTTTACTCATAACTTTTGAACCAAAATACGTAGATTGTGGTTTGGGGAATTAAGGCTGATTAACTGCGCTAGAGTCCTAGCCTTGAGGGAAAGGGGCCTTCGGTTGGGTCCTTCTAAAGGGTCCTAGCCCGTATTTACGCAAGTGTTGGAAAAAACACGGAAAACTCCGCGCTGCTAGGCCGACGAGCGCGACCTGGGATCGAACACCGGCATTTCACGTCTACCAGCTTTGAGCGCAGAACCACTCGACCGCTGGTAAGCCCCAAAATACGTAGAATCATAAATGAAGCAACAAAGCGCTCAGAATTGTTTATATTTCAACATATATACAGATATTTATTTATTTATCAAAAAATCGATATATATATATATACATTTTTTTTTTTTTCACTATGAGATTTCAAATATTTTTCTTCTTATTTTTTATGTCGGAACTTTAGACCCAATAGATTATCTAATATTTTCTATTTACTTTATGCACTTAAGTTGAATAGTTTATTTAACAGAAATCTTTGAAGTATAACTTCGATACAGAAGATAAATAATCTTCTGCCATCTTGAATTTGAGGAAAATCTTTTTTTTTTTTTTTAATTAATAACTTTTTTCACTCCTCCCCCCAATAATAATAATAATAATAATAATAAATTAAATAAATGTTTCCAAATCATCATTATTTTGTTTGCAATGTAAATTTTCAGTAAAGATATTTTTCAAAACAACTTGTCAGTATTTTTAAAGCGAATGTTTGAACCACAGATCTGCGATAATTCGAAACAAATGTATCAATTGAAATAAATAAATATATATATATTTTTTAAATGTATTTTTTAAGATGACCGCTATAGGTCTCAAAATTAGCATTCTTTGGACATTTTGGTCACTTGATGTTGCACTTTTCAGAGATGAAATTTTTTTTTGCATTTATCATGGAAAAGATTTTAAATAAATAATACCTTTTAACAAATATTTCGTACTGCGTGAATTTGTATAGAGATATATAGAAGAAGGTTGTTTGATGGCGATAACTTATTATTATCATTATTATTATTATTACAGTAAAGCACCGTTTATACGTCTCTCGTTTATACGTCTCTTACATTTATACGTTCTTTTAGTGAAGTCCCGATTCATTCCTATTCATTTTAATGCAAAAATGCTTCGTTTATACGCCGCTAATATCGGTTATACGTCTTTTCCACTTTACTAAAATTCGCAAACTCGACCTATCACTATTTTTCATTCTAAATATGACGGATTTTTCCTAGAAAGCATCTTAAATGGAGGAACACAGGAAAGATAGAAGAATACTGATCAAAGAATCAATTGAATTCACAGTAGAATTTTTAATACTCATAGACAAGCAGCAAATCAGACGAATATTAAAGATTTTTAATGTTATTAAATAATTATTTGTATGGGCATAAATCATATGCTTATTATTAAAGATATTTAATATATATAATTAATATTAAAAATGTGTTCATATATTGGGTTGTTCGATAAATAATGTCGTTTTTTAAAACCTTCTCTTCTAACGGGTGATCAATAAAAATCCGCAATATGTTAACTTTATCATATTTTTTATTAAACGCAATTATGATACAAATAAACATATGCAAATTATAAGACTGAATAAATACTAAATACTGATAGTTTTATCTCTGTTCTATTACACCATTTCTGCAGATATAATCAATTATTTTCTTTGTATCGACTGCGAGCTTCTGTACAAGGTCTAAATTAATTTGTTTTATGCAATATCTGATGCGATTCACAAGTTGATCGACATTTTCTGCCCGCCAAGCCTTTGCATAAACTTTCCCTTTTAAAATTGACCAAAAGTCCTCAATTGGTCTTGCCTCTGGAACATTAGCGGGATTATATTCTTTGACCACAAAGTCAATCGATTTTTGAAGGAGATAATTGGTCACTTTTTTAGCATAATGAGAACTGGCCAAAATATGTAATTTCTTTGGTAATTAGCTCGAATATAGAGAATTAGACGCTTTTTGATACATTCCTCAAGATAAACATATTGATTGATCGCTATATTTGAACTTCGAATGAAAGGCTTGCTCATTCCTTTTGGTCCAATGGCAATACATACAAGAACTTTGCTTTCAAACTTTGTTTTCGTTGAATATTTAACATCTGGTGGTGTATATGATATATTGGAAGAATAGAAACGATTATTGCCATTTATTCAGGAATTTGAAAGAGAAAAATATGATTCATCATCAATAAACCAAGATCTTTTTGAAAATTTTCGATAGAGACGTCCACACTTTGTTTTTGCTGAAATTTGTTGCTTTTCATTTCTTTGTGGAATGGTTTTCTTCTTTCGGTAACTTATCTTTGCTTTCTTAAGGACATAATTAATCATTGATTGTGAACATTTGTACTTTTTTGCTGCTTGACGCTGGGGAATTCGGTCCTTGTGATCAAAATCCTTTATCAAATTTCCAATTTTTTTACGTGTGAAGATTTTTGCTACTCTTCCAGAGCCAGATTGGCGAAAAGCACTCAAACTCCTTTCGTAAAGTTTCAAAATGTCATAAATAGTTCGTTGTGGTATTTTTTCTTTCATAAAATGCTTCACAGTAAAAGATTTACCTGACGAAAGATTTTCTGAATAGAACATGTACAAACGAGATCGCAGATTCTCTTCATTCGAAGTCATATTACATGAAAAAAGAAAATATTTTGCAAATGTGAATATGTCTACAGTAAGTAGTAAGGTTAAGTAATAATTCACATTAAAATTTTTGGCAATTTATATCATTTATTGACAATTTGAATGCTGTTAAATTTATTGCGGATTTTTATTGATCACCCGTTAAAAACTAAGGCTTCTTCGAACGTGGAATTTTTCAACTTACCGAAAGATGGCAAAAGGTCATCCAACAAAATGGTCACTATATCATTGATTAATGTTTGTTGTTAATATAAATACATTCGCTTTGAAAAACATGAAAAAAAACGACATTATTTATCGAACAACCCAATAGTTCTTAAGAAATGTAATATATCATGCATGTAATTAGTACCCATTCATGCATTAATAGTATGATTTTCTCACTTTTTACAATATATTTTTTTTTTAATTAATTGTTGCCGTAAAAAAAAGTATAATATGCATTTACTAACTTAAGAAACTTTATTAATTAGTATTTTCATATAAATTTTACTTAGGTGTCATTAAACTTAAGTGTTATTATTAAAATTTCGATTATACGTCTTTTCATTTATACGTCCTTTTACGTCAGTCCCTTGAAAAGACGTATAAACGGTGCTTTACTGTAATAACAGGAGACTTGGCGTTGGAATATTAAAACCCGAAAAAACTACTACGTCAGAAACGCCAAAAGAAAAATATTTGCGATGCATACAGCTGTTTCGGTAGCCTGCCTTAAGCGTACCGTCTTCAGTGCAAAAACTGAATTCAGTGCAAAAAATGAATTCAGAATTCGTTTTGCACTGAAGACGGTACGCTTAAGGCTACCGAAACAGCTGCATGCATCGCAAATATTTTTCTTTTGGCGTTTCTGACGTAGTAGTTTATTCGGGTGCTTTACTGTATTATTATTATTATTTAACTATTCCTTTTAATATAAAAAAAAGGAAATTTACTGAACTTGACTTAATTCATTCAAACTGCTTAATTTTGTAACAATTATTACGGCACAGAACTTTCTTATATAGATTAGCTTGGAACTATTGCCTGCATTCTCTATTCAAGATGTCGGGTACACAGATACCTTAATGATTAACCCTGATTCACGAGTAACAAACACCTCGTCCCAAATAAAAATAAAACCATGAAACGTTTGTAATTTTGGCATCAACCAACTTAAGTAACAGTCGAATCATTATTATGGAATGGTCTTCGTCATTCAATCTTACTTTCGTTTGTTTAAAAGGGACTTTTTTTAGTCCCATAAGCCTGTTTGTTTCAATTAGCGATTTTGCGTCGTATTCTTTTTTCTCATTTGATATAAAGTTAAACAGTAAATAATCTGTTTAAAAAAAATTAAAACCCAAATTCTTAATGTATCATATCACATAAACCTTTTCGAAGTTATGATTTTGCAAATTTTTTTGCGTTAAGGTGAAATGATAAATTTCAGCGGTAAATAATTTGTACTCTTATAAACCAAGAAAGTCTAGGCGGTAAACCAGACGAAGATTCGATACTCGCCTGACCGATTTTCAAAAAAAAAATTCTGAGGCATTTGATCCATTGACCGATGCATTGCTATGATTGGCCATTAGTTATTGCTCTGGTTGGGCCATCTATCGGTTATTACAAACGTAAACATGCACAAAAACTTTTTTTTTTTTTTTTACTTCCTTATACAAAGTATAAGGAAGTATAGTAATCCCGATTTGCTAAATGGATTTTGTATTTCACATTGTTCGAAAACGAATAATCACTGAATGTTGTTAATTTATACGTGTGACTGTCATGATGTCTAGTTGTACACCTGCAAGTGTCGTCTTAACACGAGCTCTCGTTTTAGAGATATAAGCGACTTTACACGATTCTTCGTGACGTCTGTATGTATGTGTGTCTGTGTGTGTGTGTGTGTGTGCGTGTATGTGTATGTCGCATAACTCAAAAATGATTGGACGTAGAAAGTTGCGAATTGGTACATAGGTTTGTTATAACATCTAGTTGTGCACCTCCCTTTTTGGACTTTGTATGAATTTCCGTTTTGGAGATATTTAGGAAAATTAGTTTCATAATGACCAAAAATACAAAGGTTTTGGCCATAATGTATCAAAAAACGGTAATAACTCAAAAAAGGTTTGGACAAATCTTGCAATCGATTTTTAACTGATTTCCCGACTAGCTAGACATTTGAAAATTTCAGAAAAGCTCAGAACACGTTGGCAATGCACTTTTTTAATTATTTTTAGACAACTGTTTCGGATACCTGCTGCCTTCAGCAGCGTTTATATGATTCAACAGAAAATTTATTTAACTAACTTCCCGACTAGCTAGACATTTGAATCTTTCAGAATAGTTCAGAACGCGGTGAAAATGCATTTTTTAAATACTTTTAGCCAACTGTTTCGGGTCCCTGCTGCCTTCGTTAGCGTTACCAGTACAAATTTTGCAATCGATTTTTAACTAACTTCCCGACTAGTTAGACATTTGAAACTTTCAGAAAAGCTTAGAACACGGTGATAATGCATTTAAAAAAATATTTTTAGCCAACTGTCTCGGGTCCCCGCTGCCTTCGTTAGAGTTACCAGTACAAATTTTGCAATCGATTTTTAACTAACTTCCCGACTAGCTAGACATTTGAAACTTTCAGAAAAGCTTAGAACACGGTGATAATGCATTTTTTAAATATTTTTAGACAATTGTCTCGGGTCCAATGACAATGCTTTTTTAACATTATGCATATATTTCTAAAGGTGTATAAGGAAGTCATGTGGTGCCCACATCAGATTTTTTTTTTTTTTTTTTGTAAATAACTTCATAATTGTTTTAGAATCATAAAAATATGCATACAATGTTGCCCCCTGCAAACAAATTTTTAATTTTCAGTTTTAAAAAAATATTTTAGGCATGTTTGTGTACTACTTTGAATTTATCTATGAGTTAATTTTTATAAAACATTTGTATGTTTGAATACTAAATTTTTGCCTTAAATTGCAGCATTCGAACATAAAAAAAAAAAGACTTCTTAAAAAAAACTCTTCGAAAATTCTTAGGATACTGTGTAGTCAACGGAAAATTTTCTTTTATCAATTGACACCTTTTCTACTAATTATCTGCAAAATTTAAAACTCCGGACCTTCGAACGCTCGACCACCGCGTTACTGACATGGCGCTCTAACTACTTCAGCCACGGAAAGACAAATGAAAAAGCTTATATTTACCTTAAAATAGAGGCGCATTTTTTATTAGCTTGAGATTCACAAACATACCGTAGTGAATGACAGTAAGTACATAAGAATTTGGGGAAAAGAAATTTGTGATTTACATCTAGAAAAGAAATTTTGGTTTTAGTAAAAATAGTTCCATGTCATCCTTATAAATTATGCTTCCTTTTACTAGCAAGTTCTGGAAATCCCTATTAAATTTCTAAAGCATTTTTCTAAATTATCGTATTTTAAAACCTCTGCAAATAAATACGGACACAAGAGACCAGTTTTAGTAACTATAATTTTAGTTTAGGAATCAATACTAGAAAAAAAAAAAAAAAAAAAAAAAAAAAATCAAAAATTTCTCGCAATGCAAAAAAAAAAAAAAATAATAATAATAATAAAAATAAATAAATAAATAAATAAAATAAAATAAAATAAAATAATATAATATAATATATCGTTTCCCCATCTAGAAAAGTACAGACTAGAAATTCTTGATCATTTCGCCTATTCAGTTTATTTGTTTACTTTATTCGCATAACTCGGTTATCTATACTTCTAGTTTAGGGATTCAGAAAATCACTACTTATTCCTTCTAGATTAAGGTGGTATACAAATACATATATGTATATTTGCCATGAAATGAACCATTTGCAATGAATTAAAGGAAAACGAAAGATCATGCGAGTCGCCTTGATTAATTACACTGCTCTGCAAAAAAAAAAATCGAGTTCTGATATCATTCTTGATTATTCTTATGTAAGATGACTCTTTAATCCGAATATGACTCCCATTTTGCCCAGTCACCCACCGTTTTCTAGACCTCCCCCCCCACTCCCTCCTTCAATTTTCTTCCCTGTTCGATAATTTTATGTCCATGGATTTGATTTGACGAATGAAAAAGAATTAATTTAACACCTAAAAACTAAAAATACATTAAGTTTAAAAAGTAACATTAATAACAGATTAAAAAAATATAAGATATGTAATAAATAATTACAGTGGCAAATCACACACCCCCCCCCCAAAAAAAAAAAAAAAAAAAATTCCTTGTCGCAAATGCCCATGCTTTACAATTTTCCAACTCTGTAGCCCTTCAGAAGATATTTAACGGTTGCAATAATCCTCTCCCCTCCTAAAAATCAAACTTATAGCCATAAAATCACCGAAAAATGATAAAAATAGGGGACCGTTCCTAAGAAACGGTGGGTGATAGGGCAAAATGGGCGTCCTATTCACATTCAGGAGGTCATTTTGCATAAGAATGTGCTGAAATGGTGTCAGCAGCAATTTTCATGCCGAGCAGTGTTATTAACCCTTAACAAATGCAAGTAACCGTTATATCATTTAACTTTCAATGTATTTTGTCGATCTGATTACACAATAGACAGACAGAATGATAGAAAGACAGACAGATAGACTAATCGAATTTATAATCACTCTTAAACTTTGTTGAAAAGTGTTCAAAAGGCTTAAAATATATAGAAATGCAATTCTAGATATTCCCAATTGTAGCCCTTAGCGTATCTGAATATTTTAGAGTAATCCTCTAAATCTTAATTCTAAACAAACCACACTCTGCAGAAACATTTTTTTGTACATATTAATAATAAAAGTCAATTTCATTATGTATTGCGCAGCACAAAGTTAATTAAATATGTTTTATGAAAATGTCTCTCATAAAACGCAATGCATTAGCATTTTTTGGGGTATCCCTGTACACAAGCCACTAGTGCTACTGAATACCATTTTAAATAGGAGACATGACAGAGTGAACTTGAATAACATATATCGTTTTCAAAAAATTCTAAAATATTACAAGACGGAGAAACAAACAGATAGACAAACGGGTAGAAAGCTAACACAGATAGACAAATTCATGATCATTCTTAATCACGTTAGAAAATGTTAAAAACCACTTAATAAAAACGAAAGTGAAATTCTAGAAATTTCCAATGGCCCTTACTTTATTTCCAATTATGTATCTGATTATTTTTGTGTCTGAATAATTTTGAAGGCATTTTATGCAGGTCTCTATGTACGTGGACAATATTGGCCTTAAAAACCTATCGACAATGAATAGCGCGTCGATAAAATGCGCCGTTGAAGTTATTTATTGATCAGTTCTCATTTTCTCATAATTCTTCTATTTATTCTAGCCCCACCAGTGACCGAGTGTTTCTGCGCTCAAAACTGATAGACGGTAAGTGACGGGTTCGATCCTAGGTCGCGCTCGTCGACCTAGTCGTTCGGAGGTTTTCTTGGAATTCTCCGAAACTCGAGAAAGTACGGGATTGGACCGTTTAGAAAGACCCCTCTGGGAGAGTATTCCACTTATATTCCTAGGACTCTAGTGTAGTCAATCGACCATAACCCATATAACCAAACAATCAACATTTTTATTCTATTACGGTTAGGCAATTATGATAATTTTTGTACACTAATACATTTTTTAACACTTTCCAACAAAGTTACATAACCTAGTGGGGCATTCACACGACTTTTTTCTACCCTACATTATAAAAACAGATTGCAGGTAAATGGGTAAAAATAACAAGTATTTCATATAAACCTACGTTGAAAAGAATTTAAATTAGATTTAGGAACAGTTTTATTTGACAAACAATCCTGTGTGTGAGGGGCTATCGTCCCCCATCAACCCTCGTTTGAATATGATACCTACGTTAATATAGAATTCAAGGCTATTATTAGATTAAAAACTGTATTCTAAATTATTCAGACAATTTTCATTAGCATTGCTTCTTTAAACTTATCAATCTTGATCAATCATTTCAAATACCAACAACTTCACGTGAACTTTAAAATACCCCATTTGAATTGTCTGTAATTATTAGAAGCTCTTTATTGAAATTGGATTTTGTCATCGCATCTTCGTGTCAAGCTAATAAACAAGGCGCCTCCACTTTAAAGTAAATGCAGGCAATCCTTTTCGTTTGTTGTTGGCTCAGTTGGTTAGAGTGTTAGGTTGATAACGCGATGGTCGTGGGTGTGGCGGTGTGTTAAATTTGCAGATAATTACGGGAAAAGGTTTCAGTTGATAAAATAAAATTTTTCATTATCTACGCAGTAACCTAAGAATTTTTGAAGAGGTTTTTTTTTTTTTTTTTTAAGCTTTTCTTAAATATTAAAAGGCACAAAATAAAAAGTTTAGTTAAAAAGAAATAAATAAAAAATAACACTGGAAGTTTTTTCTTGCGGAGCCCTAAAAAGCATATTCTTGAGTATAAATAAAAGTTTATTCATGCAGTGGCATGCCATTAAAAAATAAAAGCTTCAACAACAAGAAAATTTCAAAGAAAAATAAACACTTTCACTTTTGCAAAAGAAACGAAAAATTTTAAATATTCAAAATATTTTAAAAAGCATTCGAGAATAATATTCTTTTTGTATAAATATTTGAATTTTCTAGCACGTTCTATGACTTTTTTTGACTGTTCTTTTACTTTTGGTTAGAGCGTCATGCTGAAAACGCGATGTTCGTGGGTTCGATCCTCGATGGTCGTTGTGTTACTTTTTTGCAGATAATTAACAAAAACGATGTCAATTGATTTTTTTAAAAAAAACTTTCGTTGTTGGCACAGTAATCCTAAGAAATTCTGATTAGTTTTTTAAGAAGCTTATTTGTTTGTAACTAAAAAGCACAAAATTACAAGTTAAGAAAAAAAAAAAAAAAAAAAAAACATTTTTTAACATTAGAAGCTTTTTATTGTGAAGCCCTAAAAAGCATAAAATACTCCTTTTTTTTTTTTTTTTCTGCAAAGATATGCTATAAAGAAATGAAAGTTTCAACGCTAAGTAAATTTTAGAGAAAGATATAGACATTTCACTTTTGCAAGAGATGAAAATTTGTAAATATTCAAAATATTTTAAAAAGTTTTCGAGACATTTGAAATAATGCTTTTTAAAATATTTTGAATATTTACAAATTTTCATCTCTTGCAAAAGTGAAATATCTCTATATTTTTCTCTAAAATTTCTTAGTGTTGAAACTTTCATTTCTTTATAGCCTGTCTTTGACAGGAAAAAAAGTTTTATTTTATGCTTTTTAGGGCTTCACAATAAAAAGCTTATAATGTTAAAAAATGTTTTTTTACTTAAATTTTCATTTGTTTTTAAGTTACGCTGATAACGGATATGTACAAAAGTCAATTGTTAAAAGCCTAACTTTAGTATTCGGGGAACCTCAAAACGCATAATTATACAAAAAACAAATGGTGAAAATTTAGCTAAAAATAAAATACTCTTTTAACGTATGGACATGAGGAATTAATTTTCATTCCTTAGCAATTTTCCTAAATATAATAAAATGTATTAAAGCACTTCCACAAATTACATTCAATAGAAAAGAACGCTTTCTCTTAAGGGCCCGCTTCACTCACCACCGCCGGTAGCCGAAACTAATGTTATTCTATGGAAAATTTTTCTTTACAAATAACTTAATAACTAATACATATTTTTAAATTCTGTTTTTACATTCTGAAAATTCCCAGCTGCTAAATTGGAGGACCTTTTTCAAAAAAAATATTTTTTAAATTTTTTATATTTTATTTTGAAGCTGTAAAATACGAATTGTCAATATGTGAATTTTTTTCATTTTGCAATTTCAAAATAAAATATTAAAAATTAAAAAAAAATGCATTTTTAAAAAAGGTCCGTCAGTTTAACAGTTGGGAATTTTCTGAGTGTGAAAACAGAATTTAAAAATATGTGTTAGTTAATAAGTTATTTGTAAAGAAAATTTCCCCAGAGAATAACATTGGCTCGGGCTTCCGGCGACGGTAAGTGAAGAGGGCCGTTAAAAATCACGTACACATCATATTGTGTTCTTAAATATAGTCCTATATGAATAACACGCAACACAACCTGAAAGGCACTTCCAGCCATTTACAAGCATAGTCCCACTATATCCAAGTTCTTTTGGCTAGCCCATAGATGCCAACATTTTAATTTATTCCGGAGTATTTTTTGCCCCGCCTTTATTTCGCACCACTTTATTTATAGAGAAATTTTCTCCAATATATAACTTCAATAAGAAAAAATTATTATAAAAAAAAATAAGTGGTATGGAATAAAGACGGGGTTAAAAATACTCCGGAATAAATTAAAGTATTGGCATCTATGCTAGCCTTGTAAACGATTGGTGAATGACATCCATATCCTATTCTTTAGAATTCCTTATCTTATCTCTTCCTATTCCTTATCTTATCCATATCCTTCTTAGAAAAATACTTTTATTCATATAAAAAATACATATTAATTCCATTTTGTTTAGTGCAGATTATAGATGTTAAACGCTACCTGCCATAAGTTCTGCCTGTAGACGTAATGTGTTTGAATTCTCTTGGATGTCCCTGTATACGAATCATTAGATTGATCTCGACAAAAAGTTTAGTGTAGTGTCTCATTCTCATATTCTATACCAAAAGGTTTGAGATAATCCAAGGAATCCGAGTAGTCCATTTAAATTAAATCATTCCAACTAGTTAAAAAGATATTAACCAAGACACCTTATATGCTTTAGAATTATTAAATATTTATTATCAAAGTTGATGTCAATACAAATGATATCTCCACACTCCCTATTATTTATTTTATGTTGTTTATTTGCTTATTTATTTCACATAAAATAAATATATATTTATTTCGAATTGCACATGCTAAAATTTCTGTTATATATAAAGCACAACGTTTGTATGTCCGTTCGTAATGGACTAAAAATCTACTGGACCAATCTACGCGCAGTTTTATGCAAAATTATTTGCATCGTTTGCACTGAGGGAAAAAAAAATGTACCGCCTTCATCTAGAATGAATAAGTGGTCATTTTCTAAATCCCTAAACTAGAAATATAGATTTCCGAGCTACGCGCATAAGGCACGCCAGTAAACTGAATAGACGAAATGATCGAGAATTTCTACTCTACACATTTCTAGAGGGTGAAAAAATATTCTAAATATTCTGAATGTTTTGCATTGCGAGACGTTCTCGCTTGATTTTCTAGAATTGGGTCATGGCCCAAGAGTATAGTTGCTGAAACCCGCCTCTTGTATTTGCATTTATTTGCTGAGATTTTTAAATAACTTTGCTCTCTGTAATATAGGCAAACGTTCTAGAATTCTAATAGGGGTCTCTAGAACTCGCTTTCAAAGGGGACTAGAATTTATAAGGAAGACATGGAAGTATTTTTTCTACAGCCACAATTTAGATTTTTAGATGTCAGTTACTATTCTTTCAAGCAGCTGATGTTACGTTAATTATGTCTGTCTTTCATCTTACTGCTCGTACCGCTTTAAAATTTTGTCCATCGGTTCCCTTTATTATAGTAAAGACACCTTTCAAGCCGGACTTTCTTTTCAATTAAATTTTGTTCAAAATTTTCTCTGCCTCTTTATTATTGTGATATCTTCTTTTAGTAGTTCGTGTATGAATCCCAAAGCGCACGAATAAGACGCTGCCATAGGCAGTGGGGACCCAGACCCTTAAAACTTCTTTTCGATTTTGATAAGATACGTAATAGGTGCATCTCTTTAAACAATCAATGAGCGAGTGATGTACTGTTTTTATTCATTAAAGAAATTTTGGCAGAATCAACAAAATAATTTGGATAAAGAAATAACAAAACAAGTAGTAACAAAAGTAACAAAAAAAAAAAAAAAAAAAAAAAAAAGAAAGAAAGGAAAAAAAAGAAAGAAAGAAAGAAAAAGCTGATTAAAAAAAATTGTCCTTTCAACAAAATGTGTCTTTCTGTGTAGTAAAATATAATTTTAATGACAATAAATAGAAAAATGTAGAAATATATATATTTATTCTTTACCTTCTCTGGCAACAGTAGGTGAGAATCCCGTTTTGGGCAGAAACTTTACACTTGAGGTCTGAAAATAAAAATGAAAGATTAAAAAAAAAAAATCAATTTCTGTACCTGCATATAGTGATATTTTTATTGAAAATATATTGTAACAACTTAAGATAATTGTTAGATTAATCAGGATAGTAACTTCGACTATGTATACAACAGATTTTTTATGAAGAGCCTGAATTAATTTTTACATTAGCTAAAAGCAATAAGGTCAGGATTCGAATCTGCGTCATTTTTCTAAATAGGACAACACTCAATTAACTGATTTACTCGATCGATATCTAACCGGCAATATTCGGTTATAAGAAAGTTGAAAATTTTCCTTTGTTCTGCGATTATTCGAGGCAGTTTTACAAATGGACTTCCGTTTATTTATTTAACATTGTAATTGCTGGATGGAAAGAAATACTTAAAATATTATCCTTACACCTTAGACTGATATACTTTAGACAGGTAGGTCGAATTTATTCTTATCATATTAGACCAGGATTTAAACCTTGGTACTTTGGCTTAAGCCTCTCTATCAGTGAGTATCAAGGTCATGCAAATCCCATGTTTAACCTATGGAAAAAATGATCCCTACTATTATTCACAGCATAATGCAAATTTTTAAATTCCGTTTTCACATTCCAAAAATTTATGACTGTGAAATTATGTCTTGTTTCTTAAAAATTAATTTTTTAAATTTTTCAATATTTTATTTCGAAGCTGTAAATTGAAAATTTTTAGTAAAGGAAATTTTACATTTTACAGCTTGAAAAATAAATAAATAAATAAATAATAAATTTTTGGAAAACTCGGCATAATTTAACAGCCATGAGCTTTCTGAATGTAAAAACGGAATTAAAAAATATGTATTATGTAATGAGTAATAATGGGGATTATTTTCCCGTAGGTTGATATGGGGTTTGAATGACCTTGATGTTCAATGACAGAGAACCTTAACTTCAGCTTGTGTGTGTATACAAGGTGAAAAGTAAAGTCTTGAGAAGGTCTGTATCTTGACACCATTGGTAGCAGATATATACTTCCAATTCACAAAAAGTTTTACAAAATGAAAGCATTTATGATATGACATGCTTACAAAATCAGTTTTTTGAAAATTACAAAAATTAAATTTTTATACAGTCCCCAGGTTCCCATAGTTATAGTAAAGTTCCATGACATCATGAAGTGGTATTTAGATAGGAGATGGAGGCAACAACCAAGAAAAGAGAGAAGGGAGTTTGGATGGAACGAGGGAATGACATGTTTAGTTAATTAGAGAAGAATATTTTTATTTGTGTTCTAAATGTTTATCTATGTTTTGTGCGTTTTTTTTTTAGTAGTGTCTTATTAAATGTTTTCGTCTTTAAGTACGAGGTGTTTTATTTCAAAGCCACGTCTGAATTTATTTAATATTAAGTGATTGTGTCTCCAATCAAGCAGAAACCAGGATCCGAATTTTACTGGCGCAGCCTTTTGCTAGGATAGAAAACGATACCGAGAAAATGGGGAAGGTAAGAGCTTTCGTGTATATGCCCAAATATTTTAAGTGTACCTTTTAATTTTTTTTTTTTTAATAACATAAAATGATAATAGAACGCCAGTTCTAAGTTTTTGCTCTCAAATACATTCGAATAAAGTTCACGCCAGTGAATGTCAATTGTAATACAGTGTGAATGTATTAAGTGTATTATATTTTACGCTGGTAAATAACAGCATACGATGTCACGCCAGTGATTGTTTAATTTTAATACAGCGTATATGTATTAATTACATTTATTTACGGCAGTGAATAAAGGTTTAATATTTCACGCCAGTGAATATTAATTTTAATACAATGTGATTTTTTTTTTTATTTACTTCAAAAAATATAGAGCTGTTTATCTGTTAAATATCTACAACAGTAGATCTTGATATTTTCCCCCTCAGTTTGATATATATACATATCTATATATTTTATTTGTTTGCTCTCCGAAATAAGAGTTAAAAGTATTTTGTGTGATGAAATAAATAAGAGTAAATATCGTATTTTGTTCCTGACATTGGAAAATCTATTTTTCTTTAGAATATTTATATTTTAATGAATGTACCTAATATGAAATATATTATGAGAGTTGATTCATTTTAGTTATTAAGTGCTGAAATTACACAAATAGTGTTTTGTTTATTTCATTTAATAACGAGCCATAATAAATTAGTTCGTTTTCGAACGAAATAGCTAATGCTGACGAAAATCGTCTGCGTTATTATTATTTTTATTTTTTTGTTCCATTTCATTATTTTATAGAAAGAGTAATTTTTTTTTTTTTCT
The DNA here is from genome assembly GCA_963930645.1 of Salticus scenicus. Classification (NCBI taxonomy): domain Eukaryota; kingdom Metazoa; phylum Arthropoda; class Arachnida; order Araneae; family Salticidae; genus Salticus; species Salticus scenicus. The sequence continues at coordinate 230,231,765 of OZ005661.1, forward strand.
TTTCTGTGTTTATGCTTATGACAAATGGTAATTATATAAAAAGTGTTAAAGATTACATTTTTTTTTTATTGTTTATTTTTTTTACAAACGTTGAAGTAAGCTTATGATAGAATTGTTTGTTTATTCATTTCATATGAAATAAAAGTGTTGGTTTCAATAAAAAATAAATTGGATAAATAAGAAAAGAATTTTATTTTATATTTCATTGCGTAAGGAAATGTAAATATGCACGACAGTGTGTTTTAAATTATTTCTAATGAGTGAAAATATCATTCGTGTATTTTTAAAGTCAAATTGATTCATAAGCTAAGTAAAGAAATTTATATAGATATCAATTGCTTTAGGTATAAATTATGGGTTTTGCGTATGGTATATAATTTTATTTCCATTAATATTTAACAAAGTGTTTTAATCAGCACCACCTTGAGGAATTTTTGCTAAGTTTCTGGTTCAGAAAATTTTAGGTGTATAAGATGGCATATTTGGGTCGCGCAAAGAAAGAGGATTTGAAATTGTTGGCTGTGGAGCTGAATCTTCAGGTCACGAATGAAATGACTGTAAGCGATTTACGCAAATTAATTACCAAAGATAAAGAATATGACGAAGAGTTTACTAAGAATCAGCTCGACATTATTATCGAAGATAGGAAGCTCCATGAGAAACAAGACGCTGAAAAGCAATTTCAAGAGCAAGAGTTGAAAAACAAAAACGCGAATATGAATTTGAGTTAGAAAAAATCCGTTTGGAAGCTGAAAAGTTTAAAGTAGCACCGATTTCTGAAGCTAAGAGTAGTACGCAAGATTTAACAAAAATCGTTCCAAAATTCGAAATGAGAGATGGAGATATAGTGCTGTTCTTGACTTTGTTTGAGCGTCAAGCCAAGAGAATTAATCTAGATAAATGTAACTGGGTGTCAGCTCTTTTAGCTCTTATGCCAAAAGAAATCACTCAATTAATAGCTCGTGAATCAGAAGAAAAATTTGACGATTATGATTATATCAAAGGTTTATTATGAAAACGATTTAAATTAGGCCCTGAACATTTCAGACAAAAATTTGTGAAACATCAGCGAAACCCTACTCGATCTTGGCGAGACTTTGTTTTCGAAATAACAAGCTACTTTGAGGAATGGCTTGAAGGAGTTGCAGTAAATGATTTTGAAGGATTGAAGAATCTTATGATTACGGATCAGTTAAAAAGACGCGTTCCAGGTGATATCCGAGAACATTTCGTCGATGACTGGGCTAAGTTACTTGTTCCGGGTGTTTTAGCTGATAAGTTGGATGAGTACGAAAGTGTACGATTGAATGCTAAGGGATCCGGTTTGGGTGATATGAAACAAAAAACAACTAGTAATTACAAACCTGATTTTAAAGACTTTAGCAACAAACAAAAAGACGAACAGCCATCTCGGAAATTTAGGACATCATTTCCTTCAAGAACTGATCAAAATACAAGTTTTAAACCTACTTGTTTTACGTGTGGATCTGTGGGGCATTTATCTAGAGTTTGTCCCAAGAATTCCAAGAAAACATCAACTCGTAATGCCGTAAGTAATGTGGTTGAAGCCAAAGACAGCGAACGAAGTTGTAACTGCTAAGGTGTCCATTCCTGTGTCAACCTCTATGCCGATTAAAGATGGAATTGATGATTTGAAATACGTAAATATCAAATGTGGAGAAAAGGTTTTGAAGGCAATAGTGGATACTGGAGCACAAATTTCAGTCTTACGTGCAGATTTGGTCGATACCGACTTTGGAGAAGGGGATGGAACAATCCAAATTATTTCGGCTTTCGGTGAAAAAGAAGTAGCTGCTCTAAAGATTTTTAACCTAAAGATAGATGATGGGAAACACGGCAATCTACCTGTAACTTGTGCAGTGTCGAAGAAACTTGTGAATGATATGCTAATTTGTTCAACTGCCTATGAAGTTTTAATGGAGAATGTAGAATTAAATGGATGTATGAATCATGTACTTGCAAAATTAAATGAGAGCATTGAAAAAGAAAATCAGGAAGAACATGATGAAAAGAAAAACATTTCAACGTCCCTTCAACTTAATGCTGAGATTACCGATGATGAAAGCAATGGAAATAAAGAAGATTTTATAAAATTACAATTAGATGATGAAGATTTAAAGAAATCCTGGTTTTATGCCAAAAATGGGGAGAATTCATTTAAAATTAGTAATGGAGTTCTTGTCCATTCAGAATGCTTATGTGGAGAAAATGTTGATCAAGTTGTTCTGCCCACATGCAAAAGAAAAGAAGTTCTTAGGATGGCACACGAAATACCATTGGTTGGTCATCTAGGCGAACAGAAAACAAAGCAGAGAATAAAATATTTATTTTATTGGCCAAGTCTCAAAGAAGACGTTAAAAAATTTTGTGAAAGTTGCAAAACCTGCCAATTACGCAGAACAGTTTCCTATAGGGATCGTATACCGATACAACCCATCGTTAGGCCAGAAATTCCATTTGAAGTCTGGAGTTTGGACTGTATTGGACCTTTAGAACCCCCGTCTCGAAGAGGACATAAATATGTGATTTGTGCAGTTGACTTATGTACTAGATGGGCTGAAGCTATTCCCGTGACTAACATCAATGCTAAAACAACTTGCAATAATCTGATGAGAATATTTACACAGACAGGGTTCCCCAAAGTAATATGAACAGACCAAGGTACTAATTTTACTGCTAAATTAAGTGAAGCATTTTTGGAACTTCTTGGAGTTTCTCCGAGGTTTGCAACGCCAGGTCATCCAGAAAGTATGGGTGCAGTGGAACGCTGGAATCGAACATTGAAAGATATGTTAAATAAAAATATACAGGAATATGGATCTAACTGGGATTTGCATCTTCCATATCTACTTTTTGCTTACAGAGAAGTTCCTCATAGTACGACAGGTGTTTCTCCGTTTCAGTTAGTTTATGGGCGTTTGCCTCCTGGACCATTGTCACTATTGAAAGACGTATGGACTGGGGAGAGGAAAATTCCCACTTCAGCTTCCGCATCAGTTGAAAAATATATATCAGAACTAGTTGAGAAACTAAGAAAAGCACATGAAATTGCATCAGAATATGCTCAGGATTCTCAAGAAAGATATACTTCGCGGTATAATTTGAGAGCAAGAGATAAACAGTTTAATGTTGGTGATAAAGTACTAATACTAGTTCCTTCATCTTCGCATAAATTACTTAAAACATTGGATTGGCCCAGCTACTGTTGTTGAAATCACTAGACCACATTCAGCCTTAGTTGAATTAGAGAATGGGTCCAGAAGAGAACTGCATTTTAATAAGCTCAGACCATACGTTGCTCGAATTGACCATGTTGGCCTAATATTTGATGAAGATAAAGATTTTGGTGATATTCATTACGCACCATTCGGAAATGGATGCCTAACCCCTAAAGAGATAGCGGACCATATTGATAGTTTAGATTTAAATTTTGAAAAGAAAAATGGTTTGAAAAATGTGATATGCAAATATAATAATGTTTTCAGCACTAAACCCGGAATCGCTAAAGTAGAAGGACACAGTGTCCACGTTACTAGAGATTGCTGTCCTAAAAGACTACGTCCATATAGAATACCGATAGTTATGCAAAAGGAAGTGGATCGACAGATTCAAGAATTGCTTACACTTGGACTAATCGAACATAGTAACAGCGAATGGGCTCATCCTGTAGTTTGCGTTGCCAAAAAGGATGGAACTGTTAGGTTATGTGTTGATTTTCGTTTATTGAACAGCTATACCATCCCAGATGCATACCCCATGAAGATTGCCAATGATCTTATTTACTTGATTGGTAATTCGCAGTTTATTTCTGTTCTAGATCTCACGAAAGGGTACTGGCAAATACCTATGAAAGAAGACAGCAAACATTATACTGCTTTTACTACCCACTCAGGGCATTTCCAATGGAATGTCATGCCATTTGGTATGAAGAACGCTGGTAGTACATTTCAAAAATCTATAGACAAAGATTTAGAGTGTCATAAAGATTATTGTCGTTCCTATATCGACGATGTTGCAGTATTCTCTACCACTTGGAGTGAACATATAACACATTTGAAAGCAGTTCTCAAAACATTCCAAGAAGTTGGTCTTACAGTTAATTTAAAGAAATGCGATTTCGGAAAGAATGAAGTGAAATTTTTAGGCCATATTATTGGATCAGGAAGACATACACCCGATCCCGAAAAAACCGAAGCTATAAGAAAAATTTGCAGGCCTATCACCAAAAAAGAAATTCGTAGTGTAATTGGTTTGGCTAATTATTACCAGGAATACATTCCAAATTTTGCTTTAGAAATTCTTCCCTTGACTGAATTAACAAAGAAAAGCGTACCTAATGAAATTCCCTGGTCTGATGCCCAAGAAACAGCCTTTCAAAAATTGAAACACCATTTAATGAATATGCCATATGTATATACGCCTAATATAGCAAAGCCATTCAAATTGTACACTGATGCTTCGAGCAAAGCTATAGGAGCATGTTTATCTCAGTCGGACAATTCTGGCAAAGAACATCCGATTGCTTTCTTTAGTAAAAAACTTTCTCCGTGCCAAGTCAGATGGTCAACGATCGAACGAGAGGCTTACAGTGTGCTGACTGCTCTACGAAAGTTTGATACTTGGCTCTTCGGTGCAGAAGTCGAAGTAATTTCCGATCACAATCCTCTGACTTTTCTGACCCAAACAATGCCACACGGTGCAAAGTTAGCACGTTGGGCTTTAGCTTTGCAAAGATATAATCTAAAAATTACGTATAGGAAGGGGAAAAATCATGGCAAAACCGATTCTTTATCTAGACTTCCTTAAAATATTTTAATAGTATTTCAGTTATATCTAATTATTCAAATTTAATTTACCTCGTGATATACTATATAATTCATGTGCATATTATAAGGGTTGTTTGTAAGATATTTAATGTTAGATCAATTATTTGTGTGTATTGCTGTTGTTGTTTATTGCTGAATATACTATGCATTTAATTTTTTTTTTCTGTGGGCATATGCAGAAGCTCTTCCTAAAGATTTTATGACATATGCATTTTTTTTTTATAAACTCTTGATATAAACTTTTAGGATTTACATATATGAACATTTATTTTATGAACATTTTCTTAGAAACTCTTAGTATTATATCAAAAACTATTCAGCATTATCATGAATGTGAACATTTGTGTAGAAACTCTCTATATCATGAAACAGTATCTAAGTTTGGTAGCATCATAGTCACTCCTGTGACGTATGAGCTCAAAAAGGAGGGACGAGTAAAGTTCCATGACATCATGAAGTGGTATTTAGATAGGAGATGGAGGCAACAACCAAGAAAAGAGAGAAGGGAGTTTTGGATGGAACGAGGGAATGACATGTTTAGTTAATTAGAGAAGAATATTTTTATTTGTGTTCTAAATGTTTATCTATGTTTTGTGCGTTTTTTTTTTAGTAGTGTCTTATTAAATGTTTTCGTCTTTAAGTACGAGGTGTTTTATTTCAAAGCCACGTCTGAATTTATTTAATATTAAGTGATTGTGTCTCCAATCAAGCAGAAACCAGGATCCGAATTTTACTGTTATATTTAGTAAAAGTTCATGCTCATCCTAACAAATATATCACAAAACGTCTCACTTCTGCACGCGCAAAATTGACTGACAAGGAAACATTCAAAAGGTGTCGTCTTCAAAAAATAAAAGAAAAAATATATATGATTCTACTCTTCATGAAACACCAGAAAGTGAAAAAAATTATCGGCTGAAATGAATTACAGCGACCATAAAAAATTATCAAAATTAAGCATATTTGGCGATTTAGCGCTGTCAGGCGATAAGTTCGCTAGCACCGAGATTGCCGTGTACGAACAGAATCGTGTTTTGCTTCTCCGCCAAGTACTCAAAATCAATCGCCTAACATTGTGAAATCGCCAAATATGTTCAATTTTGATAATTTTCTGTGGTCGCTGTAATTCATTTCAGCCGATAATTTTTTTTCACTTTCTGGTGTTTCATGAAGAGTAGAAACACATATATTTTTTTTTCAATATTTTTTGAAGACGATACCTTTTGAATGTTTCCTTGTGAGGCACTTAGTTTCACATTTTTTCGGACTTTATTAAAGACTTTTTAACCGAGCCCTTAACCCCTTCCTTCTCCCTCCTGTGATATTCACGGGTTGTGACCGCGCCCCACGTGTATTTTTCCTTTACCATTTTAGGGTACATGAAAGCACCAGCCAGTACCAAACTATATATAATGTATTTGAAAATATGTACAGAATAAATTTATATATTATTCATATATTTATTTTCAATCTATTTTTTTTTTTTTTTAATTAGACAAATATTAGGACTTTATGGGCGTGTCTTTGAAAAATATGCGACCGTTAAGGGTTTGAAGAAGACCAGAAAAAATGTGGAAAAAATCCCAAACTTTGAAACTAAATATCTCGGTCAATTTTTCCCGCACAGAAGTGAGACTTTTCTGTTATATTTGTTAGGATGAGTGTCAACTTTTACTAAATATGTATATAGCAGGGACCAGGGGACTGTATAAAAAGTTAGACTTTGTAATTAAAAAAAAAAAAAAACTGATTTATTAAAATTTAAACATGTAAATGTTTTTACACTTTTTAAAACGTCTTGTATCTTGTAATTGGAAGTATATTAAAGAAATTATTCCACTTATGTATGCTGTCAATAATTATAAAAATAGCAATAAAACCATACTTTCAGCATATGACACTATTTAAAATATCTTTATATCCCAAAATATCTTTACATTCCGACGTTTCGATTAATATTCAATTTTTAACCATCTTCAGGGAAATGATGTACATAAACTATAAACATAAATCAAATTAAGCCATTGTTGGATATTAGAAATATAATTCACAATTTATAGTACTGACAATAGAAACCAAGCTCCACTTTATGAATCTTTTGAAATTATAAAAAAGAAATCCGAAATTTGCAATGATAAATTATCCATTAACCCCCTCCCCCCCTCCCCTCAATTTGGCTTCGTTTCTTAAATTAAAATAATTTAAGATAACCCTGTTATTGTTTATTCTGGCAACCCTGCAGCGTGATACTTTGACTCCGTTTTATTAAAGAGCTTTATTTTTCTTGTAATGTGCCCGATTGTGATTTATTTAGATGTTTGTAACTCATTTTAAGATGTATATAGAGTGTTTTTTTTATATAAGTTATGTAATCACGTATTAATTTCTTTGTGAATTGTATTTCTAATATCAAAGAATGGCTTAATTTGATTTATGTTTATAGTTTATGTACATCATTTCCCTGAAGATGGTTAAAAATTGAATATTAACCGAAACGTCGGAATGTAAAGATATTTTGGGATATAAAGATATTGGAAGTATATTTCTGTGACCAATGGTTGCAGAGATAAAGTCCTCCTCGACACTTTGCTTTGTACCCTGTGCACAAATATATGTGATCTAAATTACTATTCAAATTATTCATCACCAATAAATGATTATCAAGTTAAATAAATAACTAGAAATTCACCCCCACAACTGCGTTTTTAGTCACAGAACAGATGAGAAATTTGAAACTTTCATATGAGCGAATGCCAACATTTTAATTACCACTTTTATTTAAAGAGTAATTTTTTCTTATCTTATCGTAGTAATATATTGGAGAATATTATACCATAAGTCTCCTAAACTAGATGCCTGTCGCGTGGCTCGGAAATTTGGCAAAAGTTGATGCAGTAGACAGCGCCACCTGGTACAGATTGCGCGACATTTTTATTCAACTGTCACGAATAATTTTAAGAAGTGATATATGATATATATAATCGACGTTTCTTCGATTCTATTGGCCTTTTATGTATATCATATCCCACTTTCAAAAAATTTTGGTGGCTGTTGAATAAAAAAGTCGCGCAATCTGTACCAAGTGGTGCTGTCTATGGACATTGAACAAAAATGGCGGACGTTCGTTCAGTGATCACACGATCGCTATAGAACATAATAATAATTTTACCAGAGTCTGACACTTTTCTTCTTATTAAAATCATGGAAAAATGGCTTTGTTTATCTTCTTACAACGATACAGGGGAGTGATTCACGACATTTTCATAGTGTAATGATATCATATGTAACAGCATGAACAAACATGGCGGATCAAACCAACACGTAATAATGCCTCCGAGCTGAGCTCTACGTCATGGAAGATCGGCCGATTTCATCCAATCCCCACGATCCAACATGTATCATAAGAAGTGTTGATTGGATAAAATCGGCCGATCTTCCATGGCTTAAAAGGCGAATAGAATCGAAGAAACGTCGATTATATATATATCATGTATCACTTCTTTAAATTATTGGTGACATTTGAGTAAAAAAGTAACATAATCTGTACTAGGTGACGCTGTCTACCATTTCAACTGTTGCCTAGTTTCCGAGCTACGCAACAGGCATCTAGTTAAGAAGGCTATGACTCTACAAATATACTGCTAGGAGAAAAAGGCGAGACCTAACACTATTACAGATAAATTAGCGAAATTGGCAGATCTATAAACATCTCGGTAGAGAAGTTATTATAATTTAAAATGGATGGAATTTTGTCATAAAATCGCCTAAATACGCCCATTTAAGGAGTTAATATACCGTATTTTCCGGTATATAACACACAGGTTTGTTAAATAAATTATACGTCGGAAATTTTAATTTTTAGTAAAAACTATTATTTAACAAGTTACTGTTTCTTACAAATATAGCTTTATTCGTAAATTAAATTTTCTGGTGTGTAACTCATTTATGTTCTTAAAATAATGTTCTGGTGCGTTACATATGCGAAAATAATGCGTTATACATCTCAAAAACTATTCAAAATATAGCTTCAAAAATTTTATTGTTCCAAAAATGATGGAAATGAAGTAGAATTGCACAATTCTGTTGAGTTCGAAAAAGAAAGTACATATATATATATATATATATATATTAGGATATAAAAATTTATAGTTCTTCAAATTTGTATAATTAAAGAACATACATAATTACACAGTTATAAATATTTTCGTTAACATTAGAGCCCAAAATACTATTCTTCATTTTCTTAAATCCATAGGATCTATAACTTTTATTCTTTTAACTTGTTTTGAAGGACATAACATAAGTAGTGAAAATATAGTCTTTTACGGAAGAAAAATAAAAAATGTGATGCAAAATGGTGCCCAAATTCATGTTTTTTTCGGGAAAAGAAAAAAAAATATTTTCTCGCACTTTTTGGCTGCAAAATAAAACATTAAAAATATTTTTTAAAAACAAAAATTTTTGGAAATGAAAAGTTCATTTAACACAATTGTAAATTTTCTAAAAATATAAAAAATGTTTAAAAATATACATTAGGCAAACAACTATTACAAATTTCCCAATAGGATAATACGACGTAAGGCTTGTATAAACCAAACATCATATTATTCGGTTACGATAAGTGATGCGTTGCCTTGTACCCCAATTAAGGTAAAACTTGAAACTACTGTAATTTAAAATTTAACCTTAAAGAGGGTAAAAAGGGGGTGATGAGACGATTCTTAGTCATTCTGCTATATCTCAGCGGTTATATGGCAGATGCGTACAAGACATTTCCGTATAAGCTGAAATTAGTGACACTTGCGTACAAGTCCAGGTGTTCCAAATGTTACAGATATGTTTTCGAAAAATCAAATGGCACTTCCGTACAAAATTTGTTTCGTTGTAATTTTGGTTTGTAACACAAAGGGGTTGTATCCATATGTTAAATTTGAAGAGAAATACTCTTATATAAATTCGTGAATTTTCTCCTATGCATGTAGTCTTACGACTGACAAAGTTATGAGCTTAACGCATATAAAAGTAGCAAGCTATAACAGTCGTAGTTATTTTCTGAAATGATATTCAATTATTTATTCACTTAGTCAAGATCAATAAAGGTCCTTATAAATGCTATTAAGGTCTTTAAAATATTTTATTATGAATTTTTTTGTCTGCCAATAAAGAAAAGAAAGTTAAAAAAACGATCTCTCTTCTTTATCAATAACGAATTGAACCATATTCCAATTCCTGAAATTATTTGTCGTTCACCAATATGCCTCTCTTTCTCCCCCCCCCCCCCCCCAAAAAAAAAAAAAAAAAAAAAAAAAGGAAAGAAAAAGAAAGAAAGAAAGGAAAATGTTTTAATGTTTGTATCATATGGATATAACCCCTTCATGCAATGATCCTCAAATAAAGCGAAAGAAATGTTGTACGCAAGTGCCACTGTTTTCAGCTCGTACGCATCTGTCTTGAACGCATCTGTCACAACACCATCTCGGCTAAACAAAACTTTGCTTATTAGTACAGCCTAATCTATGCATACAACATAGTACATTTTTGACATGAGCATAAAAAAATTGTATGCATACCTAATTCTGAAAGCACATCACTGGCGGGTGTACTTGTTAGTATATTTATTCATAAAACAAACTAGTACACTTTTTAATGAATACAGAACATTCTAAAAACATTTAACAGATCCAAATATAATACGTTGCTTTAAATAAAACGGGAGAAACTAAAGCAGATGCTGTTAAGGCAACAAAGCACAAAGGATTTAAAAAAATAAACAAAAGAAAAGAAAAACTACATACACTTTATTAAATGTTAAATCTAATAAGTGACAAGATCTATTAAAAATCAGGATTTCTACACTACATTTTCTTAAATTGAAATTGCATAAAATGCAGGTTTTTCTTGATTAGTTTAGTATTTAGTTTTTACCTATAAAACCTTTATAAATAAAAGAAATAAATGAAATAAATAAATAAAATAAACATGGAAAATTGAATCATGAATATGTTTAGAATTAAAAGAGTGTGTGTTAAATAATATCTATAATGTATACAGGGAGCAAGGCAAAGTCGCAAGGAGATTTTTATTATCTCCGCAACCATTGGTCACAGACATATACTTTCAATTACAAAATATTAAAAAAAATATACAGGGTTAACAAGAAATAAGTTGCTCACTTCAGAGGTCTCTAGAATCCGTCCTATTGGTCCAAATGAGGTAAAATTTTAACTACAGATAATTCAAATGATGCGCTTGACATTTATTAAATAATACAAATTTCCGCCGATAGATGGCGCTATAACACAAAAGGTACTTATTTGCATATATTCAAAACTAGAAACCGCGTTTGTGTTTCAGCGCATGCCTATTAGCATTGTTCTTTGGATAAAGGACAATATCTACGGTCAAAGGCCATCAACTCTTCCTGATCTGAAGGACAGCATTCGGCGCCATGTTTTAGGCATTCCGGCAGATTTACTCCGGTCAGCTGTTGAAAATATGATGATGCGATTACAGCACATTGTTGAACATTGAAGGGTATCATATTGAGCAGTTTTATTAAAGTTAATTTATTTTTCTGGCATATTTTTAAAGCATATTAAATATGGCTAGGTGTATTACAGTGCCACCTACCGGCGGAATTTTGTACTATTTTTTTTATTTAATAAATGTAGAGCTCAAAATTTGAATTATCTGTAGTTAAAATTTTATGTCATCTGGACCAATAGGACGGATTCTAGAGCCCTCTGACGTTGGCAACTTATTTCTTGCTAACCCTGTATATAACCATTTATGATATGGCATGTTTAAATTATTATTATTTTTTTTAATTATAAAATCTATTTTTTAATACAATCCCTAGGTCTCTGTAGTCATGCTTAGTAAAAGTTGACACTCATCCTAACTAACGTAACATAGAAAGTTTCACTTCTGTGCTCCTAAAATTGACCGAGTTATTTAATTTCAAAGTTTGAACTTTGTTTTTTTCGCATTTTTTCGGGCTTTATTAGGGTGATTTTTAATCGACCCTGTAATAAAGGTCTAAAAAAGTGTGAAAAAAATTTCATGTCTATGTATTATTATGCCTGCAACCAATGGTTGTGGAGAAAAAAGGCTTCCTCGCAACATTTCTTTGCACCCTGTATTTTAGACTGCTTTTTTTTTCCAAGGACAATTCTGCTTCTACATTACCTACCAATAGGTATTTGGACACTTTCGAGTTTAGACGTTTTGTCAAATATCTAGAAAAGTTCTTTAAGAATCATCTTGAAACTTTGGTAGTGTAAAGAACATGTTATACCTCACACATTTCAACAAAAGTTCTTTCCTGAATAGGAAAAGGGGAGCAGTAAAAAATTAAAGAAAAATCAAAATGATTTGCATCACCCTGTAAAAAAGGAATGCTTCAAATGCGTTTTGGTTGTAGCATGTTATTATGAAAATACTTCTGATTATCTGTATAACTTTTTATGGGGCTACCATATATATTCATGGAGATATAAAGGTTTCTTTAAAAAAAACTGCAAGAAATATTGTCACTTTTTTAATTATGACAAGTATTAGACTCACTGAAAAGCCATTTTCAGGAAACTTGACATACAATATTAGACACAGCATACTGCAATCATAATTCAAAAATGTTAAATATCTTATGAAATACGAGCACATTTACTAAATAATTTTTAACTAAGTATGCGCAAGTTTTATAAAAAATTTCATTTGTCTAATTTAATAGCCAAAAGTATTGAGTTACTTACATGAAAACCCCAAACAAATATCCTGTAAATTCAGAAAGGTTATGAGTTATAGAATGAATAGAATTTCAGTTTCTCTCGAAATAAAAGCTGACCTATAAGGGGTTTTACTCACATATTTATTTAGATTCAATCAAAGCCCAATGGTAATACAGTATTCACTGATTGTAAATAAATATTGATAAAGCCCCCTATCATCTTCCTTTTATTTTGAGAGGAACCGAAATTTTGTTCATTTTATAACTCATAACTGTTTGAATTTACACGATATTTGTTTGGAATTTTCATATAAGTAGCTCAATATTATCGGTTATTATATTAGGCAAATGAAATTTCGTTAAAGCTTGCGTAAGCGTAGTTAACAATTATTTAGTAAAAGTGCTCATGTTTATTGAAATTTTATTTTTCCGACTGAGTGAAAATAATGCCTGGACCGGGACTCGAACCCCGGATCTTTGACTTACAAGGTCAAGGCTCTACCGATTGAGCTATCCAGGCCGACATCCTGGTCAGCATTACTCACTCAGACAACCTTTTTGGCAGAAACAATCTGGTCTATCATTTAGATAGCTCAACAGAAATAAGCCGCAGGAAATGGAAAACACCATTAAACAATGGGAGAAAGAAATACAATTTTCTAATAAAATCACACAATCAACTGTGGAAGAAAATCATATTTATTGAAATTTAATTTTTCCGACTGAGTGAAAATAATGCCTGGACCGGGACTCGAACCCCGGATCTTTGACTTCAATCCAATCTTCTGCCAATAAGGTTGTCTGAGTGAGTAATGCTGACCGGGATGTCGGCCTGGATAGCTCAATTGGTAGAGCCTTGACCTTGTAAGTCAAAGATCCGGGGTTCGAGTCCCGGTCCAGGCATTATTTTCACTCAGTCAGAAAAATAAAATTTCAATAAATATGATTTTCTTCCACAGTTGATTGTGTGATTTTATTTTTAAAAAAAAGAAAAAAAAAGTGCTCATATTTCGTAAGGTAATTAACATTTTTGCAGCATGATTGCTGTATGCTGTGTCTAATGTAATATGCTAAGTTTCTTAAAAATGGATTTGCAGTGGGTCTAATACTCTATGTGTTATAATTAAAAAAGTGGCAATATTTTTTTGTAATTTTTTAATTAAACCGTTATATATCCATAAAAATATGTGGTAGCCTCATATGCATTTAGACAGATAACACTGCTCGGCATGAAAACTTCCCCCAACACCATTTTTGCAAATTCTTATGTAAAATAACCTCCTGATTTCGAATAGGACGCCCATTTTGCCCTATCATCCACCGTTTTTTAGGGACGGCCCTCTAATTTTATCACTTTTCGGTGATTTTATGGCTATAAATTTGATTTTTAGGAGAGAGGAGGATTATTTTAACTGTTAAATATATCTGAGGGGCTACAGAGTTAGAAAATTCTGAAACATGAACATTTGCGGCAAGGGGAAAATTTAGGGGGGATTTGCCACTCAAATTATGTATTACATTTCTTATATTTTTTTAATCTGTTATTACCCTAACAGCACAAAATGTTTGAGAAACGTAACATTCATATAACATGGAAACATTCTAAATATTACAGAAACGTTCAGTTTGATTTCCGATTACTTTCATAAACGTAGAAATGCCCGCGATCATCGTAACAAAAAAAATCGGATACGTAACAGAAACGTTTCAATCACATAACAGAGAGAAGGCCGAATGTTTCAGAAAGGTATCAGAGAGCCTATTAAATTGTGTTACGTTTTTGAAAGTTTGTAAGCATTTTAAAACATAACTGAAACATTCTGTGCTGTATGGGTAATGTTATTTATTAAACATTATATTTTTTTGTTTTTAGGTGCCAAATTAATTTTTTTTCATTCTCAAAATCAAATTCATGGTCATAAAATTGCCGAACAGTGATAAAAACTGAGGGAGGGTGTGGTGTACCTAGAAAATGGTGCGAAACGGTTGGTGACTGGGCAAAATGGTAACCATATTCAGATTCAGAAGGTCATTTTACATAAGAATCAGCAAAAGTGGTATGAGAGCTCAATTTTTTTTTTTTTTTTCTGAGCGCAGTGTAATTAGAAGTATCCTCATAATTACATGCTACAATTAAAACGCATTTTAAGCAATACTTTTTACAGGGTGATGCAAAATATTCTGAATATTCTTTAATATTTTATTGGTCCCCTTTTCCTATTCAGGAAAGAACTTTTGTTGAAATGTGTGAGGTATAACATGTTCTTTACACTCCCAAAGTTTCAAGAGGATTCCTAAAGAACTTTTCTAGGTATTTAACAAAACGTCTAAATTCAAAAGTGTCCAAATACTTATTTAGTAGATAGTGTATTCTTTAATCATAATATTCCTTTTAAATTTATAGTCTTATTTTAAGATAAAAATTGCTGTCAAGTATTAGCGTTATGCAATTTTCTGGGCCGTGCGAAACCTAATACAGTTGAAACTCGTTAACGTGAACACTGTTAACGTGAA
Organism: Salticus scenicus; assembly: GCA_963930645.1. NCBI lineage: Eukaryota > Metazoa > Arthropoda > Arachnida > Araneae > Salticidae > Salticus > Salticus scenicus. The sequence continues at coordinate 230,246,855 of OZ005661.1, forward strand.
TTACTTTTAACATGTACTGTTTCCACAATCCCCGTCAAAATGAAGATTTGTTTAGTTATATGAAGATTAATTACTGATAGCATGAACTATTGATAACATGAACAAATTTTTTATCCCCCTTGAGATTCACGTTAACGAGGTTCGACTGTATATATATTATAATGTGCGCATAATATGTATGTATAGCTGCATGAGTATTATATATGTATATTTATAATGTACGTACATTAATTTTAAAATATTAATATAACCAATCAAAATGTGTATCTAGGTGTGCGTGTATATTAAAACGTTTGTGTATGCATGTGTACGTAGTGCAATAATATTTAAATGTGTGTGCCAGATATTTTAAAAGGAATGGGATAAAAAGGTGATCAGGGTACGATGTATAAAACAGATTTATTTAGCAAATGGAAATACAGCGTGAAAGTACAAGTCCAGGAATTATATCTGGCAAGAGTGAAATATTTTCTAGATACATAATCGCTACCATAGGCATTGTAAACCCTATAATACCGGCAACATGTTTGTGTTTAATTTAATTTTAAATTTTATAGATATTCTTTGATTTTGTTTCCATCTCTTTAAAAAAAAAAGAAAAAAAAAGGTAAAATTGAGTTTCAAGAATCTTGTTTAATCACTCTAATTCGATGTTTCTTACATCGTAACAGTTATTACTCCGGTGTTTATTACCTGTTCAGGAAGAATAAATATAGGATGGAGATGGAAGTTCAGGGAGTTTAACGTTTGGAGTGAGTAAATTTAACGGCGCATTATAGCTACGCTGTGAGCAATTAGGGATTGTCTGTGCATAGCCTCCTAAATTAGATGCCTGTCGCGTGGCTCAGAAACTTGGCAACAGTTGAAACGGTACACAGTGCCACCTGGTACAGATTGCGCGACATTTTTATTCAACAGCCACCAAACATTTTTAAAAGTGGGATATAATATACATAAAAGGCGAATAGAATCGAAGAAACATCGATTATATAATAATATCATATATCACTTCTTAAAATTATTGGTGACAGTTGAATAAAAAAGTCGCCCAATCTGTAACAGGTGGCGCTGTCCACCGCTTCAACTGTTGCCAAGTTTCCAAGCCACGCGGCAGGCATCTAGTTCAGGAGGCTATGGTCTGTGTTTTGCCTCTAGGAATGAACCAGACTATCACAATTTTCAATATAATAAAGTGTGATTTTTGTAGAAAATGCTGTGCATAGATTTAAAAAAAAAAAAAAAAAAAAAAAAAAAAAGTAGTTTATAGATTTGTAGTAAAGAATTCTAGCAATATTGCATCATAGTTCGATAATTTTAAACTATTATGCTGTTATTGAATAACGAAAATAAAGTGTAATAAACGCCATTTTAAAATGAGTTTATATGCTATTTAAATATGCAATAAATAAAAATGAGCTACATTCTAATAAGAAATTTAAATGGTACGTTGAGGCGGCTGATCTGTATATCCACGAGTTATTGGTGGGTGATACAAACATACCATTTAAAAAAGGAAAACCACAAACCAGGCAGGGCTTAGGGAATTCTCACTTCCAGTAATTATTTACCTTCGGTGGCCACATATCATCTCGCCTCTTGATTTTGCTTGGCAGTATTTCAATTTTGGGTGATTCTGGCACCTGTTGAATACAAGCATTAGAACCCAAAATACTTTTTGGGTCGGACTCAGGAGGGAGGGGAGGGTGACAATTAAAATAATAAAAATAATAACCTTTTCTTATTATAGTATATCCTCATTTCAACAAATAAAGGTTAATTGTTAGAACTCTTAACGTAATTAGATATCTCTTGAAATAGTTACTATATACAAAGTGTTTCAAAATCTTGATTTCGGTTTTAATTTGTTAAATATTGACCTTAGAAATTACGTAGCAAATTACAAATATGTGTAAAAAATGATACATAGCTTCATAATATTGGTCAAAAATCTCGAAGTATACAATTTCAAGAGATACAGTTTAAATTTTTGCATAAAAACATTACCAATAAGTGAAATGTACCCCACATGCTAATAAAGTGGTGTACATAAGCATCATAAAATGTTTCTAAGTCATGAAAAGAGGAAGAAGCTCGCGTAAGCAATTTTTCAATGTCTCGAACCATAAGTTCGTCGTCCGAATAAAGGATACAACTAAATAAGCTTCCAGTAGTTGCATACAAATAATGAGTGGAAAGAATGAAAATGTAAATGAATAAAATGTTTTTACAATTTTATTTGCGACTAATCCATCGTCAAATTTACTTAACGGTCCTCTTCACTTACCGTCGCCGGAAGCCCGAGCCAATGTTATTCTATGGAGAAATTTTCTTTACAAATAACTTATTAACTAATACATATTTTTAAATTCTGTTTTCACATTCTGAAAATTCCCAACTGTTCAATGGACGGACCTTTTTTTAAAAATGTATTTTTTTTTTTTTTTTTTAATATTTTATTTTGAAATTGCAAAATGAAAAAAAGTCACATATTGAAAATTCGTATTTTGCAGCTTCAAAATAAAATATAAAAAATTAAAAAAATATTTTTTTAAAAAAGGTCCGTCCATTTAACAGCTGGGAATTTGCAGAATGGGAAAACAGAATTAAAAAATATGTATTAGTTAATAAGTTATGTGTAAAGAAAAATTTCCCATAGAATAACATTAGCATCGGCTTCCAGCGACGGTGAGTGAAGAGGGCATACTTAAGCATACCTCTTAAATTATTTATGATTTTTTTGTGTATGAGTATTAAGGTATCCGCCTTATTTTACTTATTGGAAATTTTTTGTATGGGGAGGGGTCATGAAAATTTAAATTTTTAAATTCTTCACACTGAATACATTGAAATTTTTGAAAACTTTCTTGAAATGATGTACTTTTACCTTTGTAGTTTGCTGCATTTCCCTAAGATCAATATATAAAGAATTAATGCCAAGGTTAAGATGTTTAAAACACTCTCTGTTCAAATTATTTATCAACAGATTTTGGCAAGAAAAATTAGTTTAAGGGGACTCTCTCTATCGTCTCCGAAAGCCGAAGCCAATGTAATTCTATGGGAAATTTTGCCCCATTATAATTCATTAACTAATGCATATTTTTAAATTCGGTTTTCACTTTTCGAAAATTCACAACTATTAAACAATTTATCGCTTTCTAAAAATTGATGTTTTTTTTATTTTTAAGATTTCATTTTTAAACTTAAAAATGAAAATTTTCACATTGTGAAAATTCACATTTTACAACTTCAAAATAAAATATTAAAAATTTAAAAAATAATTTTTATAGAGCGATAAATTGTTTAATAGTTGTGAAATTTCTGAATGCGAAAACGGAATTTAAAAATATGTATTAGTTAATAAGTTATAATGGGGCGAAATTCTCCATAGAATTACATTGGCTTTGGCAAAAAAAGTAAGTCTTTTTTAATTTATAAACTGATTTTTCAAACTTAAATGGCAGAAAATAAATGTAAATGATAATGACACAAAGATTGGATTATTTATGCATCTTCAGAACGGGCTTATTATTTACACATTTCGCACTGAAACAGGTTTACCATTTCTTTAAAGTTAAATATGCTTAACCTCAGGTAAATCTAAAAGCATATATATATATATTAAATAAATAAAAATAAATAAACAAATAAATGAAATGAAAAATCCAAAAGGGAAGTGTAGACAACTCTGAAAGATATTTTTTCTAACTATGAAATTTTGAAGTAACTACTACGGGGCAATATTTACTCATACGTAAGCAAGAAACCCGTGTTTTTCCTATGTTGAACCAGCAACTCCTATAGAAATGCCTCCGGACTGAGCTTCACAACAGGGAAAAGCAGAAGATTAAATCTAATAAATATATATTATAGATACTATAAGGAGTGCTGATTGAATGTAATCGGCCTATCTTCCATGACGTGAAGCTCAGTTCGGAGGCATCATTACAGGAGGTGATGGTTGAATCTTATTGCTTTACATTTTCACATTTGTGATTTTGTGTGTGTGTGTGTGTGTGTGTGTGTTTACTGTTTTACGCATTTTTCTGCAACCACAGCAGCATATAATTATTTAGAAAATAGCAAATAAATATGCGCAGTGTTCCATGAGGGAAAAAAGCACGCACCCACAAGCGTGAAAACACACACACAAAATGACACCAGTAAAATGGCATAGCAAATTTGTATAAGGTAAATAAATGCCGTTGAGATGGGGGAAATCAGTATGTGGGACATGTTAATCTCGTGTATTCGGTTCGCGTCTACCCACGTATTATACTGTATAATTCAACAACGGTGATAACTTTTTAAATGACTATTGTCATTATATAACTCATCCCAAAATTGCTTTTCAAGGTGCCTGTGTACCCGCTATCGTACAATAGACTGCTAACACATGAAAATTTTTTGTCATGTAATAGTTAGTACTACCAAATTGAATATTTGGAAAGAACTGTTTGTCAGTATTTTAAAGAAGAATATATTGCACATATTGCTATTGGTTTGTTTATTTATTTAATTTATGTATTTCATTGATAACACTTTTATTATTATTATTACATTTAACCATTATTTATAGTTGCACTGTTCTTTTTTTCAGCAAACAAAGTTAAATACGTTTTAAAAACTTAAAATAATAATAACAACAACAATAATAATAAACCAATATTCAGTATAGGGATATAATGTTCTGCACTACAAAAATGATGAATATTTCCCCAAATTATTAAATTTTGCAGTTACTATTACAGGATAAAATTTCCCCATACTTTAACGTAGAATATAGTGCATTCAAAATGGCGGATACACAAGCTTCTTTTCGTTAAACACACCCTTTCAATAACTGAGACACAGTGTAATCTATTCGATACTGATTTCATCGCAAAAGTTAAATTTTACATCCTATATGAAGAATGTACCTCAGACATAATTATCGAAGAATTTCGGGAAAATGCTTATTTTTTCTTCCGTTAGAAATATTATTTTTCCGAGACAAACGGCGACGATTCCGTTTCTTGTATTCTAAATTTAGAAAGGCAGAGTTAGCATTTCCTCCTGAGCAAAATAGGGAAACAGAAACTAAAGAAAGATTTTTTAGGGACGCATTTGACTCGACGCATGATATTCAATGTCTTCAAAGAAAAGAAGGAAAAAAAGAAGACCACAAATATTCATTTTTCCCTAAGTTTTCTTATATTTACAACCCACATACTTTCAGTTACAGGGATTAATTATGTGTACAGTAATATAGTGTGTTCTAAAAAAATTGATCTTGGCTTTAATTCATAAAATATAGATCTTAGACACGTTTTATAAATTCAAAAGTTGTGTAAAGAAGATATAGAGCTTTCTTAAATGAATTAGATATATCAATGGATGCAATTTCAAGCATTACAAAATCTAAATTGTTATACGGCCCCCGTCAAAGAGCTATCAATGTGTAAACTGTTTCTCATGTCTTAGTTAGGTCATGTACAAAATTTCAGCATTAGTCCTTAAATTTGCTATGAAACAAAGTTGTTTGTACGGGAGCTGTATAAAAGTTTAATTTTTTTTATATTCTTCAAATGGAATCCACTGAAATGTTTATTGATTTTATGAAATTCTGAAATTATTATTATTAGGGTCAGGTGGGGGTAAAGTGGGTATGCTTAAAAAAAACTGCTACATATTTAAAATAATACAATATTTTTAATTTTTTCTTTTTCTTTTGTATTTTTTAGATGGTTACACATTTTTTCCGCTACAGAAAAATATAGTGTCAACTTAAAAATTATCGTTTTTAATTTAAATCATTGTTCTACTTCCAACACGTTTCAGCTATTTACTGTTCCAAACTTTTTTCTCCCTCTTTTTTATAGGAAAATTATAAATATTTTACAAAAGAATAAGAAACATAAAGTATCCGAAAACATTTATTCACTTGATGGTAAATTAAATTTATTGTATTTCGTATTCTATGGAATACTTTATCAAGTGGGGTAAATTGGGTATAGCATTAGGCTTAATTATGGCTAAATTATTATATAGGTCATTCTCGCGAAAGCTGTCATTATGAGAAAATTGAAAGGAATGAAAAGCTTTGAATTTTTTTTTAAACAGATATATGTAATAGCTACATTAGAAAAATATAAATCCTGCATATATTTCTCAATATTAAATTAATAAATTAATTCGGAATACTGAAAAGTGACAGAATGATAGTTATAATAAGAGGATGATATTTTATTAGAATACACTACTTTTTACCACTTTTTTTTTTTCATTTTGTGCAAAATAAAGGTATTAAAACACGAAAATTTCTGGAAATACCTCTCATAGAACTCAATGCTTTGTAATTATTTCGGGTATCCCTGTATACAAACGAGTGGTTGTATTTCCTCCATTTTCAATAGGAAACATCCCTATACTTAACATGAATAAAATATATCAATTTCCAAGAATTCCATAAATATTTACGAGAGTTGGAGCGCGGACTAGTAGACAGACAGACAAACCGATGTCATAAACTCTTTTCAACTTTGTTGGAGAATGTTAGGAACACTTTTCAGCTTTGTCGGAAAGTTTTAAAAAAGATTTATCTGCAAATTTGCTCCCTTTTTATTAATTACTCACATTAACCCACAGACTACTCACTTTATCCCATGTCATGGGGTAATGTGGGTATAAAACTTAGTCTATTTCAAATCATTATTATTTTTTTATTTTTAAGTACTGAGTCAAAAATTCAAGCGCTGTATGTTCTCAACACTTGTAATGTATATATGCAACAAAAAGTTACCTAATTTTTTGAAATCTTATATTAATTTTATTCTACTGATTTTCAAAAACGGTGTTTTTATACTCATACTACCCCACCTGACTCTATTCATTTTTATAATTTTTTATGCCAAAGACTCTCATTTAGCGTATTAAAATCAAAGTCAACGTTTTACTAACACTCTGTATATTAATTCAAATTTTTCAAACGCCACAATATATCTAGGACTTTTTATGTTAAAAGTTTTTATGATTTAATTTTCTTTATTCTTAAAATTTAATTATTTGAAAATGTTGATCGATTTTAGAAAATTGTCTCCCTTTTTCATGCATCTTTGTAATTTCTTACGTATGTCTAAGATCAATATTTCACAAAATTTAACTCGAGGTAAATTTATTACGATTTACCCTTTACCTTTAACATAAACTATATGACTTATGATATTTAACATAAACTTCTATGACATAATATAAACAATTGCTAATATTTTTGTTAATTCACCTTAGGAGGCCAGACATCATCCCGTCTTCTAATTTTAACTGGAACTGGATCTGGGGGAGGTGTCGCTGCCTCTTCTTCTTCCTCTTCTACCTCTTCTTCTTCTTCTTCTTCGTCCTCGTATTCTACTTCTTGATCGACTTCAGGCATCTTCTTTTGTCGATGAGGCGTCGAAGTCTTGTCGATGGGATGTCGAAGAAATCGGATCGGAGAAAATCGATTGTTCCCTTTCTGTAAATTCTTTTATCGGATCACCTGGATAAAATATAATGTTATTATTTTATAGAATGCTATTAATATCCAAACCGAACTTTTAAATGAGAAAGAAAAATTAAGAGGTTTGCATAGATTGTAAGACATTTTCCAACTGTACTTAATCGTTACGCCATTTAACATTCGATGTATTTTACTGCAACTTAAAGTATATTATCTTATTAATTATGTAGGAAAATCCATGGACCTATTATAAAAGTGGACGGGACAATGGCAACCTTTTTCAGTGGCAAAGATAACTCATAAAAAAGTCACGTAACTGTTGAACTACAGGAAGCCAAACTGGCCAATATTGAAATTTTCTCGCCATGCTCTAAACTACTACTTTTCTTAAGCAGACGATATTTTTCCCTTTTCTTTGAAAGTTCTTATTAAAATTTTTATTTTCTTTAAAAGTTAGATTGTTTTGAATTTAAAAGGAATTTTATAGTAATTAGCTTTAAAAGTCCTAGAAGTTATGTAATATAAGGATTTTATTTCACAGGTAAGATTCTTTTTAATACTTTAATATTTCGTTCTTTTTAAGTAATTATTTTTTTAAATGTTTATAATTGCTTTCTTTAATTCTTTAAATTGAATTAGTTTAAATATATTATACCTTACGCGCTTTCAAAAATGTCCATGTTTATTTATGAGAATTAAAGCGATTACAGATAAACCGAAGTTATAAACACATTTGAACTTTGTTGGAAACTGTTAATAACAAGGTAAAAAAAAAAATTCAGCAGCTGTAGTGTTTTACGCAAGTTTCGCTCGCTGTATCTTTTAATAATAATAAAAACAGTAATATTTATATTCAGACAAAAGAGTTAAAAGCACTTTTGAACTTTGTTGGAAAGTGTTAATAACAAGGTAAAAATAAATTTCAGCAGCTGTAGTGTTTTACGCAAGTTTCGCTTGCTGTATCTTTTAATAATAATAAAAACAATAATATTTATATTCAGACAAAAGAGTTATAAACACTTTTGAACTTTGTTGGAAAGTGTTAATAACAAGGTAAAAATAAATTTCAGCAGCTGTAGTGTTTTACGCAAGTTTCGTTTGCTGAATCTTTTAATAATAATAAAAACAATAATATTTATATTCAGACAAAAAAGTTATAAACACTTTTGAACTTTGCTGGAAAGTGTTAATAACAAGGTAAAAATAAATTTCAGCAGCTGTAGTGTTTTACGCAAGTTTCGCTTGCTGTATCTTTTAATAATAATAAAAAATAATAATATTTATATTCAGACAAAAGCGTTATAAACACTTTTGAACTTTGTTGGAAAGTGTTAATAACAAGGTAAAAATAAATTTCAGCACAGCTGTAGTGTTTTACACAAGTTTCGCTTGCTGTATCTTTTAATAATAATAAAAATAATAATATTTATATTCAGAACAAAAAATCGCCAAAAATGCGATAAATGCCAGAAAAGGTAAGCTTTTTTCAGCACTCACGTGTTTCGTCTTTGCCACCTTTACTTATATTCCCTTAATAATGGAATGCTCCGTCCCCTCTTATAATAGGTCTAAGGGAAAAACTCTTACAAAAACTATTTGTATAGCGTTACTTTTGGAAAGAAAGCTGAAAATAGATTCATTTTCCATAACTCCGCACATTGACTAAAAATTGCAAATGTATCCAGGGCCTTATTAACTTCCAGCGAGACCCAGGGCACGCACACGCTCCCCCCCCCCCCCCCTCCCACCCAAAATAACAGAATTTTGCATTTTACGATACCATTTTTTGCCATTTTTAGAGACAAAAAAGGCAAAATAATATTTTAAGGTTATTTTTAGGGGTCCCTGCTATTCAGGGCATGGGGCACGTGCCCTGCATGCACCTGTGTTAGCCAAGCCCTCAATATACCCTATAGTACACTTAAAATCTTATTAATAAAAGCGAAATGGCGCCTTTTTTTTGCCTTTTCTCCTGTTAGCTGTCTCCAGAAAAGTTTACCATATTTACAGACGTGACATTTGGTACACACATAGTCTGTACTAATGTCTTCGTATGCACCTCAAAGCTGACTTTTTAAATCTCTAATTAGGAAGTAAGTTATTAATTAAAAACTTCGTGTTTATTGCGATTTTTTGCATTTTCCCCCGACATTTTTCTTTCAGTTGCAGTTTCAAGTGTTGCCAATAAAAGTAAATGCTTAAAACCTTTTAATTTCATTTATTTATTAACAATAAACGGAAACATTTTTCGACACGGGCCTTCCGCGGCCGAGTGGTTATGTCGCCACACTGCTAATCGCCTTCGAGCGTAGGAGAACGGGTTCGATTCCCGTGCTGGCCCTGGGTGTTTTTCTAATTCTTCGTCTTGTAATTCTGTCATGTGCTATCTGTCTTTATCTGACGAAGATTTACAAGCGGACTTCGAGTTAAGCATACAAATTTGATGTATATGTGCTATCAATACGCAATCGAAGTGATGACGTCACTGACCGTCCGTGAATGCAAGAAAAAAATTTCCTATGTTAATCGCCCATTGGATTTTTTGTAAAAAAATATTAAAAATCGAGGAAAATTATTTCCCGATTTTAATCCCCATATTTAGGTATAGATAACTAATAGTTATCGTATGCATATGTTAGATTAAGTTATTTTGCCGTCAAATTGACAAAATTTTAATTTTAAATTTCAAGACTCTGTCATCCTTGGCGTTTTTTGTATTTGGCGACCAAAAACGTAATTCAAAAATATACATGCCAGATGTATATTTTCGTAGTATATATTGTACGAAATATCGTTTCATATTATTCATTACTCTCTTAACATAAGTTGTTAAAATAACCATGATTTTTGAAAGGAATTAAATATGTTCGCCAAATAATTTGGTGATTCTTTTTTTTTCCCGCCAAGGATGACAGATATGAAATCTATTCCGCTACAACATATTAGTATCTTATATCAGATACTTTATTTAGACATTTGAAAACAAATTTGACTTCAAATTATGATAGAATATTTATAATTTTTCTTTTAATTAGTATATTAGTTGGATATTTATTGTATAAATATCATCTTTGGAATGAAATGCTTATGTTTTCAATCGAATATGGAAGTTTGCCATTTTTTTTTCTAGAGTTTTGAAATTTATAATTCTAATTTTACCAATTTTACAGCAAAATCAACTTAATGTAACGAATGCACACGGTAACTAATACATATATATATCTATATATGGGGATTGAAATCGGGAAATAATTTCCCTCGATTTTTAATAATTTTTTACAAAAATCCAATGGGCGATTAACATAAATATTTTTCTTGTATCCACGGACGGTCAGTGACGCCACATTTCGCTTGCGTATAAACAAACCAAAAAAAAAAAAAAAAAAAAAAAAAAAAAAGTTATCAATTTCTCTACACGCAAATAAAAAAAAACATATAATTAAATATGAATAATAATGTATTATCAAAAATTTTTGATAAAAAATTCGTTATAATAGATTTATTTATTTATTTTAAAAATATGATTTTATATTAATTAAATAGTCTTATATGTTTATTTTCTTTGATTTTATCGTCTGCAAAGTAATGTTGTACAGCTTTAATATAGGACCTCCTTTGGGGACTTTTAATATATATATATTGCCATTTTAGCGATGAATTAAAATGGCTATCACGATTGTATAAGTAAAGACCTTCGTGAGAAGCGTCCGATCTATTTCGGTGCCAAATTCGCCAAGAAAATCTTATATTAAAGCTGTACCCTAATGTAAATCTATATTTAGTTTATTTTAAATATTATCCATATTTCTAATCAACATACTAAAACTCCAATAACTAAATATCATTTACATTTTATTAATGGTTGTATATTCCGGTACTTTTTCATGGTTCTGATTTGCTGAAAACAGTTGCCAATCAAAATATATTTATTTAAACGTTTCAATTATTCATTTAAAAAAAAAAAAAAAAAAACATTTAAATATAGTGATTAAACGTGATTAATTATCGAGATTTTTGTGAAGTTTTTAACCGCGATATGTTCCCTTTCACCCTCCTAGGGGGAAAATCAAAAATTCTGCTGTCTTTCCATTCAGTGCGTCATAAGGTTCTATACAATGTCATTATTCCTACTATTAGTTCACACTAATCACACTCTCCCTATATCTTGTACAAATCTTGCAATCTATTTTTAACTAACTTCCCGACTAGCTGGACATTTGAAATTTTCACAGTAGCTCGGAACCCGGTGACAACACAATACTTCGAAGTCCGATTTTCGAATTTTCGATTAGTTTTCTTATAATTAATTAAAATAAGAAAATAATAACATCCTAATAGCGTTAAAATATCCATTAAAATATTAGCTATAATTTAATTGTTGCCAAAAAAAATTTACGAGTTCATTTTCTTTCGACATAAAAATAAATACATTTAATTAAACGTGAACATTAAAAATATATAAAAAATTAAATTATGCATCTCACAAAAATGGACGTCATTACCACTTTAAAATTTTTATGCACATTGATAAGAGCTCTATGATTCATCAGAAAATTTAAAACATGGTATATAAAAAGTTTTTTTTTTTTTTTTTTTTTTTTTTTTAATCTTTTAATTATTTTTATTTCATTTTTTACGCGCGCTTTTTATTTCCTAATTCAAAATTTAAAAAAAAAAAAAAAATTGAAAGTGTCTGTAAGTAGGAATTGACTTAAAAAATTTTCTTTTTGTATTACTTGTCTAAATTCCAGTCGTGCGTTTGATAATGGATCTTTTTTTTTTTTTTTTTTTTTAATGTTAAATTAAACTTTATAACGTATTGTAGTAGTATATTTAGAATGAAATTACTGCCATTTCATGGGAAATCGGGTAATTCAAATTAAATATAGGAAATAGCATGATGGCGAATACTATGTATAGTGTTGTTCAATTTAATCGCGATTTCTAAATTAAAGTCTAAGGGTAAGGCGTTGGTTGACTCAAGCAATAGGTAGGCACTCTGACATATTGCAAGTGAGGAATACGCTGCCGAAGACAGCGGAGACCCGAAGAATGTTTTTGTGCGATTTTAATGGATTTCTTTTTTAGTTTTTAGGACGGAGGACTATTAGTCTCAATCTACGGATAAAACGTTGTCGCCAGTTTTACGATGGTTGAACATTTATTGAAATCGAAAAATTATCGAAAATATAATTGAATAATTTGAAAGCGATGCTATAATTTGAAAAAAAAGAAAACTAATAGTCCTCCATACTAAACTAAATTCTGCTTTTGCCAGAATTTCTTTTTTTTTTTTTTTTTTTTTTTTTTTTTTTTAAGAAAAGAAAAGAAAATTAATATTAATCAGTATCGAAACGGACAGTATCGAAAAAGTTGAAGAAGCCCTTTTTCAGACAGAAATACATAATTTAATCTAATTTTTAATTGTTGCCATAAAAGTTTACGAGTTGATTTTAAGCTTTTTTGGAATGAAAAGAAATTTACGCGTAAATATTAAAATTGATATAAAACGTTGTGAAAAATTAAACTTGAGGATAAAATTGACGTCATTATAGCGCTAAAGGGTTTTTTTTTTCCCCCTTAATTTATTTATAAAGTAAAAACAATGATTCTTTCTTAAAAAAAAAATATATATATATATATATATATATATATATATATATATATCATTTAAATATAGTGACCAGCGAAGCAAAAAAGAAAAAAATATCTCATGCTGACATCACGTGACTTCCTTCAACACCCATTTATAATTATGTTGTTGTTGCTAATCCTAGCTGGTCAGCCATTGGTCTAAACCAGATCCATGACACCATAAACTTCAGAAAGTCCAAAGCATAAAAGGGAGTCAGTCCACAGCAAATACAAGTCCAAAGCATGGAAGAAGATGATCATGGGGTGGATTGAACGATGTTATCACCCACAAATGGTTTCCCCGATATCAAATTTAAGAGATTTCGAGTGTCCACTCAGCAGTGTTGACAATGCAGTCTGCTGGATACGACTACCCTCGATTGTAATAGCATCACCTGGCTACTTGCCACTATACGAGTCGTGTGCTGGAGAAGAACTCTTGGAAGAGGCAATGGTAGATTTAGTTCTTGAGTAGATCTCAAAAAAAAGGTCATAGTGCTATAGGTTAAAGGTTCTTAAGTTTTCACCTTACCATGATTTCAGCTACATCGTTGTCTACATCAGGCCAAAAATTCATAATTATACATAGTATTACGAAAACCTTGACATTTCTGTATATGTAAAAAGTGGTTCGCATATAAACAGGAAACTTGTAACCAATGAATGTAGTGTTCAAAATGTATTTTTAAACTTTTAAAAAATAGTTACAGATAAACAAACAATGATGTATAGTTACGGATTTTATGTACCATAAAGAAAATATCAAACATTACTTTAAATCTTTAAAAGTCGTTGGTTACTTACACTAACGACTAACCACCTTTTCTGTAATTTCCAACTACAGGAATTCAACAGGAATTTTTCAACAGAATTTTACTATACACATACATATACATAGCTGCTAACTTGTACTTTTTTTTTTTTTTTTTTTTTTTTTTTTTTTTGGCTACCAGGAATTTTTAATAGAAATTTTTTATAAGTTATTTGTGGTTAAACATGAAGAAAATTTTAATAAAGAAATACTGGTGTTAAAAAATCGTACAAAGTGTATCTATGCATATATGCACACACGCTGAAAAGAATTTATGTAAATATAGTGAAATATTTATACAGAGTCTTTGTAAATTTGCAGTCACTCTCACAAGGGAAATATGAATCAGTAAAATTACAACCAAACCTAGCTTAAATTAAAAAGCATATGGTTGAAAATATAGGATAGAGTGCAAATTTTACGTAAGATATGACTGTAAACTTTTTAGGTGCTTTTATCAAAAAATAGAGAAAAGAAATGGTCAGGACAAGAAAGCATAGTGTTGGGGCCAAGGTTTTGGATTCGTGTACATCAATCTTTATAGTCAGTATTTTTATTATTATTTTTTATTAATTTAATTCTCAATAAAAATTAAAAATGAATTATTCTACATCAGAAATAGTAATTTAAATCACTAAATATAGCCCTGTCTATAGTTAATTAAAATAACATTAGTTCTTAAACTATCGATTTTTTTAACATTTCCGTTTACTTTTCTTTGTAATCTTAAATAAGACTTAAGATAAATGATTCACAGTAGATTTTCGCTTGAAATTTTTAACAGTGGATTCACATATACATACACATTAAGGCTGACTGATTATTTTTATTATTTTTATTATTTTTTAATGAACTGAAAAAACTTCCAAATTGAACAAAATTATCGGTAAAAGGACAAGATACATCCAAAAATAAGTCGACAAAATAAATTTAGTTTTTTTTTTTAAAGAAACTATTTTTTTTCAGTGTATTTAATATTACAGACAACTTTTTCTCGCTATTATGTATGCATTATGAATCTAAAAATAATAATTTAAAAAATCTCTATTATCGGTAATTTTTTTTTTTTTTCATATTCCTCCTTTTACATAATATTGTGAGTCAAAAGTTATTAATCAATTAAAAATCTATTTTAATAGTGTTATTGTCTATCAAATATTGAAAATCTGTAAGTTATTTAAAAAAATAAAAAATCTTACGTCAGCTCATCTTAATACTTATATACGCCTTAAAAATAGCCAAAATGAATTCAAAATATTTTCACACATAAAACTACATACATCAAATTCTCACTTTTCTCCCCCAGAATTATATCACTTTCCTTAGATAGTAGTGATTCAAAATTAAAAAAAAGAGAGGAATTTTCCTAATTTTTTTTTTCAATTATTGTATTAAAATACTCAGGCAAGTTAATATCTTATGCTAGATGCCAAAAAAACACTTTTGAAAGAGTATGATGACAACTTTAATCATTGAATGATAAGCAGCTGAAGAACACTCAACTCTTCTCATCTAAATTTAGACTTATTAAGGCGTTCAACTCCTCTTCTTTATTTTTAGGCTAAAAGAAAAAAAGGTATTACGGCCTCGTCCCACATATTCTATCTTGGCTCGAGTCTTGAGTTCGACACTTCGATAAACTAGAACGAGCTAAGAAAAGGTCAAGTTTTTAGACAATTTAGTCATTTATTGTGATCGATTTCACTAGGAATTAATTTTTAAAAAGATAATTTAAAGTATAACCCAAACAACTATCTCATCTGGTTGGAAAAACAGATTGTAAAATTTTAAGGTGTGATAAACGAACTGTCGCATTTGAACGTTTCAAACTTGCATTAAAAATACAGTAAAATTTCGATTGTCCCAAAAAGTTTTAAACAAAAGATAATTTAAGAAAAAAAAAATGAAGAAAAATTACACCTTAAAAAATAATGGTTAAAATTCTACCTTAAGCGAAATTTAATTTTGTTTAAAAAATAAGGAATGCATAAAATTAAAAGACAGAACAAGTTACCTTGTGATCTCATCCATGATATTTGAAAGATAAGTCCACTGTCCAACTTTGGTTTGAATTAATTCAAGGTTTCATAAGTTATCGTAATGACAAGTTTCAAATGGCTGCCCTCAGAAACAAAATGACGGAGAAAGTTTCGCTCCAAACTCTTCCAAGATGTTTGATAGATAAGTTCGCTATTCAAATTTGGTGGGAATTAATCCAGTACTTCAAAAGTTATCATGATGATAAGTTTTTAAACGACAATCTGATTTCAAGCAATCCCCTTAATTTAAAGCGTCAGCCATTTTGAAACAAAATGACTTATCAAGTTCATTAATAAATTCGGTGGAAACCCTTATAGGGTCTATGTATACATCAAAATTTTAGCAAATCCGGTCTTAGATACTTAGATACCCTTTTTACAAAGTGGGTTTGAAATTTTCAAATGACCGACATTTGGATATAAAATGGCGGTGCTACTTGGTTAACAATCTCATACAAGGTATTTGTGAGATAAGTCCACTCTCCAATTTTGGTTTCAGTTGTTTCATTATTTCGGAAGTTATCGGGTAGAAAATAGTAGTTATCTTAATATATATAAATCTCGTGTCACAATGTTTGTCCTCAATGGACTCCTAAACCACTTAACCGATTATAATAAAATTCGCACACCATGTGCAGTTCGATCCAACTTGAGAGATAGGATAGTTTAAATCTCAAATTATAGTCGCAATTTTAATTTATTGCTAATTATTTGTCTGTTATTATTTGACAGTCACAATTATCTGTTAACTCCAAATGATTCTAACAGATGTCGATACCTTTCGACTGGGTTGAAATGAAAGCTGAAATATATTTGGTGCTGCCATCTACACAAAGAATCTTCAACTTTTTAACCTATTAATAAATTTCGTACAATTCAATTATTTCCACTTTTTAAATTTTTGGTGTTAGCATAGCCGGCCACGTGTTACTTAGACTGAAGTGTAAATTGAATTCATATTATAATGAAGATAATACAGTGAAATTAATCCTGTTTTTTACTTATTTGTGCTTCATTGATCAAAACTTTATAATTTAATCTGTATATATATATAAATTACGTGTCACGATGTTTGTCCGGGGTAAACTCCTAAACTAAGGAACTGATTTTGATGAAATTTTGCACACTGTGTGCAGTTTGATCCAACTTGAGAGATAGGATAGTTTTTATCTCAATTTATTGTCACAATATTGTTTTATTGCAATTATTTGTTAATTATAGACCTTTATTAAAGTTGCTCCAAAATATCTGTGAGTTCCATTAATTTAATTGTTGCCAAAAAAAAAAAAAAATACGAGTTCATTTTCTTTCGACATAAAAATAAATACATTTAATCAAACGTGAACGTTAAAAAATTATAAAAAGTTAAATTATGCATCTCACGAAAATTGACGTCATAATCAATTTAAAGATTTTATACACATTGATAAAGTGCTAATGTAGTTCTATCATAGATATAGTAATATATATAGATCTCTCATCCCCATGTTATCGTAGAAAGATTTTTGATGCCGAAAAAAGATAAAAAATAAAAGCTTTGGAAACAGCCATTAAGTGGTATTGAAAAAAAAAAAAAAAAAAAAAAAGAAAAAGAAAAGAAAGAAAGAAATATGAATTTGAAACTGTATCTGGAGTCTTCCATTCCCCTTTAGCAAATAAATTATTCATAAATTTTATTTGCTAAAATATTAGTATGTATTCCCGTGTGTATTCACTCGGGGAAAGACGGCCATATTTTGGTAAAAACGTCGTCTTTTCCCAAATGAAAAGGAATAACTTTTTTCTCCCCAATGATCACTCTATTCTATATATGCTATACTATATCTATGAGTTCTATACGCAAGCGAAGTGTGACTCACTGACCGTCTGTGCAGCCAAGAAAAAGATTTCCTATGTTAATTGCCCACTGGATTTTTTGTAAGAAATTATTAAAAATCGAGGAAATTTATTTCCCGATTTTAATCCTTATATTTGGGTATAGATATGTATTAGTTATCGCGGGTGTTAGATTGAATTATTTTGCTGTCAAATTGACATAATTTTAATTTTAAATTTTTAAACTCTGTCGCCCTTGGCTTTTTTTTTTATTATTATTATTATTATTTGGCGATCAAAAGCGTAACACGAAAATATACATGCCAGATGTATGCATTGTACGAAATGTAATATGTATTATTCATTGTACGTATGTATGACATGTAATATGTATTGTACGAAATATTGTTTCATATTATTCATTACTCTTTTAATATAAGTTGTTAAAATAACCATGATTTTTGAAAGGAATTAAATATTTTCGCCAGATAATTTGGCGATATTCTTTTTTTTTCGCCAAGGATGTCAGAAATGAAATCTATTCCGCTGCAAAATATTAGTATCTTACATCAGATATTTTATTTAGACATTTGAAAACAAATTTGACTTCAAACTATGATAGAATATTTATCATTTTCCTTTTAATTTGTATATTATTAGTATATTAAAATTTAAAAGCATGGTATATAAAAAGTTTTTTTATTTTTTATTTTTATTTTTTTTTTTTTAAATCTTATAATTATTCTTATCTTAATCCTCAATGTTTCCCATCTTTATTGACTTGAATTTACTATTAAAATTTTAACATACTCAAAAACTTCTCATCACTTCGTTAAAATACACTAAACTTTTCCAAAATCTTTTTGTATTTAAAATGATACATGTATTTACTTTAAATGTCCAATATTTCATAAGATTTCCAATTTTAAAGTTTTAAAATATTTATCAAATTTACTTATTTTTCTGGTTTAGCCTTATTGTTTTCCCTTTTATAACTACAGCTGTTGCCCTCTTTAAAATTTTTAAAATGATGAGGTCATTTAATAGTAAAATTATCCATTATAGCATATATTATATTTCACTCCTCCATAAAAATTGATTTTAAAATCGTCTGTTTCTTTTATACTTTTATTTTAATAGAATTTTAATAGAATTTAATTTATATATTAGTCATTTTAGCAATTTTATCCAAAGTAGCATTAGAAATAATATATATCACTTCTCCATTAAAATTTATAGGACCCTACAATAAAATTAATTTGTGCTTAATATCAACACTACGAAAATTTTTATCAATCGCTTCCAAATTTTGACCTAAGTTTCAAATCTCAACCCTGTGGGTTTTTACATCGGCTACAACGTTTTCGTCTTTGTTCGTAAATAATAATTTAACTGTACTAAATAGTTTACAGCCGTATAATTCAACGTATAACTTAGTCACAGCAATGCGTGGCCGGGTCTGCTAGTATTGATATAAAATACAGAAACTCACACTAGCCCCAAAAATAAAGGATTAGTCAATTTAATGGTTTATCGCTTGTACCGTTGAAACACTTATAACAAGTGTAAAAAAAGGCTTAGGCTTTATTTAAAAAAAAAAAAAAAAAAAAAAAAAAAAAAAAACCTTGAATTTAAGGTAAACGCATCAGTAGTGGACACTTTAAGGACATTTTCCGGCTATTTTTTTGTGTAATTTCCTAAATTTTAGAGTTTCAAAAAATAATTAATATTTCAGACCTTGACTAACACTTTCTTAACACGACTGTATTATGAAAATTGCTAATTATGGCATTTGTATAAGTAAAAAATCAAAAATATGAAGAGCTTAAAATGAGCTAGTAGTGGACACACTAAAAACTAAAAACCCAGTAGTGGACCCCTTTGAATTTTTGCTTTAAAATTCAACTCTAAAATTGCTAGATTACAGAATTGTGTCCACTACTGGATCTGGCATTAAAAGTCACATGATCCAGTAGTGGACAGGGCTGTCCACTATTTGTTATAATGACATTTTTTTCTCACCAGTAGTGGACACCCATAAAAATACTATCTGTTAATACAAGATTTAAAAAACAGCACAATAAATGAATTCTGCATACTTATTTTAGTCATATGAAAGCAAAAGGTAGAAGAAATCAGTTAAAAATAAGCAGAGAGCGAGCAAATAAAATTTCATTTCCTTATTCAAAGTGATAAGAAGAAAACGGCAAAATCACAAAAAGTGCAAATTGATTTAGTTTAACTAACATTATTTTAAAACTAATGGCCGGAATTATTTTTTGTTAAAGGGTTTAACAGTAAAGGACTAAAACTCCCTTCCTGAACATTGCTCGAATCTTTAGAATTATTAGGTAGCTTATTTTATGAGTTTAAAATTAAAAGTGTCCACTACTGGTACAGGGTCCACTACTGGTGCGTTTACCTTAATTAAATATTATTTTTCTATAAAATCTCTAATTTGTAATTGAATTTAAAGATGCTTGGACCGTGTATACTTATTATCACTATTTTTAATATGATTTAACCTTTAACGTTCAAAAGTTACTTATCCCATCTTTCCCATTTCTACGTCTCCTTTAACATAATCAGTTGACCTAATTATTACTAATTATGATTTAACACAATTATTAAAAAAAATAAATAAATAAATTATGAAAAATTCAAATTTTTTCGTGTTCAGTGGATCTAAAAATCCCTAGAGTGTGAACAATTTTCACGTCCCCGTTTAAAGGTTAAAATTTGTTGAAGAATCGCAATTTAAATAATAATAATAATTATTATAATAATAATAGAGTGGCGTCCCTCAGATTTGGCCACCTTAAACATTTTTAAAGATTCAAGAATTTTTAGAAATGCTAAAAAAAAAAAAAAAATAAATAAATAAAAGGCGAAAGACTTTAAAAATATTATGCAACATACTTTGAAGGGCACAAATTTTATAACATTTATTATTATTATTATGACACTTTTTTCCATTTATGGTCATTTAAAAAAAGATTAAAAATATAGGGAAGAAAATTAAAAAATATATATATATGAAAAACGCAAAGAATATAATATTTCGCTTTGAATTAAATTTAAAGGAAAAATCTAATTCAAATTTAGATGTTTCTGTCACATTTTTTTTTCTTCTTTATATAGAATAATCAACAATATAAAACTTAATGATTAACGTATATAAAACAAAAAATTTTCGAGGGCTTCAAGAGTGCCAGAAAACATGGTCAGTAGAACACACCCTTTCTGAATGAGTTGAAGTTCAGTTAATTTTCCAATAATATCAACTATTTTACAATGTTTTATTAACTTCGATTCTTGTTTGTTTGTCCAGTACAAATCTTGTTATCGATTTTTAACTAACTTCCTGACTAGCTAGACATTTGAAACTTTCAGGACAGCTCAGAACACGTTGACAATGTATATTTTAAAAAATACTTTTAGCCAACTGTTTCGGGTCCCCGCTGCCATCTGTAGCATTTATAAGATTCAACAACAATCATATAACTTCCTGACTAGCTAAAAATTTTAAACTTTTAGAAAAATTCATAACACTATGACAATGCATTTTTTAATACTTTTAGCCAATTGTTTCGGGTCCTCGCTGCCTTCGGCAGCGTTTATATGATTCAACAATCATGTAACTTTCCGACTAGCTAGACATTTGAAACTTTCAGAATAGCTCAGAATACGTTAACAATGCATTTTTTAAATACTTTTAGCCAGTTATTTCGGGTCCCCGCTGCCTGTGGTAGCGTTTATATGATTCAACAGAAAATACAAAAACATGGTATATAAAAAGTTCTTTTTATCTTGTAATTAGTTACTGTTGAAACGCCGTTTTCGATGCAACATGTTTATTTTTCCAAATTCACTTAATCTCAAATTCTCCCGAAGAAAGAAATTAAAATTAATGCAACATAATGAAGTAAATATCTCTATCAATAAAAACTCTAATCTAGACGAATGGGCGGTCGAGCTACCACCTCAGATTAGAATGGAGGAAAATCGTAAGAAAACAGGTAAAAAATGCAATAAAAAGCATGGGGGGGGGGGGAGAAGTTGCACAGTCACATTGGGAAAACACTAGTGAGAAAATTCAGGAAAAATTGTCAAGAAATGGAACCGAAAAAAGGCCTGGTGGGCGCGAGGCTTTGGAACTTTCGACAGAGTTTCCCTAATATTACAATAAAAAACTCTACCAATATTATCTTAAATAAATAATTACTAAGTGTCTATTATAGCTGGAAGTGTAGTTACTGCAAAGTTTTTAACACACTTTTATTAGCTTCAGCTGTATGTGTGTTTGTAACCGCTCTGGGAGCAAACAAAAAATCTATATTGTAAAAAAAGACTTTCCCTACGTGAACGCTGTGGCTGTGAGGTAAAGCTCCGGGCTGCGAACCTAAAGGTCTAACGTTCGAGCCCAATCAGGGGAGATTTTTTAAAAAGGATTTTTCTTTAATTCTAAATTATTCTAATATGAGAATTGACTGACTTTTTAATTTTGTCAAAATCAGCAAATTTAAATTTTAAAATAATCTTAAAAGAAAATAATTTTATGCATAATTTGAATGTTAAATACATTCAACATTAAAAGCATTCGAGAAACTCAATCTTTATCTTTTAATTTTACGGTCAATACTACTTTTTTTACAGGTTGGTTATATGTTTCATACAACGTAAAATTACTGGCGATACATCATTCATTGTCTAAATGTTTTTTTACGGGCATTGTCTGGAATCTCTGCTGCAGGACTTTGTCCATAATTTTACTGCAATACTTTTAACAGTGCATGACTTTCTCTTACTCTGCATTCTAATACTATAAGGATAGATATTTTATGTTTTTAGTTCGCATTTCAATAAAAGCGTGTTCTTTAATTTTTTTAAAGTATAATTTTATTTATCAAACATAATTTAAGTATTATGAGCCAATATTTTTCTTACTAAACAGCTATTATTATAATTTCTCTCAAAAATTGACATTTAATACCATTTTTAAAACAAAAATCTACTTGTTGAAAGTAAAAAAATATATAAATAATTAGAAGAGATAAATGGCATAACATATAACCCAGTTATGGCCAAATTGTTTTGAAATAAACACCAGTTATTGTCATTTAATTACACAGGTCTACAAAAATGAAGTTGACAAAATTTGATTTGATGATTTTAGCTGATGTTTATGTTTTTTGAAGTGCTGAAACCAAAAATGCAGCCCATTTTTCCTCTTTCGCGTATAGTTTTTTTTTTTTTTTTTTTTTCAATAGAGGGTAGGGTGTTTACCGACAGAATTTCTTACATACCATCATAACAATAGTTTGGTTGGTTGGTATGGTTTTACGTCGCACTATTGCTGCACTATTACAAAAATAGGTATCCATGATTAATTAATTAATCATGGAGACATGCTATAAAACATACCATAGAATTATATCGGTGGAAGAGTAATGGAAGAAATCGTATAGGTAGGCACCCTGTATTAACAAAAATCTATGATAGAAAAAAAACTGGCTTCATTTTTGGTTTCAGCACACCAAAAAACATAAAAATCAGCCAAAATTATAAAATCAAAATTTTACATGTCGACCTGTGTTATTTATAAAATTTAAAAATTTACACTAATTAATTATAACTTAAATTCTACATGTTATAACCAGCCAATCACACTCCACTTACTGTAACCTATTGTAATTTACAATTCATTTAGAACTCTTGTTAAAACATAGAAAAAATCGTAAAGTTTGAGTAAGTAGCTATAACTGGAGACACTATCTTAATCAAAGCTCTTTTCTAAACTTCAATCCAGAAAACACCTGACCTATTGTCTAAAATCAGTTGAAAGTTGGAAAGTTTCCAGCTTGCAAATTATACAAAGTGTTAAAACGCATAGCTGGCCTTGAATTTAATTAAACATTTTTTAGTTCCCCATCATACTATAGGTATGGGGAACTTTGGTAATCGTGAAAATTTTCGACCTCGGTTTTTTGACGTTTTTACACGTTTTCAGGTGTGAGGAATCCGAAAATGATGAAATTTGTATGGTGTCTGTCTGTAGGGTGTTAGTCCGTTAGTGTGTTAGTCCGTTAGTGGGTTAGTGTGTTAGTCCGTTAGTTTGTTAGTCTGTTTACACGATATCTCACGAACAAATGATCGCAGAGAACTCAGACCACTTTTAAAATATTACTTTCGACACTGGCAAGAACCCTATTCATTTGCAACATTCGAATTTAAAAACTTCGTAAGTTATTTGAAATTTACGATTTTCTTAACATGGGAGAATAGGGCAAAATTTCACTTAAACTTGCATTAAATGAAAAATAAAAATGTCAGACCAGTTTTAAAATATCAGTTTTGATGCTGGAATGAACATCAGTTACTATAAACATGCTACATCAAAAATTTCGCAAGTTATTGGACATTTACGAATTTCTTAACATGGCAGAATAGGACAAAATTTCACATAAACGTCAATTTTGAGGGATATTTTCATCGTAATGATGTCAGACTACTTTAGAAATATTATTCAGGATACTGGTATGAATATTCCAATATAAAATGAATTTTCCAACATAAAAATTTCGTAAGTTATTAGAATTTTACGAATTTCTTATCATAACAGAATAGGGCAAAATTTTACACAAACGTTCATCTTGAAGGATATTTTCATCATAAAGATGTCAGACCACTTTTGAAATATTATTTAGGATACTGACATGAATACCATAGAGTATGAATTTTCCAATTTAAAAAATTCGTAAGTTATTTGGAATTTACGATTTACTTAAAATGGCAGAATAAGGTAAAATCGAGCATAAACATCCATTTTGAGGATCATAAATATATCAGACAATTTTAAAATAACATTTATGATACTTGTGTGAACATGATTGACTACAAATATTCTAATCGGAAAATTTCATAAGTTATTCGAAATTTAAGATTTTATCAACATAGCAAAATGGGGCGATATTTCATATAAATACGCATTTTTGGGAAAGTTGCATTGGAAATAGTAGCATGAAAATAAACTACGAAATTGATCCCAATAAAATAAATTAATAGATTAGAATAAGATATCGAACTGAATGGTGGGTAGCCTATTAGTTGAGGATTTCGTTCTGTCACAGTGTCAAGCGTTTGGTCAAATTCATTTCTCTTAACCTGTATATAATATGTCCTGTACAAGAAAGGGTATTGCAGGTTAAGCATATGAAAACTGCACCAGCGTTGAATGAAGAGTTCTTGCCTTCTATTTATTGTTCTTTATCTGACACATCTTTTACACACAATTTTAGACTTCTATCCTCAACGATTAGGGAGTAATGGGGGTGGCAACCTAAACCGTTAAAGTTAATTTTTTAAAAAACTATTCAAGATATCTTATCGAGGTTGAAACTATTTATAAATGTTTATGAAATACCTAATATATATTTTTGCAGAATTTTCTTTCGATTTTAAACGGCAGAAAATGATAAGTATATTTTTAATGGGCGATTTTTTTATACTATCCACCAAAATGACACCTTCCAAAAAAATACCGTTTATTTGTTTATTAGTCAGCTGTTACATATAAAAATTACAGAAGTGTCAAATTTCGGAAACGTAGTGAAACAAATAATAATCATTCAATAATAATACAGGGGTGCAAAAAATTTTCACTCTCAAAATAAAAGATTCACACCAGCATTCGTTATCAATAATTTCTATTATGGTCAATCGCAATAAATAAACCACAAATATGATATAAATTATTGATAAAAATACGCTGGTGTAAGTGTTCCGTCCTGAGACGGAAGCACTTGCATCCCTGTAATAATACCAATGATATAATATTCATTTTTAAAAACCACTTAATATTAATAAATGAACAATGCAAGAATATATAAAAATGCTCTAATAACATCTGTTATTAAAAAGTACCAATTAGCAATAAAAAAATATTCTATTTAATTGTTATCAGGGATCTTACATCTCGCCTTTCTTTTTTTTTTTTTTTTTTTTTTTCAAGATACTTTTAGGGATGAGAAATTTCCCTAATTTTTTCTATTTTATTTTTATACACTAGTCTCTATCCTGTTTAATCTCGATATATTACTATGAAAATACTGACATAAAGATTTCTGTATGAAAATATTATAGATGTTAACTTTTTAATTTATTCCGGGGTATTTTTGGCCCCGCCTGTTTTCCATACCATTTATTTTTTTAAGGATGAAATGGAAGTTATATATTGGGAAAAAAATTTCTATAAATAGAATGGTTCGAAATAGGATATCTTAGCAAGGTTAAAACTGTTTATGAATGTTTGTGAATTATATTTTAAATATATATATATATTTTTTTTTTTTTTCAAAATTTTTGCTCGATTTATATCTGAGAAAAATGACGTATATTTTGGTGGACGATGTTTTATAGTATATATCCACCGAAGCGACATCTATCAAAAATTAAAGTTTGCTTGTTTATTAGATTGCTATTACATACAATAATAACAAAAGTGTCAAATAAGTAGACCATAGTTTAAAAAATGAAATCCAATACAGGTATCCGTATAAAGTAATTTATGTTTATAGAATCAATTATAAATTACAAAAAAGAATCATTTTCAATCAAGATTTAATCATCATCACTATTTTCTTCAGTAGTGATAGTTACACTAGTTTTATCAAATATTGAAGTCAATATTTCACCTGTTTTTACAATTTTTGATTTGCATCGACCATTTGACAAATAGTAAAATATTGCTGCTAAATGGGGGGAAACTCCCGCCATTTTTTTTTTTTTTTTTTTTTTTTTTTTTTTGCTACTACTGTTTTCATAGATGCCAATATTTAGATTTATTCCGGAGTACTTTTAGCCCCGCCTTTATTTAGCACCACTTTATTTATAGAAATATTTTACCAAATATATAACTTCGATAAAATCAGACAAATTTATCCTTAAAAAAATAAGTGGTATGGATAAAAGGCGGGGCCAAAAAATATTCCAGAATAAATTAAATTTTACTATCTATGCTATTTTCATATAGAAATTTTTATATCAGTATTTTTGTAGTGTTATGACGTGATTAAACAAGGTAGAAGCTATTATATAAAAATAAAGGTAGTAAATATTACGGAAATTTCTCGTCGCTAAAAGTGTCTTGAAAAAAAGGCGAGATGTAAGATCCCTGATAATAATCAAACAGAATATTTTTTTTATTGCTAATTGTTATGTTTTAATAACAAGTGTTAATAGAGCATTTTTATATTTCCTTGCATTGTTTATTTATTAAGTAGTTTTTTTTTTTTTTTTTTTTTTGAAGATTAATATTATATCATTGGTATTATTATTAAGTGATTATTATTTTTTTCACTACGTTTCCGCAGTTTGACACTTCTGTAATTTTTATGTGTAATAACTGACTAATAAACAAATAAACTGTATTTTTTTGATAGGTGTCACTTTGGTGGATAGTATAAAAAATCGCCCATCAAAAATATACTTATCATTTTCCACCGTTTAAAATCGAAAGAAAATTCTGCAAAAAATATATATTATGTACTTCATAAACATTTATAAATAGTTTCAACCTCCATAAGAAATATTGAATAGTTTTTTAACAAATTAACTTTAACATTTTAGGTTACATTACTCCCTAATCGTTGAGGGTAAGTCTAAAATTGTGTGTAAAAGATGTTTCAGATAAAGAACAATAAATAGAAGGCTAGAACTCTTCATTCGACGCTGGTGCAGTTTTCATATGCTTAACCTGCAATACCCTTTATGAGAACATACATATGATGGAGAACTGAGCAGAGTCCACCTGTGCCAACTAGTTTATTATTATTATTATTATTATTATTATTATTATAAAATCTATAACTTTCAACCAAATTTAGAGGTTTTTTTGGATTGTTAACTCATAATCACTATTTCTAGCGAATTTTTAACAACGATTTCAAAAATAAGACCTCAACGAATTTGTAGTTTTAACCAAGTCTTTTCTCTGACAGAATCCGTGACCCGGTTATAAAAAATTTCGGCCCTATTAAAAGAAATATTTTGATCATTAGCATATTCGACGTGAAAATATAGCGCGCCTTCGTCCTAATAAATAAATAAGTTAATTATTTAAGTTAATAAGTTAATTAATTAATAAGTTCAGTTAATTAATAAGTCACGGACATGTTGCCTCAATACAAAAATACAAAAAAAAAAAAAAAACAAATAAATAAAATAAAATACTAGTATGTTGTGGCCACCACATGACTTTCTTCTATATTTTCCTATACAAATTCATTCAGTAAAAATAATTTATTAAAATTATTATTTCAAAAATTTATCTTCCATGATAATGTAGACGATTTCTATATTAGTGAAGGGATATAACACTAAATATAAAAAAAAGGCAATTTTATTGTCAATATTACATAAAAAAAAAATAAAAAATTGTTAAAAATGAAAAAAATCGATAACTTTATTTTAAATTATCACAGATCGCTGATTTAACCATTCATTTTAAATGTACTGGCGAGCTCTTTTGAAAGATACCCATTATGAAAATTTACTAGGGAGGCGAGGCTCCTACATATACAAAAAAAAAAATCCCAGTTGACTGTCTCGATTCTTAGTAATTCTTTTACATTTTATAATGATTATTAAAAAATAATTCTCTTTATTCAAATTTACACAAAATTTTGTCCTCTACCACCATGTTAAAAATTTAGAAAAAGCGGGATGGCAACGTAACCTGTAAGGCAATTTTTACCAAAAGTTGATAGGCACTAAAGTGCAACGACATACCAATTTGAATGAAATTCTGTGCAGTAGTTCCTGAGATACAGTTGCCAAAAAATTTTGTCTCTCACACACACACACATAGACAGACAGACATTTTCTAAGATTGGTCAAATCGTGTTCTACAGCTCTCAAAACGTGTAAATCCATCAAAAACCCGAGGTAGAACATTTTTACGAATCCAGTACTTTCTACTATTGAATATAGAAGAAAGTAATAAAATAAAATATGTACAGGGCGTATTATATCGTCCTTAAAGAAATAATCTTTGAAAACGATATATCTCGTCTTTAATGGAGAAAGTGTTAATAATAGATTGTCACTTTTTGCAAGGAATGAATAAGAAAATAAAATGAACAAATTTCTAAATAATGCTAAATACAAAAATGAAAAAGAAACTCAGAGAAAGGATTTGATGAAAACTACAAATTGTGTTCCATTTAGATCATTTTAGTTATTTTATACCAAATGTTCGTTAGAAGAGTAAAAATTCAGTTTCTTTTCTGTTCTTTTTTTCTTTCTTTTTTTCCCCCCCAAATTCTTATGTTCTTACTGTCATTCACTACGGTATGTTTGTGAATCTCAAGCTAATGAAAAATGCGCCTCCATTTTAAGGTAAATATAAGCTTTTTCATTTGTCTCTTCGTGGCTCAGGTGGTTAGAGCGCCATGTTAGGCACGCGGTGGTCGAGCGTTCTATACCCCGAATTTCCGGAGTGTTAATTTATGCAGATAATTAGAAGAAAAGATGTAAATTGATAAAAGAAAATTTTTCGTTGACTACACAGTATCCTAAGAATTTTTGAAAAATTTTTTTTTTAGAAGCTTTTTTTTTTTTAATTTTCTCACGAACACAAACATATAATATGTTTGTAAACATAAAAACATATAATACATATGTTTATATGTTTAACATATAAACATATAATACATTGGTCTGTACAACACAAGACCAAATTGCAGTTCAAATTTCATCAATTTCGGCTAATAAACAAAAAAGTTACTTTTTTTTTCAAATTAAATTTTATTCTAACTTCGAAAAGATTTATGTGATACGATATATTAAGAATCTGGGTTTTAAAAGTTTTTTAAATAGATTATTTTATTTTACAAAAACATTTCTACCTACACTATCTACCAATAAGTATTTGGACACTTTCAAATTTAGACGTTTTGTAAAATATCCAGAAAAGTTCTTTAGGAATTAGCTTGAAACTTTGGGAGCAAGAAGAACATGTTATACCTCATATATTTCAGCAAAAGTTGTGTACTGAAGTGGAAAAAGAGACCAGTAAAATTAAACAAAAATCTAAATGTTTTGGATCACCCTGTAAAAAGAGTGCTTTAAATGTGTTTTCGCTGTAGCATCTGATTATGAAGATTTTTCTCGTTATCTGTATAAATTTTTATGAGGCTACCACAGATATTCATGGAGACATGACGAATTCTTTTTACTTTCTCTTACCCATAGGGTCGAGAAAGTATTGTTTTAGGGTCAAATTTCCGAACGTGAGTTTTTGTTATATTTACATGTTCTGAGGTCCCCTGAATACGAAAATCATGTTTTTAGCGAATGGTCTGTGTGTGTGTCTCTCTGTCTGTGTGGATGGATGTCTGTGTGTCTGTTATCAGCTTACCTCAAGAACAAATAGTAGCAGAAATTCCAAACTCGGTATGCTAAATGTGTATCAGACAGGGATGCTACACTAAGCTTTTCGTTGAAATAAAGTAAATGGTTCGTGTACAGGGACACTCAAAATTATTCAAATACATTACGTCTATGGGGGAAATTGCAGGTAAGTAGAGTTTAACATCTGTAGACTGCACTAAACGAAATGAAAAAAATACATATTTTTTGTAATAGAGATAGTCAACTGGGAAAAAAAATTTGTATAGGTAGGAGCCTCGCCTTCCCCCCTGAGAAATTTTCATGATGGGTATTTTTCAAAAGAGCTCGCCAATACCTTTGAAACGAATGGGTGAACTATCGATCTGCGATAATTTAAAATAAAGTTATCAATTTTTTTTTCATTTTTAACCAAAAAAAAAAAAAAAAAATATTTTTAATGTAATATTGAAAATAAATTCAAATTTTCTTTGTTTATATATATATATATATATATATATATATATATATATATATTACAGTACTTCTCTAATATGGAAACAGTGTGCATTATGATGGAAGATAATTTTTTTTAATAATAATTTTAATATCTTATTTTTTTTACTGAGTGAATTTGCATAGGAAAATGTAGAAGAAAGTCGTGTGGTGGCCACATCACACTAGTTATTTGTTGTTAGTGGGTGTGCTTTACTAAAAATAGTTTACCATTTCCAGTAAAGCTGTTCGGGAATTGAAATAAATTCTTCATAGAGATATGGTAAATAATGTATGTTTTAAGCTAAATATTCATCGCTTGTTTTTTGTACATTTATGAAACGGGGGGTTGAGGGGGGTGGTAGCTCCCTCACACAGAACTAATTATCATATAAAACTCTTCACAAGCCTAATTTGGATTGTTTAACATAGGTTTACATAACAGTACTCGTTATCTTACCTCTTAATCTCCAACCTGTATTTATAGTATTAAATTTCAGGGTAATTGAAAGTAGTGTAAGTGACACACCAGATTATTTAAATTGGAAAAAAAAAAATCTACTTTTTTGTTGTAACACGTAGGGTAATTTAGACTCAGTGCAAAGCCATTTTTAGGAAATTTGGTATGCTTACATTAGATATAGCATACTGCAATCTGAATTCAAAAATGTTAAATAACTTACGAAATGTGAGTAATTTTACTAAATAATGTTTAACTAAGCAAGCGCTAGCTTTTAAAATATTTCATTTGGATAATTTAATAACCAAAGGTATTGAGGAATTTATATGAAAACCCCAAACAAATATCGTGTAAATTAAAAAAGTTATGAGAGGTAGAGGGAACAGAATTTCAGTTCTTCTAAAAAGAGAGAGAGAGAGAGAGAGAGAAAAGAAAAGGAAAGAAAAAAGAAAGATGATAGGGGTTTTTATCAATATTTATTTACAATGAGAATTTGCACACATGGGGGATTTGAACAAATTTTTTTTTTTCTGGTAGTTTTAGGCCCATAAATTAAAAAAAAAATATATTAAAAATGCAAAAAAAAGTTCTCATTAATTTAAAAAATAACTTTAAAATTAACCAAAAATCAAGTGACTTCAAAACGCTGTCTGGCGTCACACTTTATGATGCTTCATTGTTTACGTTTTGTTAGCCTGGTTAGTAAACAGCCATTCGTTTTATCTTTCGTAATTATCAATCGTTTATGTGATTTCTGAGCATTTCTTTTTCATCTTACAATCATTTAATATCATCATCACCCTTTTCCATTATCATTATTTTCAGTTGTTTTCTTTTCATGGCGGTTGTCCAACGTTTTCGTTTAATAGGATCCTGCGGAACGCTGAAGAATAAATTTTGAGAACCATTAGCCGTTGTATTAGTGCAAAATGGTACAATACAATATTTATACTACGATTTTCTAATATCCGTCATTATTACAACATACAACACCTATTTCACTGATTCAAGAAGCAAAGCAAAGCACGAAATCGAATGTAAACAACGATTACTTCCGTTTGTTGTCATAAAAAGGGACGTCACGATATATTATAGTTTTCGATGGATTTACACGTTTTGTGATGTCCTGAACACAGATGACTGACTGTTTTGAGGAAATGTCTGTGTGTGTGTATCACAAATTTTGTGGACGCTGTATTTCACGAGCCAACGACCGAAATTTAACCAAACTTGGTATATAGTTGGATCCTGACATAAACTAGTGCTGATTAGATTTGTGGAACAATGGCTCAACAGGTGGCGCTGTGATCGCATTTTTTGCTAAATTTTTAACATGTAAGTATAGGACAAAATTTCGTATAAATGTACATAAGGAGAGTTATTTTAATCGCGTGATTATAAAATTAATATAAATTATTGATAATAGTAGTAATTAACTAGGAAAAAAAAAATTGTGAGTATGGGGCAATCGCTTCACCCCCTTGGGGGGAAGTACCCCCGGGGGGGAGTAAATTTTCAATATGGGTATCTTTCGAAAGGTCTCGTCAACACCTTTAAAACGAATGGTTTAACTATAAATCTGTGATAATTTAAAACGAAGTTATCGATTTTTTTTATCTTTTAATGAAAAAAAACTTAGGAAAAAAAAATCTTATTTCTTCTGATAATTGCAAAAAGTTGACTTTCTTTCGGCATTTAGTGATGGATATAATTCTGTCAGATAAAAATCGTCTGCATTTATAATGGGAAATAATTTAATAATTTAATAAATAATTTGTATTGAATAAATTTTTTGTAAAATTATATAGAAGAAAGTCATGTGGTGGCCACATCATACTAGTTAAAAATGTTTTTATTTTTATGATCGAGTCATATTGTTAATAATAATAATAAGTATTTAGATACTTAAATATTTAAATTTTCCCCCTTTTTGAAAAGGACAGGGTGCTGCTAGTAAAAAAAGCACACTCTTTAGATTTTTTAGGGCATTTTTGGATTCTAAAAGGGACATATTTACTAATTTAAATCTTGATGCAACAAATTTGACATCAAATTATGATAGAATGTTTATCATTTTCCTTTTAATTAGTATATTAGCTGGATATTTATTGTGTAAATATCATCCTTTAAAATGAAATGTTTATTATTTTAATCGAATATGGAAGTTTGCCATTTTTTTTTCTATATATTTGAAATTTAAAATTCAAATTTTATCAATTTTACAGCAAAAACAACTTAATCTAACGCATGCACACGATAACTAATACATATCTATAACCAAATATGGGAAATAAAATAGGGAAATAATTTTCCTCGATTTTAAAATTCAGTTTTAGGGACGTATGCAAGAAAAAGTTTCGTTTTATACTTAATTGCCGAAACGTCAGTAGAGGCCCTCTGTTGAGACTCAAAACGGTTTTGGGCTGTGTCTGTCTGTCTGTCTGTCTGTCGCGCGATAGCGGCTGCAAGAATCCCACTATTAACTTGCAATTCGGTGCACATATTTATGAGCCCAACGGAATTAGTTGTACAGTGTTAGGTGTGTATTCCATTTGTCGTTCGTGTACAGGGACACACTAAAGTGTTTCTTATCCTTACGGCCTATGGGAAGAGTTTTTATGTACCGCAATAGC
This sequence comes from Salticus scenicus, assembly GCA_963930645.1. NCBI lineage: Eukaryota > Metazoa > Arthropoda > Arachnida > Araneae > Salticidae > Salticus > Salticus scenicus. The sequence continues at coordinate 230,280,600 of OZ005661.1, forward strand.
GGCCGCAAAAATCCTTCGATTGACTTGCAAATCGGCGTACACGTTCCAGCTTTGCATATAAGTAGCTGTATAATTTTTATTGCTATATTGTTTATAAACTGTGTACAGGGACACGCCAAGATTCTTAACATTACGGCGTATGGGGTGAATTTCGTTTAAACGCATTTTAATATCATTACTTTGCAATGAAGAAAATGAAACTAGCGTACGTGAGTAAAATGCTTAAATTTATGTTGTTTGAAGAAAATACGTGCTTTTAAGCTTTCTAATTAATGTACAGGACCTCACAAAAGTGTTCTGACAATGTCACGTAGTCATCCAAACGATGTTAAATTTGGAACAATTATTAATTTTAAGCGCAAAATAAGATGAAAAATTTTTACTGGTGTATACAATGTTTATGGTTTGTTTACAGAGACACAGGAAAGAATTTCGTAACATTAGAGCCTATGGACAAATTTTTATTTAAGCGCGCACTTTAATGCGTTTATGCTGAGTTGAACTTAATAAAATTAACATGCATTATAAAGATGCTTGAAATCATGTTTACTCTTAAAAAAGTTACTAGCTGGAACCCGTCGAATTCGACGATCACTTTATTGACCGTAATGTTTCAAAAACCGTCGCATCATTATTTAAATGTGTTTCGTGATAAAACATCTAATATAATTTACGACATTTCACTTAAAAAAAGAAAGTCGGAAAAAAGCTTATAAATAGAAATACTGTATATGACATCACTTTCTACAAAGTACTATCAATGTGACGTCAAACAGACTTCAAATAAACAGATGCTATCTTTTATTTTCTATTTCGTTTAATACTAAGACTATATGTTAGCTGACCCGTCCGGCGTTGCCCGGGCCCATGATACCTTAAATGAACCTTAAATTTGTATTATTTTATACCTTTAACTCGATTTTTTTTGAATTTCTGTTATAAAATGAAAACATCACGAAAAAAATAATCATCTGTAAAAAAAAAAAAAATACCTTAAACAGAACGGAACTCGGGTTCGTGACCCAGTGCCTGCGGCACGTATATGCAAGCCGCTAATACCATGAAAAAATTCTCAAAAATTAACCTTGAACCAAATTAACCTCTGACTCGCGTTACCGCTGCCTGTGGCTGCGCACCGTATAGCAGGTATGCGACGCAGGCGCTGCAAAATCTACTTTCCTCCACCAGGGAGCGCAGTATGTTGTATACGAACATCACCAATCGCCTTGTATTTCCAAGACCTTTCAAATAAGGTGTCACATGGTGGTGTCAACTGCAAAATCCTTTAGTTGCACTTTCCACCACCAGGGGGCACAGTGTGTTCTATAGGAACATCACCAACGGTCAAGAAATACCAAGGCCTTTAAAATAAGGTGCAACATGATAGGGCCCACTACAAAATCACTTAGTTCCACTTTTCACCACCAGGGGGCGCCCTATATTATATACAAACATCCCCAATCAACATGAAATTTCAAGACCTTTATCAACAACCGCCTTGAATTTCCAAGACCTTTTAAATAAGGTGTCACATGGTGGTGTCAGCTGCAAAATCCTTTAGTTGCACTTTCCACCGCCAGGGGGCGCAGTGTGTTCTGTACGAACATCACCAACGGTCAGGAAATACCAAGACCTTTAAAATAAGATGTAACATGATAGGGTCTGCAGCAAAGTCACCTAGTTCCATTTTTCACCACCAGGGGTCGCACTATATTGTATGCAACAGAAAGTGATTTTTTAGTATTCGACTCTAGTCCCCATATGTACAATTTCTTCACCGTGAAGTAATTTGAAGCTTAGTTAAGCTCGTAAACGTGTTTTTAACCCGTTTCCCAAACGGGTGGGAAACGGTTTCCCACTCGTTTCCCCCGGGGGGAAAACGGTTCCCCCCCGGGGGGGGATACGTTCGACTTTTTTTTATTTTTCTCTTCTCATAGCACATCTACAGATCAAGACCTTTTTTTAGACACCTCAACCAAATTTTTACACCAAGTAGTTCTCTCAATATAGTGGAGACAGACAAAAGCATGTTTCAAATTAATATATAGATGTATAAACTAAATAATTTATGGGACCACACAAAATAATTCCGAGTATGTACTGTAATCATCCAAATGATGTCAAATTAGTTTGAAAAAATAATGAGCTATAATTAATTAGGTTTATTCTTATTATTGGCGTTAATAATGACTGTAGCTACTTTTCCAGGATATATAAAAGAATTTTGTACTATTACGGTCTATAGTCGTTATTTTTTAAAAGTTTATTTTAACATGGTTACACCCCATCAAATATAATGAAATTTTATTAGATTTTTAAAAGCATGTTTTCCTGTTGAAAATTGTGGGCATAGAATTGGAAATTAGTTTAAAGGTTACGCATAATATTTCCGATATGCTATGTAATTTTTTTTTGTAGGAAATTTGGTAGTTATGAAAATTGGTATTTATGAATTTCAGGGAAATAATACAAGACTGTCGTTTATCAAGAACGCATATTGTTGCGTACATGGGGGTTCGTAAGTTGTCCGAGAATGAAAGGCGAAACTTGCAAAAATTCAGGGATTTATTCACAGAAAGTTCCAGAAAAATACAGGTCTATAAACCAAGTATCAGCTTCAATTCAACTAGTAAAGAAAGCTTAAACAACAGCCGTTAACAGCAAAACAACAGTACAAACTGTTTAGCAATAACACATAAAGCAAGTCTCATCCAAAGAAGCTCAAAGCAAAGCAAGCATTTGACGAAACGGACACAGATCTGAGACTGACCGCCTTGGCGAAAATAATGCTCCTTTTATACTTTTCTATCGAACACAGACTGTTCTGGAAAATTCTCGTATCACATCAGCCAATGAGATTAGAGCTTCCATATTTGGTATATCCCTAATAAGGATTTTCTCGCCAAGGTCGCCAAAACAATCGCCAAGGAGGAAAACAGTCGCCAAATTTGGCGCCAAATCCATTTCTTCTCTTATTGGAGCTTTTTACTGCATTTTCAAAGGAAATGTAGGCTATTTTAACGCAAAAACGACTAGAAATGCACAAAATTAGCCTTTTATCAACTTACAAAACCTCTTTGAAAGAAATTATGCAAAAATAAATGCATTTATTTACAATTCCGTAACACTTTATATGATATGCAGATAGGTATACAAAGAGCGATACAGCGGGGGGTTGAGGGGGGCGGCAGCCCCCCTCACGAATGTATCTAACAAGTCGATCGAATCAATATATACTATTATATAATAAGGAATAAATAAAAATGACCTATTGAATAATGTCGGATGCAAATAGGACGTTGAGACTTCTGATCTGCAGATCCACTAGTTTATAACATGTCTTCAATTTGAAGATTATTTTCAACAAAAGGAAGTAAGGGTGCTATTTTTTCAAACAAACAGAGCAGACAGGGCACAGCATCCTCTTGAGACTGTCTCGGGAGAAACTCTGCTTAATTAAGAAATATTGAATGAAAAGTTGTATAAAAATTATTCTGAAATGTAGAAAATTATCTATTCATGAAACAGAAATTTATTTCAATATTTATTGAAAACTAGTATGTTGGGAGTGGGACCACCACAAGACTTTCTTATACAAATTCACACAGTACAAATAACTTATTAAATTATTACATTTATTAAAAGTATTTTCAATAATAAAGCAGATGGTTTTTATTCCAGAGAAATATAACAATTAATGCCGAAAGAAAGTCAATTTTTTACCGGCATCAGAAAAAAGTGTAGATACTATTATTATTATTATTAAAAAATACATATATCGATAATTTTTTTTAAGTTATCATATCATATCATATCATACGATTACACTACTCGTTTTAAAGGTATTAACGAGTTCTTTTGAAAGAGACTCTTTTGAAAATTTACACAAAGACACCCATTTGAAATTTCACATTGAATTATTTTTTCTTGATCTGTATACATAAAAAGGAAATATAGGATTAGTGTAAGGTGACCAGATTTTTTTAAATCCAAAATGAGGGCAAATTTTACAAAGTCCTTATTTTCCAAAGAAAAATGAGGGCATCTTAATTCAAAAATTAGGACATTTCTGCGGACACAAATTACTTTTAAAGTATTTTATATCTGCTTCAATATTACTTTTATCGATTCTTATTACTCAAAGACGAAATTTTTACTTTAAACGTTGCCGTAACCGTTTCAAATTGTAGTGATCCAACAAGGCCGGATACATTGTGAAAAGGATAGAAAGTGATCAGTCAAAGAAATGAACCAGAGATAAAACTAGATATTATTATTATTATTATAGTTGCTGCCGTTATTGTTTTTAGTCTTTCTGCGCCCATGGGTGCTAGGTGCATCTAACGGTCGACATTTCTAAATGAACCCATTTCCAAATTTGCTGTTTGCATATTATCCCGACAAGCCATATTCGCGGAATCAGAAACCGTGGCCAAATGCCGTGATATATAGTCAATAATAACAATAATAATTAACTGTGCTTATTAAAATTACGGAATTCTAGTAATGGAATTTAATTCAAATTTAATTATTTGTCGAAATAAACTTCGGCGCAAATTCATTAAAATTGTCGATAGTTTATTAGTCGATGGGATAACAGTATCTAAGTACCGTAAATTTATTAGTTTTTTCTTCGTGTCAATTTAATTTATTTATCATTCATTTACATGATATATATATATATATATATATATATACATTTTTTAATAATTACAATTTCTTCAATATTATAGCAAATCTGTTTAGACATACGTAACGCAAATTATATGTTTATTTTACTTCTATCTTTTTTTAAATTATTATTATTATTATTATTTTTATTATTATTAATTTAAAATCACGCATCATTTTTCATTGCAGTCGTGACATAATCTTTCTGTTAAATTAAACTTAATACACACACACACACACATATATATATAAATATAAATATATATATATATATATATATATATATATATATATATATATGTGTGTGTGTGTGTGTGTGTATGTATATATATATATATATAATCTTTTGAAAACATGGACAAATTTTCTTTATTTCAATAAATTGTTCCATATATACTTATAGCAACAGCAGTTTCGAAAGATGGTTTTGAGAAACTTGGGCTTTTGTTATTCACAAAAAAAAAAAAAAAAAACTTTAAACAAATAAGTAAACTAATAATACATTTGCATTAATCAAGCACAATGATAGTACAACAATTTTTACAGAAAATATCTGTGATTAATGAATGGAATATATATAATTAAAAGAATGTACCTATACACCTACAAGAAAATAACAAACTTAATATATATATATATATATATATATATATATATATATATATATGACACTAGCTGGCTTTGTCTGATTAGCTGGTCACTATATATAAATTAATAATTTATATACTAATAAATCTCAAATTTTAAATTCATATATTTATTAATAAGCCTCGAAAATATGAATGGCTTTCGTTTGCTACAAATGAGTTACTTTTACTTTCTCTTAGCCATAGGGTATCGTTTTAGGGTCAAATTTTCGAACATGGGTTTTTGTTATATTTACATGTTCTGAGGTCCCCTTAATACGAAAATCATGTTTTTAGCGAATGGTGTGTGTGTCTGTCTGTGTGTCTCTCCATATGTTTGTCTGTCTGTGTGTCTGTTATCAGCATATCTCAAGAACAAATAGTAGCAGAAATTCCAAACTCGGTATTCTAAATGTGTATCATATAGAGATGCTACAGTAAGCTTTTCGTTGAGATGAAGCAAATGGTTCGTGTACAGGGACACTCAAAAGTATTCAAATACATTACGTTTATGGGGAAAATTGCAGATAAGTAGAGTTTGACATTTATAGACTACGCTAAACCAAATGAAACGAATATGTATTTTTTGTAATAGAGATAGTCAACTGGGAAAAAATTTTGTGTATGTAGGAGCCTCGCACCCCCCTCGAGGGGAGTAAATTTTCATGATGGGTATCTTTCAAAAGAGCTCGCTAATACCTTTAAAACGAATGGTTGAACCATCGATCTGCGATAATTTAAAATAATTTATCGATTATTTTAATGTAATATTGAGAATAAATTCAACTTTTATATATATATATTTATTTAGCGTTATACTACTTCTCTAATATGGAAATCGTCTGCATTATCGTAAAAGATAATTTGTTTAAATAATAATTTAAAGAGAATTATTTTTTAATAACCGAATTAAATTCTATATAAATGTAGGTGCATTAAGGAAACGGGGGGTTGAGGGGGGCGGACAGAACTAATTATCATATAAAACTGTTCCGAAGCCTAATTTGAATTGTTTAACATAGGTTTACATAACATCGTTATCTTACCTCTTAATCTCCAACCTGTCTTTATAGTATTAAATTTCAGGGTAAGAGAAAGTCGTGTGAGTGACACACCACATTATTTAAATAGTTAATTTATAAATTATAACCCTGTAATGGTAACACACTTAAAAAGGAAAATTTTTCGTTTTAAGGAAAGATCTTGGATTTTTTTTTTTTTTTTATTATACAGACGAATAAAATATTTATCTGTATCATACAAAAACCTTATATACAGGGTGTCCCAAAAAAGAAGTTATATTTTTAAAAATTTTATACAGTCCCCCTACGCAAATTTTGTCAATTACAAAGTTTTTATTTTTCATTCAACAAGACCATTAGAAAAAACCGCATAACTATATCTTTAAAACCAACGGAATTATGATACAAAAAAAAAAAAAAAAAAAAAAAAAAAAGTGACTTATGCCGTTTTTCCGTATCATTTAAAAGGCCGGCTTTTCGGTGAAAATAGGGATCATTTACAAATTGATAACGGAAATGTTTAAATCGAAAACATAATGCGTCGAAAAATTCTCAAATGCATTTAAATTAATCCTTAGAATTTTAAAATGTGTTTCGAATTTAGCATTTTGTTTAATAACGACTTTTTATATGTCACAAATTTACATTTCTGTTTTGATATAGGGTCCCTATAATCAGAGTTCAGTTTTCAATTAAGTATAATTCATTCAGTTAAAGATACAAGAATGCTGTTTTTTGCAATGATGTTGTTGGATTGAAAATAAGAACTTTCTAATTGATCAAATTTGTCTAGAGGGGTCGTTTAAAAATTTAAAAAATGTAATTTTTTTTTAATTAACAGGAAGATATTTTTATTAGCGTAGTTTTATTTCCTATCTTATTTTGTACACTTTTGCAATTTACATTACCCTCTCATTTCCAACAGGTAAAGAATTAAACCGCGTTTCAATCTTTTTGGGTCACCCTGTGTATATATATATATATAGATGCAGATGTTTGATTATGGAGGATGGGTGGTGTTGTTTGTCTGGTTGGTTGGGAGGGTTTGCTGTTGAATTAAAAGTAAAAAGTAAAAAAAAAAAGGGGGGGGGGATTATTGCTATTGCAAGTTACATTCTTCTTATTTTTTCTGGTTGATATTATGAATTATGAACTCTTTTTCCGTTAAATTTAATTGAGTGCATTTGGCTATTAGTGGCTTCCCATGTTTAGTTTGAACAATAAATCCAATATAATAGCAATAATAATAATTTAATAATAATAATAATAATAATAATAATAATAATAATAATAATAATTGATGACTGCCTTGTATTGCTTATCCTTACATGTGTGCTTTTTGGGATTATTTCTTGTGATTGAGTCTTTTTACAACTTAACATTTAATTCTTATTAATAACTTTGAATTTAAGATTAATTATTTTAGGATTAACATTATTAAGATCAACTAATTTAGTTTAAATATCTTAGGTTTTACATTATCAAGATCAACTAATCAAATCTCTAATTATTTAAATGGTGCCACATATTCTTTTTTAATTCCTGAAGTTAAAACTTCTTAAAAATACTCCTTATAGCACTGGTTTGTTTGAACCTGAATTAATTTAACTGGCTTATTGTTTATCTAAACTAAACGATAGATGGCGCTTGCTCACTGCTGACTTAATGTTTTCTAACATTAATTTCCTTTCTATGAAAGTTTTAATGTTCATTGATTTACGTACAATTTAAATTAAAATTTCACTTGTTTACACTTTAACTAATTTAAAATTAAAATTTCACTAACTCAATAAATAAATACTCAGTGAATTTAATCGTTAATGAAACAGCTCAGACGTTAATTCTTTATCGATTAATCGAAGTTTGCAATGCTTTTATTTTTAATTTCAATAATTTGTTGGCATCTTCCTATTCTCCAGTTTGTGTAAAAGTTTTGCATGTGGCTACTCTGCTTTTTTCTAGTTTTCTCTCTGGATTCCTTGATGGTTTGATTTAATTATTTATTTACTTTCTCATTCAAAATGGTTTTGCTGCCTCGATTGGGGCTGGAACAATATAAATTGCTATGATTATCTATATTGTTTTACGAAATCGATGCAACTTTCACAGCTTTATGAAGTACATGCCCCCTGACGAGTTTTTACTTCTAATTTTAAGCATTTTTATCCATTTATTATTTCTGTGGTCCTTTAGTTATTTCCTCTGTCATTAAGTTTAATGGTCCTTTTTTGTTATCATTCGTGTCGGCGTAAGTAATTTAAATTGTCTTTGTCTCTTAATGGTTCTTAATCTGCATCGCAACATTTTTGTGTCAGTCTTACCTAATTCTATTTTTGTTGTGTTGGTATTGTTTTGTATATATTAATTGCTAAATTTTAAGGTTAAATTTTATTACGATATCTATCATTTATATATATATATATAATTACGATTTATAGAAATGTCAGTGCAATGAACAAACAATAAATATTTTAAGAAGAAGAAAAATTTTAAATTTAATTTGAAAATTATTCAAGCAAAAAATTCAATAGATGCAGTGCTATCTACCTCAGCTAGACGGAATACTTCAAATTCAAAGACATTATGTAATCCTAACAGGTTTCAGAAAATATAACATCCAATCAGCATATTCCAAAATGTATTCAAAAAGCAATTTCTTACAGAAAGATAGCATAACTTGAAATTTTAACATCAGAAGGCATTGTATGAATTTGACCTAAAGTTATATTTTATTTATTATTTATATAGAAAATTATTCCAATTTGCAGAAGTTTTATATTTAAGTTTCGAAAAAGTTAATATAAAATTCTTAACATAATAATGTTTTTAAATGACACGCTAGCAAGGACATATCCCCACCCGTACCTGTTTGGGAAAAGAAAGGTTAGACTCACCACCTGCATAAATGAAAATGTCATTATTTTGTTAAATATCTTAACTATAATTTTTCTAAAACTTAAATATATGTTTTGCGTTTTGTATGTTTAAATAAAAATTTCTGCTTACTTTTGAATTGGAATAATTATTTACATAAATGATAAATAAAATATAACTTTAGGACGGATGGATGGGTTTTACATCGCACTAGTGCTGCGCAGATGGGCAATTGGCGACGGTCTGGGACACACCCCTACAGGTGGTCAGGAGACATGCCATCACAATTTTGATCCTCCATGGAAGGGATGGTTCTCCCGCTTCGGTGACCCCCAGAGGTATAATTTTTTATGGGAACATGGAGGACATTGCGGCCACGACAGATTTTACGTTCACCAGCCACCATTAGTGTACACGACGGTCTTTGGCCGGCTCGAGTACCGAACCCGCAATCCTCCAATTACGAAGCCGACGCTCTACCGATTGGGCTACCGCGGCCCGATAACTTTAGGTAAAATTAATGCAATAACTTTTGATGTTACAATTTCAAATTATGTTATCCATATATAAGATTTTTTTTTTTTTAATACATTCTGGAATATGCTTGTATATCTTTTGAAACCTGTTAGGATTGCATGATTTTTTTAATTTACAGTATTCCCACCTGCTGGTGAGGATGATACCGCATTAAGGGAATTTTTGGCTTCAAAAAACATTGACTTAAATTAACATTTTTTAAATTGTTTCTTAATTTTGTTAAATAATTTTGTTTTTACATTCCTCTGTCATTTCTCATGTTTATTCATTTATTCATTCTCATATTTCTCAATTAAATTATTATTTTTCCATTTGTATCAGAATTTTGTGTTACTTTTGAGCGTCTATTTTATACAAATTTTATTTTATTTTGTTTACAGCTTAAATTAATATATATATCACTAAGACCTTTTTCTTTCACCCAAGGTCAATCAAATTGATTTCAGATTAGCATTTTTAATGATTGTTGCACTTAAAAGTTTTTAATTAATTTTACAAAATGCTGTACTGTTATATATGTAACTTGATAATTATGTATTTGTTTAATATCAATATTTCAGGACTCAAAGTTTTATCGAATAAGTTTATATACCATTTAAGAATAGGGAGGATGATTTTTCAGAATAATCCACACTGAGAAAAAATTCTGTAACTGACATCTAAAATCCAAATTGTGGCTCTAGAAAAAACAGTTCCATGTCATTCTTATAAATTCTAGTCCCCTTGGAAAGCGAGTTCGAGAAGCCCCTATTAGAATTCTAGAGCGTTTGCCTATATTCTCGAGGGCAAAGTTATTTAAAAATCTCTGCAAATAAATGAGACTACAAGAGGCGGGTTTTTGCAACTATAATCTTGGTTTATAACCCAATTCTAGAAAATCAAGCGAGAATTTCTCGCAATATAAATGATTCAGAATATTTGGAGTATACAGAATATTGTTTCATCATCTAGAAATGTGTACACTAGAAATTCTTGATCATTTCGGCTATTCCGTTTATTGGCGTGCATTATGCGCATAGCTCGGAAATTTATATTTCTAGTTAAGGGATTTAGAAAATGGTCACTTATTCATTCTAGAGAAAGGCGGTATATTTTTTTTCTCAGTGCAATTTCAATCCTCTCTCGCAGCTATATACCATGAACACTACCACTACTCATAATAAATAATAAATATATCAAATTTATAGATAAAAATGGTTGTATTATATCACATTTTTCAAATATTCCGCTATTAAACATTAACAGGGCAAAAACTAATTATTTCACTCTGCGGGTGTCAAAACAAAATCCATGCCTGACATCTCAAAAGAAAATTCGTGACAAGAATTGTTTCTATATTTTAAAATTTGAATTATGGCTTTAATTGGAGTGAATTTTTGTGAATAATCGGTTGTTCTAGATAGGACACCACAAAGTATTAATACAGGGTCGGTGTTAATGCACTACCAAGAAATAATATCCAATCGACAATAATACATCACCAAGAAATAATATACAATCAGTAGTAATACATCACCAAGAATTAATAAATAGTTGGCAATAACACACAATAATTACGTCAAAAACTCAATTTCAAAAATTTTACCTAAAAAATACTTTCTCTACCATATATATGGGTAAGAGAAAGTAAAAATAAAATAAAAATTTTATCTGTGATATTAAACAGATAAATTAAAAAGAAAATATAATTAAAAGAGAAAGATATAAGACTAAAATAATCATAATAATTTGTGCTATGTAGGTCTAAGCAGATTTATTATAATGTAAAAGAAATTGTATTATTAAATATATTTTATGTAAATCGATGATGAACGGTCTATATTGACACGAAGAAAAAAGTAATAAATTTGTGGTATTTAGATATTTTTTTCCTGTCCACAAATGCACTATCGACGATTTTAATATATATATTAAATCGATTATGAACAGTTTATATTGGCACGAAGAAAAAAGGTAATAAATTTGTGGTATTTAGATACTATTATCCCGTCTAAGACGTTTCAATTAAAATTAATAAGAGTAATTACCAAATTAATAAGAGTGATAACAAATATTTTTCGTTTAAAATAGTAAAATGTGCTTCAAATAATTTGAGTCTATACGGTAGGCCGTAAAGAATTGAAAATATTGCACAAGAACAATATATATATATATATACACTTCCCAGAAATAATGTCTCTTTAAATCACTGCTATGCGACTTAAATTTGTTTATGTACTAAAATATCAAATTGTACTGTATAACACTTGAAAATTATATATCTTATATCAGCTATATATCTCTTGCTCTGCTATTCGGGGCACGTGCCCTGGGCCCTCACAGTTATGGGGGCCCCAAGAAGTTCTATTATACATTAAAAAAAAAAAAAAAAAAAAAAAAAGTTAAAATGAAAAATTTTCAAATTCTGCTAAACAAGTAAACTAGAGACGATTTTAATAATACACTGAAGTTGATTTTTATAAATATATTAAATTTAAATTACACTCTATTACTTAAATTTCTTTTATTTCAATAAAAAAAAATTAAATTTTAAATAATATTTATTATTATTATTATTATTATTATTGACTACTTGCCACGGCACCGTTTTTGCTTTGGGGAATGGGGCTTGCCGGGATAATATACAAGCAGCAAATTTGGAAATATCAACCCCTAGGCGGACGAAAGGCGACTAGTATGTAAATGTTTTTAAATCAACGTGTTGTAAAAGCCCCCTTTATCATTGATTAATGTTCTAACACGTGAAATTCTATTATACTTCCGCTTTAGAAATGAATTTTTTATATAATTTACATACGGTCGGTAACAATACACCACCAAAAATTATTAATAAACATAACGAAACTTACCGACGGTTGTTATCCGATTTTTTTCAGCTCCTCTTTTGAAGGCGAACGTAGTAAAAACCACCAATTTCACTGCGCGTGTGTCAAAACAAAACCCATGCCTGACGATACCAATGCCAAGTTGGTGACATCAATTGTAGAGTTCACTAGTTAAAAAGAACAGACCTCTTGGAACAAAGAGACAATCTCCGATCCCAATAAAGTGCTGTATCTTGCTCTTGCGCTTCTCTCCTCATCTGTTTTTCACAAGTTCGGCTGTCTCATCTTTTTTTTTCTGCGCCTGCGTCAACAACTCGTGCGACCTTCTCTGATCTCATGTACTTTCTCAAATCTCGAACAGGGCCGGGTCTAGGTTATTCAGTGCCCGTCTGAAATACTGTTCAGGCCAATCACCCCTATATCTCTAATTAAATGTAAGTTTTGATACAAAAGGACATTTTTTTTTTTTTTTTTTTTGGAAAATCGTTTGAAATTTCAGTAACAAATTCTAATCTTTCTTGGTTTAAGATTAGTAAAATAAAAATAATAACTTTATATCAAATTTTTCCCATTAGGATGGTTCTAGATTATTAAACTATCAGACTAGAAAACTGTTTGGAAGATCACTCCTCCCCCAATCTCTACTTAAAGCATAGTCAAACATAAATTAAAATTTGATGAATAATGTAAATATTTTGTCGAGGCTATTTTGGCTTGGACTATTTTATCGGGGCTATTTTGTCTTGAACCATTTTGTCGGGGCTGTTTTGTGCGACTGCTTCTGACAAAGTGATTATTTATTTAAATTATTTCAGATTTTAACTATAAACTCTAATCTTTCTCGTTTAAAGATTAGCATTTACATCAAACTATTTCCATACGGCCGGCTCATCCCTTACCGTTGTCTATTTCTATTTAAATCATAGTCGAACATAAATTAAAATTTTATAAGTAGTGCAAATATTTTACAAGTTTTTTTATATAAAAGGAAATAATATTTTCATTAGAATTATTTGAAACTTCAATAACAAATTATGTTATTACTTTCTTCTATATGTATATATAGAGAAAGTATTGGATTCGTGAAAATTTTCGAACTCCAGTTTTCGATGGATTTTCATGTTTTGGGATGTCCTGAACATGATTTGACTGTTTTTAGAAGATGTCTGTCCAGTCAGTTTCTGTCTGTGTGTGTGTATATCACAAATTTTGCGGACGCTGTAACTCACGAACCAATGAACGAAATTTAACCAAACTTGGTATTTAGTTGAACCCTGACATAAATTGGTGCTGATTAGATTTTCGGAACAACTGTTCAACAGATGGCGCTGTGACCGCATTTTTCTAAATTTTTAACATGGCAGTATAGGACAAAATTTCGTAAAAATGTACATAATAAAAGTTATTTTAAATGTGTAATTGTAAAATTAATGTGAATTATTTATAATAATAGTTGTTAATTAGAAAAAAAAAATGTGCATGTGGGAACATCGCTTCACCCCCCACCCTGGGGGAAGTACACTCCCGGGGGGAGGGGGGGGGTAAATTATCAATATGAGTGTCTTTCGAAAGATCTCGTCAATACCTTTAAAACGTAATGGTTGAACTACAGATCTGTGATACTTTAAAACAAAGTTATAGATTTTTTTTATCTTTTAACGAAAAAAAAAAAAAAAAAAAAAAAACGAAAAAAGAATCATTTCTTTTGATATTGGCAAAAAGTTGACTTTCTTTCGGCATTTAGTGATATATGTAATTCTGCCAGATATCGGCTGCATTTATAATGGAAAATAATTTAATAAATAATTTGTATTCAATGAATTTTGTGAAGAATTATATAGAAGAAAGTCATGTGGTGGTCACATCATACTAGTTTTTTTCTTGATTTAAGGTTAGTAAAAACAAGAATAATTTCTTTTATATCACATTTTTCACATAGGGGCTGGTCAATTTTGCAAATACTTTATACAAAATATATTTTTATTTAAATTACGTGAAATTTTAATAATAAACTCTAATTTCTGTTGTTTTAAGATAAATATTTATAACCACATAGCGTGAAGACTGGATTATCAATCGAAAATCTGGAAAACTGTTTGGAAAGTACTATCCCCTCCAATGATCTCGATTTAAAACATAGTCAAATATAAATTAAAAATTCATGAGTGAGGCATATTACAAATGCCTTATATAAAATGAAAGCTTTATTTAAAATTTTTGAAATAAACTCTGAACTTTCAGATTTTAGGAGTAGTATTTATATCAAGTTCTTCACAAAGGACTCAATCTAGATTATTAATCGCCGGTCTCGAAAACTGTTTACAGCTCACCTTACCCCTCCTTTTCCCCAATTTCTATTTAAAACACACTCAATTATAATTTCAGAATTCATGAGTTATGTAAGTTCATTACAAATACTTAATACAAGAATACTTTTTTTTTCTTAATTATTTCAAATATTTGTAATAAAATGTAATCTTTCTTGTTTTGAGATTAGTTTTTTAGTTTTTATATCAAATTCCTCTCCACATAGGACCCAGTGTAGATTATTTAAGTTTTGTCTGAAGCGCTGCCCTTTCCCCGACGATCTCTATTTAAAATATAGTGAATCATACATTAAAAATTTATGAGCTATGCAAATATATTACAAATGCAATAATAATAAATAATAATGACATTCATATTTAAATTATTTGAAATTTGTATGATATAATTTTTTTTGGCTTTAAAATTAATAAAAATAAAAATGATTATTTTAAATATAATATTTTTCACTTATATTATTTCCAATTATGACCATTGCTAGATTTATTAGTATCTTTTGAGACATGTTGTATTTTAATTTTCAAAATCATCATTCGCTGCTGACAACATTTATGGAAATTGCTGCAATTCTGATCGGTTGGTTCAAAGATTCAAAGACGGAAGGAGGCCGTTCACCCCTATGCAGCAGTCTTGAGCGACCTTAACCTCCAAAGAGGGACTCTGACGACAAATGTTACATTACAATGCGAAATTTTAAAAGAGCCCGTTTCTAGAGGTTAAGCCTCCCCCGTTGTTTATTGTATCTTATTCTATTGAGGGAGCAATATTTGTATATATATATGCATATTTCACTGTTCTCGAAAACGGTAGCTCGGACAGTCACGTGTTTTAACACAAAGGTGCCCTCCGTAGGGTCATTGTGCACATCGAAGTCAGATTTTCGAATTTTTGATTTAGTTTTCTTTTAATTAATAAAAATAGGAAAATAAAACATCCCATTTCTATAATGACGCAGAATGGAGAATCTTAGGAGAGATTTGATGGGTTTATTTGATTTTCATTGATTTGAGTATATTTTACGTTGAACTAGAACTACGTTATGAGGAATTACGAGAGATTTGATTGGTTTATTTGATTATCATTGATTTGAGTGCATTTTACGTTGAACTAGAGCTACGTTTAGATTTTATTTAAAAATATTTGGATTTTTAATATTTTAATATTATGCGACTTTTACAGAGAACAAATTACGATTGGCGCCGCAGGCGTCCGAGAGCATGTTTTTTGGTAAAAATTTTCATGGGTCTCTGGCCAGCTAGCTGGTGAAGCCAGCTAGTGAACAAACAAACAAACAACAACAAAACAACAAAAATACAATTACTGCCGGATATAAAATCTTTCGCGACAGAGGGCAGAAGTTAGTTAAAAAGACAAAATTTAGGCTTCTAATAAGGAAATTTCGTAGGCAGCTGAAGAAAGTTGAAATTTTGCAACGGGAAAAGTTAGGAAGAGTTTTTAGTTTGTTAAATTGGATAATTCTGTTAGGGGCACAAACATTTTAGTTAATTTCGTTCTTAAAAGGGGACGCTCTAAAATATTAAAAAGCCAGTTATTGGGTCGAATTCGAGGGTTGAGTAAATGAAATGGGACTGTGAGGGGACATCCAAAGTAAACATGTTCAGAAGAGCCTTCCTCTCCGCACTCGCATCGGGTGGTCCTCGATGATTGGTTGGTTGGTTGGTTTTAACGTCGCATTAGTACTGTGTTATGAGTAATTGGCGACAGTCTGGGACGGTCCAGACACATGTCATCACAATTTTGATCCTTCATGGAGGGGATTGCTACCCCGCTTCGGTGACTCCCAGAGATGTGCTGCAATTCTGAAAATTAAAGAGTTCGAAGGAGTTGAGTTGAGTGGGTTTTCCGTCACACTAGAGCTACGCTACACGAAGAATTCAAAGAATTTCGACGTTTTATTTCTTTATTTATTATTATTATTATCTATTTTTTTTTTTTTTTCTTCTAAGCACTAACATAAAATTTTTTAAATGAAATGAAACGAACACCAATTATTTTTGTAATCACTTTCTTACTTAGAATTATTTTAAAGCGATTTTTACTTCCCCTCACCCGTACAGTCGACAGCAAAAGTATCCGAGCACTAGTCAATAATTCCGATATCAAAAAAGTGCACTTACGGCTGTATTCACCACTAACCTCAACTCCCGGTTAAACACGAAAATTTGAAAGACGCATAAAGTCAGGGTACAACTTTTCAGCAAAATTTGATGCGTTGCTTATGCCATCTAGCGGCATAGTTACTTTCCAATTTTTTATTGGAAAATAACCAATCAAAGATTATATGAAATCTTCGTCGCTAGATGGCAGAAGAAGCCGGCTAGTTTTTTTAGAAAGCTGCACCCTGTCTTTAGACGCTTTTCAAGTTTTTGCATTGAACCGGGAGTTAAAGTTAATAGTGAATACGGCTGTTAATACTGTGTTGTTAAGTAAATCCTTCACGAATCATGTTCTTAGACTGACTAAGAACACGACTCGACAAGGATTTATTTAACAAAGCAGTATTAAGTGTACTTTTTTTTTACACAAGAATTATTGCTAGTGCTCGGATACTTTTGTTGCCGACAGTATATGATAGAGAACGTATTGTTTTAGGGTTAAATTTTCGAAATTGAATGTTTGTTATTTTTGTACGTTTTGGGGAACCCTATGTCTGAAAATCAAGTTTTTGTCAATTAATCTGTGTGTTTCTCTTTATCTATTAACAAAATATTTCGTAAAAACAAATATTAGCATAAAGAGCAAACTCCATGTTCTAAATCTGTATCATAGAGAAAAGCTACTTGAAATTTTTATTGAGATCCAACAAATGGATCGAACTCATTAAACAGTATTCGAACCGACGGTGTGTACGGGCAAAACTTCTTATTGATATATTTTAACACATTTAGACTGCAGTAAAAAAATAAATAAAATGAACCTATATTTCTTATAATCATGTTTAATAAAGAATAGGATATAAAAAGTATCCACTATTCGTTTACAGGGCCATACAAAATAATTCGGACTTATTCGGGAATATATCTGACAGCTCCTTATTACTTTATCCAATGATGGTACATCAAAATGCAGTTAGTTTAAAAAGCATATGAAATCAAACTTATGGAAAGAATGTCAAAGGCAATTATAAAAAGTAGTATAACTAGAAGATTAATTATATTAAGTGACAAAAAAGTGGCTTTTTACTTTCTTCTATATGTAATATAGAGAAAGTATTGGATTCGTGAAAATTTTCGAACTCCGTTTCTTCATGGATTTACACGTTTTGGCATGTCCAGAACACGAATTAATAGTTTTTGAAAATGTCTGTCTGTCTGACTGTCTGTATCACTTTTTTGTGGACGCTGTATCTCACGAACCAATGAATGAAATTTTACCAAACTTGGTATTCAGTTGCACCCTGACATAAACGGGTGCTGATTAGATTTGGGGATCAATTGTTCAACAGGTGGTGCTGTGATCGCATTTTATGCAAAAATTTAACAAGACAGTATAGGACAAAATTTCGTATAAATGGGCATAATGAGAGTTATTTTAAACTTGTGATTGTAAAATTAATATGAATTATTGATAATAGTAATAGTTAACTAGGAAAAAAATTCTGTGCATGTGGGGGCATCGGTCCCCCCCCCCGGGGTGCAAAGTTTCAAGATGGGTATCTTTCGAAAGGTCTCGTCAATATCTTTAAAACGAATGGTTGAACCATAGTTCTTTGATAATTTAAAACAAAGTTATCGATTTTTTTTTACTTTTAACGAAAAAAAAAATTGGTATTTAGTTGGTCCCTGACATAAACTGGTGCTGATTACATTTGGGGATCAATCGCTCAACAGGTGGCGCTGTCATCTCATGTTTTCTAAATTTTTAACATGGCAGTATAGGACAAAATTTCGTATAAATGTACATAATGAGAGTTATTCGTAACCTGTGATTGTAAAATTAATATGAGTTATTGATAATAGTAATAGTTAGCTAGGAAAAATTTCTGTGCATGGGGGGGCATCGCTTCCCCCCCTGGGGGGGTAAATTTTGAAGATGGGTATCTTTCGAAAGATCTCGTCAATACCTTTAAAACGAATGGTTGAACCATAGTTCTTTGATAATTTAAAACAAAGTTATCGATTTTTTTTTTACTTTTAACGAAAAAAAAAAAAAAAAAAATCGTAATTTTTTTTTTTTTTTAAATATTGTTATTGATTGAATATGTATTACTTTTAACAAAAAAAAAAAAAAAAAAAAAAAAAAAAAGCTTAGAAAAAAAAATCGTATTTTTTTTTTTTTTTTTTTTTTTTTTTTTTATTGTTACGTATAGGAAAATATAGAAGAAAGTCTTGTGGTGGCCACAACATACTAGTTTTTTCAGTTTTTGAAGAAACCGTTACATCTCCATGAATATATGTGGCAGCCTCATAAATATTTATACAGATAATTAGAAGATTCTTTATAATCACATGCTAAAGCCAAAGCGCATTTCAAACATTACTTTTTACAGGGTGATGCAAAACACTTTGATATTTTACTTTCTTCTATATTCATTAGAAGAAAGTATTGGATTCGTAAAAATTTTCGACCTCGGGTTTTTGATGGATTTACACGTTTTGAGAGCTGTAGAACACGATTCGACTATTTATAGAAAATGTCTGTCTGTCTGTGACAAAATTTTGTGGCAACTGTATCTCAGGAACTGCTGCACAGAATTTCATACCAATTGGTATGTAGTTGCACCTTGACATAAATTAGTACCCATCAACTTTTGGTAAAAATTGACTAACAGGTTGCGTTGCCATCCCGCTTTTTCTAAATTTTTAACATGGTAGTATAGGACAAAATTTTGTATAAATGTGCATAAAAAGCATTATTTTTTAGTAATAATTATGAAATTTACAAGAATTTTTTATAATAGAGATAGTCAACTGATTTTTTTTTTTTTTGTATGTGTAGGAACCTCGCCCTCCCTCCCCCCCTCGAGGGGAGTAAATTTTCATGATGGGTATCTTTCAAAAGAGCTCGCCAATAACTTTAAAACGAATGGTTGAACCATCGATCTGCGATACTTTAAAATAAAGTTATCGAATTTTTTTCATTTTTAACAATAATGATAATAATAATAATAATAATAATAATAATGTAATATTGACAATAAAATTGACTTTATATATATATATATTTAGTGTTATACTACTTCTCTAATATGAAAATCGTCTGCATTATCATGGTAGATCATTTTTTTAAATAATAATTTTGATTATTTTTACTGAGTGAATTTGTATAAGAAAATATAGAAGAAAGTCATGTGGTGGCCACAACATACTAGTTTTTTTTTTTTTTTTTTTTTTTTTTTTTTACTGGTTTCCTTTTCCGCTTCAGGAAAACACCTTTGGTGAAATACATGATGTATAACCTGTTCCTTACACTCCCAAAGTTTCAAGATCATTCCTGAAGACTTTTCCTAGATATTTGACAAAACGTTTAAATTCGAAAGTGTCCAAATACTTATTTGTAGATAGTGTATATATAACGCATGAAGAAGAAAAATTAATTTGTTGGTTATTTGTGTTTCGTAACAAACTAGTATGGTGTGGCCACCACATGACTTTCTTCTATATAATTTTGCACAAAATTCATTCAATACAAATTGTTTATTAAATTATGAATTTATTTTTTATTATAAATGCAAACGATTTTTATCTCACAGAATTATATCACTAAATGCCGAAATAAAGTCATTTTTCTTTTCAATTATCAGAAAAGCTCGATTTTTTTTCTAAGTTTTTTTTTTTTTTCGTTAAAAGTAAAAAAAAAAAAAAAAAAATCGATAACTTTGTTTTAAATTATCACAGATCTATTGTTCAACCATTCGTTTTAAAGGTATTGACGAGATCTTTCGAAAAATACCCATATTGAAAATTTACTCCCCAAGGGGGGGGGAGCGATGCCCCCACATGCCAAAATTTTTTTCCTAGTTAACTACTACTATTATCAATAATTCATATTAATTTTTACAATCACACGGTTAAAATAACTCTCATTATGTACATTTATACGAAATTTTGTCCTATACTGCCATGTTAAAAATTTAGAAAAAATGCGATCACAGCGCCACCTGCGGATAGAATCATCCCCAAATCTAATCATCCCCCGTTTGTGTCAGGGTCCAATTAAATACCAAGTTTGGTTAAATTTCGTTCATTGGTTCGTGAGATACAGCGTCCACAAAATTTGTGATACACACACACAGACAGACAGACATTTTCTGAAAACAGTCAAATCGTGTTCAGGAAATCCCAAAACGTGTAAATCCATCGAAAACTGGAGTTCGGAAATTTTCACGAATCCAATACTTTCTCTATATATACATACAGAAGAAAGTAAAAAAGTAAAAAAAAATAAATTATTGCTAAAGATTGTTGTTTCGAAAATCAAGAGGTTGGTTCGTTGGGTTTTACGTCACACTAGAGTTGCGCAATGGGCAATTGGCGACGGTCTGAGACTCACCCCTAGAGGTGATCCGGAGACATGCCATCACAATTTTGATCCTCCACGTAAGGGATGACACTCCCGCTTCTGTGGCCCCCAGAGGTATAATTTTGATGGGAACATGGAGGACATTGCGACCACGACAGATTTTACGTGCACCAGCCGCCATTAGTGTACACGACGGTCTTTGGCCGGCTCGAGTACCGAACCTACAATCTCCCATTTACGAGCCCGACGCTCTACCGACTGGGCTACCGCGGCCCTGAAAATCAAGAGGAGAAGCTTGTTTGGAGATTTGTCAAAGACGGGAATACGTGATTTGACTGTTCAAAAGCAAGTATTAAATGGTTATAATTTAAATATAGAAAAAGCTGTAGAATATTGTAGTGAGCTAAAAAAATCAAGAATACGTTAAAGTAACGAAAGAGGATTGCGAAAGAAATCGGAAAGGGTTGAATGCATCATTAGTATGAAAATAAGAATTGAAACTAATCAGAGAACCACTTCTCGAAAGGAAAATAAAAAGAATAAACAAGAATCTTTTAAAAATAACTGTTGCTCAAACTGTGAAACGAAACATGCTTTTGGAAAGTGTCCAGAATGGGGGTAAAATATGCAATAAATGAAAAAAAATATAATGCATTTGCTGCGGCTTGTGGAAGCAAGAAAACAAATGAAATTGACAATAATTGTAGCGTTGAATGTGTATAAAATGCTGATTTTTACTTTCCGAACACTATAGTAAGGAAAGTATTGTAATCATGTCAAAAATCCGAATTTGCGATTTTGATGTTTCTATATGTTTCGAAGTCCCCTGAGTCCGTTTCCACTATTTTTACGATGGTGTATGTATATGTGTGTGTGTATGTATGTGTTTATGTATGTGTGTATGTCTGTGAGTGAACAAGCTGGCGTCTAAACGCTTTGTTCGAATAAGCTGAAAGTTGGTACGTATATTGTAAGTCACCATAGTACGAACCCTATAGATTTTGGAGAATCTAGCACTTATAGTTTTTTTACAGGAGCACAAAGAAAAATTCTTTATCATTATGGCCTATGGGGCCAAATTTTAAAAAGTGTGATAGCGTCTGAACGCCTTATTAATCTGAGCAAAAAATTTGCACACATGTTATAGGTCACAGTTGCACCAACTGTATAGATTTTGATGAATTTAGCACTTACAGTTTTGTTACAGGGACACTAAGAAAAATTCTTTATCATTATTGCCTATGGAACCAAATTTCGACCTCTGTTTTTTGAATTTTTTATACGTTTTCAGGTGTGAGGAATCCGAAAATAACAAAATTTGTATGGTGTCTGTCTGTAGGGTGTCTGTTAGTGTGTTAGTCCGTTAGTGTGTCAGTCCGTTAGTGTGTTAGTCAGTTAGTTTGTTAGTCTGTTAACACGATATTTCACGAACAAATCATCGCAGAGAGGTCAGATCAGTTTTAAAATATTACTTTCGATACTGGCAAGAACACTATTTATTTGCAACATTCGAATTTAAAAACTTCGTAAGTTATGAGAAATTTACGATTTTCTTAACATTGGAGAATAGGACAAAAATTCACTTAAACCTGCATTAAAGGGAAACTTTTTTTTGTAAAAATGTCAGACCAGTTTTAAAATATCGGTTTTGATGCCGAATAAACATCAGCAACTATAAATATGCTATTTTGAAAATTTCGCAAGTTATTGGAAATTTACGAATTTCTTAACATGGCAGTATAGGGCAAAATTTCACATAAACGTCAATTTTGAGAGATATTTTCATCATAAAGATGTCAGACTACTATTGAAATATTATTAAGACACTGGCATGAATATTAATGACTATGAGTTTTCGAATATAAAAATTTCGTAAGTTATTGGAAATTTACGTATTTCTTAACATATCTGAATAGAGCAAAATTTCACATAAACGTCAATCTTGAGGGATATTTTCATCTTAAAGATATCAAACCACTTTCGAAATATTATTTAGGATACTGGCATGAATATCATAGTCTATAATTTTTTCAATTTAAAAAATTCGTAAGTTATTTGGAATTTACGCTTTACTTAACATGTCAGAATATGGCAAAATTTAGCATAAACTTCCATTTTGAGGATCACAAATACATTAGACAACTTCAAAATTTCATTTATGATATTTGTTTGAACATGATTGAATACAAGTATTCTAACAGGAAATTTTCGTAAATTATTCGTAATTTACGATTTTATCAACATAGCGAAATTGTAAATTTTTCATATAAATCTGAATTTTGAGGATTATTGCATTGGAAATAGTAGCATGAAAACTAAACAACGGAATTGACCCTGATAAAATAAATAGATTAGAATAAGATAAATATATCGAAGTGAACGGTGGATAGCCTATTAGGCGGGGATTTCATTCTGTCACTGTATCAAGCTTTGGTCAAATTCATTTCTTTTAACATGATTATAATATGTCTCGCACTAGAAATTTCTGAGAACATAAATATGATGGGGAACTGAGCAGAGCCACCTATGCCAACTAGTTTAAAAGTGCGATAGCATCTAAACGCCTTATTCAATTGAGCTGAAAATTTATATGAATATTATAAATCACTGTTGCACTAACTATAAGCATTTTGGTGATTCTAGCATTTATAGGTTTTTACAGGGACACAACGAAAAATTCTTTATTATTATTATCATGGGCTCAATGTTCAGTAGCGTTAAATAAAACATCGTGTACTGTATGGAGAAAAATACTCAAACACTCTATTATGGTTTTCTCTCATTTATTTGTTTAACAACTCCTCTTTACATTATCTACAAAACTTTCAATTACTCAATGTTCGGAAAGTCGAGTGGAGTCACTCCGGATTTTTTAATGTTAAAAATTGTATATCACAAAAAAGTTTTAAATTTTCAATAGAAATAAAACATGAAATTTAAAAAGATGCTGGTTTTGAAGTAAATACATGAAGGTTAATTAAATAGAAACCGGAATTTTTAGTTCCCCATCATACTATAGGTATGGGGAACTTAGGTAATCGTGAAAAATTCCGACGTCGGTTTTTTTACTTTTTTATTCGTTTTCAGGTGTGAGGAATCCGAAAATGACAAAATTTGTATGGTGTCTGTCTGTAGGGTGTCTGTTAGTGTGTCAGTCCGTTAGTGTGTTAGTCCGTTAGTACGTTAGTTTGTTAGTCTGTTAACACGATATCTCTCGAACAAATGATCGCAGAGAGGTCAGACCAGTTTTAAAATATTACTTTCGATACTGGCAAGAACCCTATTCATTTGCAACATTCGAATTAAAAAACTTCGTAAGTTATGAGAAATTTACGATTTTCTTAACATTGGAGAATAGGACAAAATTTCACTTTAACGTGCATTAAATGGAAACTTTTTACTGTAAAAATGTCGTACCAGTTTTAAAATATCAGTTTTGATGCCGGAATGAACATCAGTAACTATAAATATGCTACTTTGAAAATTTCGCAAGCTATTGGAAATTTACGAATTTCTTAAAATGGCAGTATAGGGCAAAATTTCACATAAACGTCAATTTTGAGAGATATTTTCATCGTAAAGATGTCAAACCACTTTTTAAATAGTATTTTGGATACTGGCATGAATATCATAGACTATGATTTTTCCAATTTAAAAAATTCGTAACTTATTTGGAATTTACGATTTACTTAAAATGGCAGAATAAGGCAAAATTGAGCATAAACTTCCATTTTGAGGATCATAAATACATTAGACAACTTCAAAATTACATTTATGATATTTGTTTGTACATGATTGAATACAAACATTCTAATAGGAAAATTTCGTAAATTATTCGTAATTTACGATTTTATCAACATAGCGAAATTGTAAATGTTTCATATAAATATGAAGTTTGAGGATTATTGCATTGGAAATAGTAGCATGAAAACTAAACAATAGAATTGACCCTGATAAAATAAATTAATAGATTAGAATAAGATAAATATATCGAAGTGAACGGTGGATAGCCTATTAGGCGGGGATTTCATTCTGTCACTGTATCAAGCTTTGGTCAAATTCATTTCTTTTAACATGATTATAATATGTCTCCCACTAGAAATTTATGAGAACATAAATATGATGGGGAACTGAGTAGAGTCCACCTATGCCAACTAGTTTTATTGGAAATTCTCGAAAATGAAGGTGAATCCAATTTGGCATTGAATACAGTTGCTCTGGAAAAAAAAAAAAAAAAAAAAAAAAAAAAAAAAAAAAGAGTTCTGATACCATTCTTGCTGATTCTTATGTAAAATGACCTCCTGAATCCGAATATGACGACCATTTTGTCCAGTCATCTACCGTTTCCTAGAAACACCACCCCTCCCTCATTTGTTTCACTTTTCGATAATTTTATGACCCTGAATTTGATTTGAAGAATGAAAAAGGATTAATTTACTACCTAAAAACAAATAATAAATAACAATTCTAACAGATTAAAAGAATATAAGAAATGTAATACATAATTTCAATGGCAATCCTCCCCCCCCCCCCGAAAAAAAAAAAAAAAAGAAAAATCCCTTGTCGCAAATGTTCATGTTTTACAATTTTCCAACTCTGTAGCCCTCAGAAGATATCTAACGGTTAAAGTAATCCTTCCCCCTCCTAAAAATCAATTGAATACTTACGAATTTCTTAACATGGCACAGTATCAAATTTTCACATAAACGTCAATTTTTAGGGATATTTTCATCGTAAAAAGGTCAGACTACTTTAGAAATATTATTTAGGATACTGGCATGAATATTATTCACTATGAATTTTCCAATATAAAAATTTCGTAAGTTATTAGAATTTTACGAATTTCTTATCATAACAGAATAGGGCAAAATTTTACACAAACGTCAATCTTGAGGGATATTTTCCTCATAAAGATGTCAGACTACTTTTGAAATATTATTTAGGATACTGACATGAATACCATAGAGTATGAATTTTCCAATTTAAAAAATTCGTAAGTTATGTGGAATTTACGATTTACTTAAAATGGCAGAATAAGGCGAAATCGAGCATATAGATCCATTTTTAGGATCATAAATATATCAGACAATTGGAAAATAACATTTATGATACTTGTATGAACATGATTGCCTACAAATATTCTAATAGGAAAATTTCGTAAGTTATTCGCAATTTAAAATTTTATCAACATAGCAAAATGGGGTGATATTTCATATAAACATGTATTTTTGGGAAAGTTGCATTGGAAATAGTAGCATGAAAATAAACTACGAAATTGATCCCAGTAAAATAAATTAATAGATTAGATTAAGATATCGAACTGAATGGTGGGTAGCCTATTAGGCGAGGATTTCGTTCTGTCACTGTGTCAAGCGTTTGGTCAAATTCATTTCTCTTAACATGTATATAATATGTCCTGTGCATGAAATTTATGAGAACATACATATGATGGGGAACTGAGCAGAGTCCACCTATGCCAACTAGTTTTTTTCATTATTTCCCAACAAAGCTTAAAAGTGTTTACAAAGAAAAGTTAAACTTTTAAAAGAACTAAATTTTAAAACAAATAATAATTCCTCAACTATTTTTAAATATTTTGTCGGTTAGGGGAGAGTGGGGTTGAATGGGACGCAGGATGAATGGGACAACAGCAAAATTTTTATGTTTTACAAGCACCATAAACTTGACAATTTTTCTGATATATGGCAGTACTGAGGTCATTTATCAAGTGTAGTTTCAGAATTGTGCTGACTATTGAAGGGCAGAAAAAGATAAGTGTATTTTTCTGCTGCCAGAGTAAGTTTTTTTACTGATCCAGTTAGGTAATAGTTAAAAATAGTTATAAGATAAAAAAAAATTTTATAAACCATGTTTTTAAATTTTCTGTTGAATCATATAAACGCTACTGAAGGCAGCCGGAACCCCAGCAATTGGATAAAAGTATTAAAAAAATTCCTTGCTATCGTCTTTTGAGCTATTATAAAAGTTTCAAATGGCTATCTAGCCGGGAAGTTAGTTAAAAGTTGATTGCAAGCTTTGTACTGGAAACGCTGCCGAAGGCAGCAGGGTCCCGAAGCAATTGGATAAAAATATTTTTAAAAAGCATTTTCACCGTATTCTGAACTATTTCGAAAGTTTCAAATGTCTAGCTACTCGGGAAGTTAGTTAAATAAATGTCCTGCCGAATTATATAAGCGCTGCCGAAGGCAGCGGGACCTAAAATAGTTGACTAAAATTATTAGAAAAATGTATTGTCACCGTGTTGTGAGCTGTCCTGAAAGTTTCAAATCTCTAGCTAGTCGAAAAGTTAGTGAAAAATCGATTGCAAGCTTAGTACTGATAACGCTGCCGAAGGCAGCAGGAACCCGAAACAGTTGGCTAAAGGTATTAAAAAAATGCATTTTCACCGTGTTCTGAACTATTCTGAAAATTTCAAATGTCTTGCTAGTCGGGAAGTTAGTTAAATAAATGTCCTGCCGAATTATATAAGCGTTGCCGAAGGCAGCGGGACCTAAAATAGTTGACTAAAATTATTAGAAAAATGTATTGTCACCGTGTTGTGAGCTGTCCTGAAAGTTTCAAATCTCTAGCTAGTCGAAAAGTTAGTGAAAAATCGATTGCAAGCTTTGTACTGATATGCCGCTGAAGGCAGCAGGAACCCGAAACAGTTGGCTAAAGGTATTATGAAAATGCATTTTCACCGTGTTCTGAACTATTCTGAAAGTTTCAAATGTCTAACTAGTCGGGAAGTTAGTTAAATAAATTTTCTGTCGAATCATATAAGCGCTGCCGAAGGCAGCGGGACTTGAAATAGTTGACTAAAATTATTAGAAAAATGTATTGTCACCGTGTTGTGAACTGTCCTGAAAATTTCAAATATCTAGCTAGTCGGGAAGTTAGTTAAAAATCGGTTGCAAGATTTGTCCCTGAGAAACACACAAACAAACTCACAAACAAACAAGAATCGAAGTTAATAAAAAAAAAAAAAAAAAAAAAAAACATGGTAATAATTAACTATTTGCTTAAAGTTAATATAACTCTTATATGGTGAAAATGCATAATCTTTTATTTTATTTATGATATTCAAGAAGAATTTTGACAATTGTTCCTTAAATCTATTTCCTGTTTTATATAATCACTAGCTGACCCGTCCGGCTTCGCACTGATGAACAAATTTTAGTTAAAGATGGATTGATATGTAAAAAATCAAGAAATATATCAGTTTATATGTTATAGTCAGGCAATATTATTAACTGGAAAGTCAAAATATAATTTTACAATTATTTTTTTTTAATTAGTTGTTAAATGTTGGCAATTTTTACTGAATGCTATTTATTTATTTATTTATTTATTTATTTCATAAAAAGAAACATTTCTTTACTCATGAATAAAAAATATTGAAAAATAAACCTATGACCACGGAGTAATAAGACAGGAGAAGAAGGTAACGCTGAAATTTTGTGATGTTGTTTTCTAATGTTTACAGATGGCGCCAGCGTGCAATCCTTCCTTCTCTCCAGCTTCCGCAATGTTATTCAATGGGGAAATGTCTCGTTTTAATTATTTTTTTAAAAATAATATCAAGCTGAAAAAATTTCGATTGAAAGCAAATTTCATTAAATAGAGTATTCTAACCAACATGTTTTTTTTAAGAGCCATTTTATACTCATTTTACTTTGAAAGAAAGCTCTTAAAAAATGACGATTCTTATGAACCGAAGCTAGCTAAAACAGACAATTGGGAGGAAGGAGAATGGATGAAATTTTGTAAAGAAAAAAAAAAAACTTACTTTAGGTGCAGAAAACACGAACTCGGACTTTATTTTTCTCCTACGGCCTTTTTTTTTCTTTTCTTATCACTATCATAGCCTGTTTTACAACTAGGAACGAAGCATTTATTTGAAACATCTGAATTATGCAGTTTTAAGAACTTACAAAGAAACTAAATTGATTAAAATAAAAAATTTTAAATGTATTCCAGCAAAATTCTATTGAAAACAACAGTATATCCGCGCCGAGGTAGGGAGGAATGACAAGTGGCGCCCTCAATATTTACCAAAAATTTAGATCACAGTTTCGTAGCTTTCTCCCATTGGACCTTCAACTCCTATTAATATTACTCCGTGCCTATGACATGAAAATGTTTTTGATAAAATTGACGTCATAATAGCTTTAATTATTATTTATTTGTTCATTTCGCAAATATATTTTATTATTTCCATAATTGATTATTATTTTAATAATGTATATTAAAGGAGAAATCAATAATATGAAACAATATTCGTACAATATATACTATTACAGAATCTGGTGTGAAACAACCACACGACTTCCATTACCCACTATTACACGTAATATATACAATTTTTTGGAGATATTACTTGCATTTTTTGAGATTTTCGAGTAAGAGAAACTTGATACACGTATAAAGACACATACACACATACAACAGAGTTTGCATAGCGAGTTAAAGAATAAGGGGGAAAAAAATAGATAGTTATTTTTTTAAACACGAATTTCCGAGATCTAAAACTGAACTACCTAATCAGGATGACCGTTAATATTCCTGTAATAAGCACGTAATACTTGAGAAAGGTTATCTAAATTGGATTAAAGAAAAAATTTTCAAGAATACGTTAGAGCCGTTTTTGAGATACCAACTTTTACCAAAACTTAGCATACTCAATTATTGACCTAAAAACAATAATTACATACAAAAGGATATTTAATAGGAAGTTAACATGGCGAGTTTGAAAAAAATCCGTACAGGCGTTTTTAAAGGAACGCACTTGCGAAGTCTGAAATTGAGCTGTTTATAGAGGACGCCTATCAATTTTCCTGAACTAAGCAACTTTTCAATCGAAAGGGCATCTAATATATTATTTATACAGCAACTTTGAAGAAAATCATTAGAGGTGTTTTTGAATATGGGCTTACCGTCCCATTTCTGGTTTTCGATGACCCAATTCCGGTTTTTCAATTTTCACGAAAATTTGGAAAATTTATCTGTACACCAGACCTGAATCACTTGTGAAGTTTAATAGTTCTATTTTTATTAGTTTTGGAGATATGACAGCCAGAAGATTACTCACACACGTGCACATATACACACACACTGACCAATTGCCAAAACCTATACAATACTTCCACTACCTACGGTAGTAGGGTAATTAAAGTAAACACATACATCTCGTATTTACTACGATAATATACAGATTTTCGTATTACGTTTTCGATCGCCAAATACAAAAATCGCCAATGACGATAGATATCAAATCTATGCTTTGTTTTCAATTAAAATATTGAAACTTTTAATTAAAAATTTATTTTACCAAAATTTATTATAGCTTCTAGCACTTAGAGAGAGACAGTGTAACTTTTGATTATTGAAAGAAAAAAAAAAAAAAAAAAAGCAATCGGCTTTTTAGTTCTAGCGATCGTTCTCTTCATATGCATATAAACCTTTCTTCTTTTTATATTAGTATAGCTATAGAGCATAGGTATATTAAATAGGTTTCCAATGAACATAATGTAACTCAAATAATTAAATGCT
The DNA here is from genome assembly GCA_963930645.1 of Salticus scenicus. Lineage (NCBI taxonomy): Eukaryota > Metazoa > Arthropoda > Arachnida > Araneae > Salticidae > Salticus > Salticus scenicus. The sequence goes on from OZ005661.1 coordinate 230,311,515, forward strand.
ATTTACATTTCAGTAATGGCTGTATGCGCTATGTATATTGAGCTACTTGCCATAACTGTTAGTTGCTAAAAATAGTCGCCAAATAAATTTAAACATCTCAATACGCAAGCGAAGTGTGACATCACTGACCGCCCATGGATGCAAGAAAAAGATTTTCCATGTTAATCGCTCATTGTATTTTTTTTTTTTTTTAATTAAAATTCTAGAAGAATTATTTCCCGATTTTAATCCTCATATTTGGGTATAGATATGTATTAGTTATTGTATGCATGCGTTAGATTGAGTTATTTTGCTGTCAAATTGACAAAATTTTAATTTTAAATTTCAAAACTGTCACCCTTGGCGTTTTTTGTATTTGGAGATCAAAAAGTAATACGAAAATATACATGCCAGATGTATATTTTCGTAATATGTATTGTACGAAATATTGTTTCATATTATTCGTTACACTCTTAATGTAAGTTTTTAAAATAACCATGATTTTTGAAAGGAATTAAATTATATTCGCCAGATAATTTGGCGATTTTTTTTTTTTTTCTGCCAAGGATGACGGATATCAAATCTATTCTGCTGCAACATATTAGTATATTATATCAGATACTTTATTTAGACATTTGAAAACAAATTTGACTTCAAATTATGATAGAATATTTATCCTTTCCCTTTTAATTAGTTTATTAGTTGGATGTTTATTGTGTAAATATCATCCTTTGAAATGAAATGTTTATGTTTTCAATCGAATATGGAAATTTGCCATTTTTTTTTCTAGAGTTTTGAAATTTAAAATTCCAATTTTATCAATTTTACAACAAAAACAATTTAATCTAACGGATGCACATGATAACTAATACATATCTATATCCAAATATGGGGATTAAAATGGGGAAATAATTTTTCCTCTATCTTTATTATTTTTTTACAAAAAATCCAGTTCACTTTTTATATTATTGTTCGCGTGAAAATATATTTTATTATATGTCTAAAAATAAATTAATTCGTAAATCTTTTTGGCAACAATTATAAATTAAAATAAATAATATTATAAAATAGAATTTCTTATTTTATTTTATTTTATTTATTTATTTATTTTTAAATTCCAATTTCGTTTACACACATCAGTTTAAACCACGGAGTAATAAGGACTCCGTGGTTTAAACATTGATGCTTAGATCATTATATTATATCATATCATATCAAATTAAATTATTAGAAAAATAAACACTTTTAATTCTATAATGACGTCAGATTTAACGTGTAAGTTTAACAATTAAAAAAGCTTTATATGAATTTCAATTTAATGCACGTGCAAATATATTTCTTTTCTTTTCACGTCAAGATATTTTAAAAACGAAATGAATATGTAAATGTTTCTTTTATGTTGGCAGCAGCTAATTTTTTTAATATTTCATTATTTCCATTTCTATTACGGCTTCTATGGGGATTTTAATTAAAATGCTCAGATTTTAGACTAAAATTTATTTTATCAAAATTAAATATAGCCTATAACAATATGGCATACTGTAGCTTTCGGTCAGTGAAAGAAGTTTTTAAATCGGTTCAGTAGTTTCAGAGATTACCCTCCACAAACAAACAATTTTTTGCGCTTTATATAATGATATAGATGTGGTGATGGGGATGAATGTTACAGTTTGATTGGGGATGAGTGGGACAATCCCCACTATCTGCTAATTTAAAATTGTACACAAGAATTATATTAAAACAGGTCTTAAATAGATTTTCAATGTTTTTATAACCTGTAGTTCAATAGTTATAACATGGAATTGTAAAAGTAGCATGGATTTAGAGAAAAATAGATTGACATTAATTGTACTGATTTTTATATATATAATAATTATGATTAAAAATGTTATGAGTTAGAATATTCAATGCAACTTAATTCAATAATATCAGTAATTAAAAAAATAAATATATAAACTAATAATAATTGGGTTAAAATCACAATTTCAGTCAAGCTAATCAAATAAATCCTGGTGATTATTAATGTAATACAAAATAGAATGCTGATTTTTCCCAATCAGTGTGAAACAAAAATTTATCTGAAAAATTTGTACTTTATTATAAGGATTTATTATAACTTTATTATAATGATTATTATAATGCAAACCAAGGTTTCTGATGTCATTTGTATAGTTTAGAAATTAAAATGTAGCTCGATAGGCACATTGCCAGTAAATGGACCCCCAAAGCCCTATTTTGGATACCGAGAGATAAGAAAAGACCGCAGAAGTGTCGTTGGCGAGATGAGATTGTGGAGGTTGGAAGAGCAGAATGGAGAAGAATTATAAAACATTAATTACAGAAAACAGGGGTAAACAGAAATCACTTAGAGGAGGTATTCATGCTGCAGTGGATTGACAAAGGCTGAAATTGATGATGATGAGTATATATATATTAGAGTTTATGGTTGAAAATTACTCTTAAAGGAATTTCAGGTTGTAGTATAAGTTGTTAATGCGTGAAATTTAATCATTCCATTTTATACGTGTGCAATTGGCAGGCTATATGCAAAACCGCACAAAATTACTTGCATAATCTCTATATACAGGGTGGTCCGAAAAACATGATAGAAAGTAAGCGATTGTTGTGAAAAAAATAAAATATGCAAGAACATGAAACCTATGTTATTGAATAAAAATATGAATGACATTTAATATACAAGGTGCTCGAAATGTCTACCGTCCCCGACTATAGTGTTGTAAAGCCAGTTCCGAAACTCTGTCATAAAGCGCTGGAGTGTGTCAGAATCAAGTGCATCAATCTCGATTCTGATGGTCGATTTCAGATCCTCAAGTGAATCAGGGGGATTCCTATAGATTCTGTCCTTGGTGTAAACCCATAAGAAGAAGTCGCACGGATTTAGGTCCGGACTGTATGGGGACCCCTCTATCCCGTGCCCCGTGAATTTTTCTTCATCCAAAGCAATCAAACGCTCACTAAACGTCGTTTTAAGCCACAGGAAGACATCAGCAGTTCTATGGGGACGAGCCCCATCTTGCATGAACCAGTACTGGCGTATCATGTTGAGACATCCCGCTTCAGGGCCAAAGTGATGCTCTAGAAACTCTCGATACTTCACTTTCGTGACCACCGTCAATGAATATCGGACCACTCATCCACTTCGACGATATGGCACACCACACCGTGACCCTTTGTGGATACAGTCGTGAGACGACACTGAGATGAGGATTTTCTGCACCTCAATGGCTCCTCAAAAAATATTCTTACAATAAATAATCGTTTTTCCAAGGTCAGTGATTCCATATTGGTTATTCATTATTTCCGGTAATCAAGCATTCACCTTAAATGTCAATATGTGTGCTATTACAATATGGAAGAATTATACTTATATCAATAAATTTGAAATCAGGAACTTAAAATACTTTCTATCATGTTTTTCGGACCACCCTGTATTAAAAAAAAAAAAAAAAAAAAAAAAAAAGTTACTGTCGCTGGCGTCAAATTTTTTGTCTGCGACCGCATCTTCTCTCGGAGGGTAGGGTCCTTCTTCTCATAAGAAGTATAAGTGTGTTCCGAACACTCCAAGGAAGAAATTTCAGCTGCTTAGAAATTTCTATCATTTTAATTAAAAAAGTTATTAACTAAAAATGACGGGTTTATGAAACTACTCAATTTGCCCCCTTGGAAAAAGTTTCTCCCAGTGACGTTATTCTTCTGTCATGAAGTCATTTTACACGGGAACATTAAAATATGATCCATAGTTGTAGGTAGGTAGGTTGGGTTTAATGCCGCACCAGTACTGCGCTATAGGTAATTGGTGACAGTCTGGGACGCACCCCTAGGGATGTTCCGGAGACATCCATCTGAATTTTAATCCTCCACGAAGGGGATGGCTCCCCCGCTTTGGTGATCTTCAGAGGTATAGTTTTGATGGGAACATTGAGAACTATGCGGCCAAGACGGATTTTATGTACACCAGCCACCATTAGTGCATACGACAGTCTTTGGCCGTCTCAAGTATCGAACGGGCAATCTTCCAATTATGAGCTCGGAGCTTTACCAACTGGCGTACCACGGCCTAGATCCATGGTTGTAAAAATGAAATAAAAAGGATCATATACTAAAGCTGTAATGGAAAATGGGTCTAGATATTACAAATTTATTTCTATTAAAAAAAAAAAAAAAAAAGATTTTCAGCATAATTTTCATAAAAATAAATAATCTGATATTAACACGTTGAGCGCCACGCAAATTCTTAAAATCCATTAAAATTCCATAATGATTCATCCTGTAATAAATAAAAATTAAGCAAATTTTTAATAAATTTTCAATCATTAAATGTAATATTTTTAGTTTTATATCCCATTTTATAACAGCCACCGACGGTTGACGAGGCTTTATATCATATTTGACACTGTCAGCCACCGATGGCTGACAGGGCGCTCAACGTTTTAATTTTTTATTGGTACTGCTTTTACTTTCGGGGTAAAACTTTCACTGAAATGTTTGAAGTATAACATGTTCTGCACACTCCTAAAGTTTCATGATGATTCCTTCAGTACTTAGAGATATCTGATAAAATGTGTAGAATATAGAATAGCTGACATGGCGCTCAACGTGTTAAATATTATGTATTTCAGTTTGATAGTTAATATGGGGAATTTTATAATATTTTTCTGCTTTTGTCTTGTGTTATTCACTATTAATATTCTTATTCGGTGAAAAACAAAGCAACGAATAGGCAGGCAGATCTCTGCATGGGTTAATAAGTAAAATGCGTCAGGGGGAAGTGAAGCTTCCCTCGGAGGTTGGTGAGCGGAGCGAGCAGGGGGCAGAGCCGCCTAGTTATTATAATAATAATAAAAATAATAGTAGTATGAACGTAAAATACCTGAAAAACTTTAAATACATTTTTTAATTGGATGACAAACCCATCAAGCTTGGCCGAGTCCAGGCAGGTAGGGGCTGTCCAAAGGTTTCTGAGCCTTGAATATATTATAAATGTGGCTAAAACTTTTAGACTGATGTTGAGCGGAATACCGCTCCATCACACACAAATGTATGTCAATAAACTCTGATTTTAAAAAAAACTATTTTCAACTTGTACGTTGTAAATTCGTTGTAAATGTTCAAATTCAGTATCTCTAACTTTTAACTGCAATAATTTTTTAAATGTTGGATAAGAAACTAGTACGTGTGTGTGTGGCACATCAGTTTACTTCAACTTAACAAAAACGCTAACAGTGCAAAACAACCACCGATTTCTCTGAGCGATTGTCATGATAAAAATCCATGCTCGACATCTCAATGCCAAGTTTGTGACAGACGAGAACAAGTGCTCGCAGTAAAAAGAAAAAAAAAACGTATTTGAGTCATATGCTAAACGAAACTACTCGTAGTCCTAAACACACATTTTGATTTCTTTTCAATGCCAAACTTAGAAACACTTCCTCATACACACACACATATACATAACAAATTTATATAGATGGCCTAATATCTCGCTTTCAGGTTTTGAAGTTCAAACGATAAAATTTATTTAAAATAAACATGTGGCACTCACGCTACATTCTCTTGCCCTGAGAGTTTTCGAAAAAGTTTTATTTGCCAATTATCTCTGTGTAAAGAAGGGGAGGGGGGGACTACCACCCCTCAAGACCCTCTCTTTTAACCCTACTATTGTAAAATTTCGAAATGGACCTTCTTTTCAAATGGACCAAATAGAGTCCAAATAGACCCAATATTTTTAATTTCAATAAATAACCATACTTTCCCTTTGTAGGGTAGGTGCTCCAGTGATTGGCATGCTCCAGTAATTGAAATATATCCAGAAATAATTAATAAATAAGAAAAATAATAAAATCATATATTTTATATATAAGAATTCTAACATTTTATGTCAAACACTGGAACATAGGGTGCCAATTACTGATAAAATGAAAAACTGGTGGTGTCAATTACTGGAACATTGAGTGGGTGTCAAATAAAAATTCATTTAAAAAAAATATTGTTATCAAATGTATATATTTTAACATATATGGAGTTCTGAATGTCTTTCCTACCATACGTACTAACTTAAGATTTCTAAAAATATTTTCTGATGGCTAGAACATTAAAAACATCAGAGATTGCTCTAAAAATATCAATAACTGGTGCACTTACCCGGTTTTTAAATTAAGCTAATGTAAAAATTCCTTTTGTTTTCTTAGAAAGTAGTTGACATAAATAAAAAAGTTCATGAATGATGGTTTTAGATCATAATACCCGTAATAGACCCGAACGCAGCAAGAGGTTTCTTAGGTTCATAATTCATTTAACCCTTTGCGGCGCAAGACAATTCGGATCATTTAAATTATACTGCCACCGGAATTCATGAACTAAATTAAACTAAAAGAAATTTTAAATTTTAAGGTTAAAAAAACCGGCCTTTTCTGATATGTTATAAACGTAAATGTTTGCTAAGAAATTTCCGGGATGAATTTTTTCAGCTGGATCTTAAATTTTGCGTCCTCGCAGCAAGGACGCCGCGCGTTAAGGGGTTAAGGCTGGTACAGTCGGTAACAAAAGTGTCCGAACATTAGCGAAAATTCCTATGTAAAAAAAGTACACTTCATACTGTTTTGTTAAATAAATCCTTGTCGAATCCTGTTCTTAGTCAGTGTAAGAACATAATTCGATAAGGATTTATTTAACAAAACCGTATGAAGTGTCCGTTTTTTACATAGGAATTTTTGCTAGTGTTCGGACACTTTTGTTACCGACTGTATAAAGTCTTTAAACTTTATCTTATGATTCGGTTCAAATTACTTAAATTGTTGTGTCATCCAAAACAATCTTTGAAGTTTGCTGATCATACTAAAATAATCTGGTGTGTCACTCACACGACTTTCTCTTACCCAGAATTTTAATACTATAAATACAGGTTTGAGATTAAGAGGTAAGATAACGAGTACTGTTATGTACAGTCGGTAACAAAAGTGTCCAAACACTAGTAAAAAAAGTACACTTCATGCAGTTTTGTTATCCTTATCGAATCATGTTCTTACACTGACTAAGAACAGGATTCGAGCAGAATTTATTTAACAAAACCGTAAGAAGTGTACTTTTTTTACATAGGAATTTTTGCTAGTGTTCGGACACTTTTGTTACCGACTGTAAACCTATGTTAAAAGAATTCAAATTAGGCTTCGGAAGAGTTTATATGATAATTAGTTCTGCATGAGGGGGGCTGCCTACCGCCACCTCAAACCTCCATTTCATTACTGCACCTACATTTATATAGAATTTATATCTGTTATTAAAATTAAAAGTTCACTTAAAATTATTCAGTCAATTTCCATACGCAACATTCCTTGGAACTTATTAGTCTTAATCTAACTTTTCCAGCAACATACTTATATTAATTTGAAAATACAAGTTTTGGATCTCCTGAAATTATTTGTTTTTAAGTTACTCTAAAACACACAGACTAAGCTCAAACGCTAAAAAACTTGACTTCAGTAATCAGGAAGCCTCAAAACGTGTAAATATGCGAAAAACAAGCGATGAATATTTAGCTTAAAAACATACATTATTTATCATACGTATATGAGGAATTCATTTCAATTCCCGACCATCTTTCCTGGACATGGTAAAATATTATATTAAAGCCCTTCCACTAACAATAAAAGCGAACGTTATCGCTTAAATATTTGCAGCCCTGTATATCTTTTGAAGATTATGTACAAACTATATGGTGCACCTAAATATAATCCTATAGTAATAATACACGGCACAACCTGAAATACACTTCCACCAATTTTCAACTGTTGTCGCTCTATAATCTAACTCTTTTGTGTAGCCCTGTAAACGAACAGTGAATGATATCCCTACCACATTCTGCATGAGACATGTTTTTACGCATATAAAAAATATATATTCATTTCATTTGGTTTAGTGCTGTCTATAGACGTTAAACTCTACTTACCTGCAATTTCCCCCATAGACGTAATGCATATGAATTCTCTTCGGTGTCCCTGTACACGAACCATTTCCTTCATCTCAATGAAAAGCTTAGTAACAATCCAATATGACACACATTTAGAATACCAAGTTTGGATTTTCTGCTATTTATTGTTTTTGAGATACAGTTGGTAACAAAAGTGTCCGAACAATAGCAAAAATTCCTATGTTAAAAAAGTACACTTCATACGGTTCTGTTAAATAAATCCTTATCGAATCATGTTCTTAGACTGACTAAGAAGAGGATTCGACAAGGATTTATTTAGCAAAACCGTATGAAGTGTACTTTTTTTACATAGGATTTTTTGCTAGTGTTCAGACACTTTTGTTACCGACTGTACCTCTAGGAGAAGCCATTCCCTCTGTGAAGAATCAAAATTGTGGTGGCATGTCTCCGGACCATCGTTAGGGATATGTATGTTCCATACCGTCGCCCATAAAGCCGTACTAGTGCTACGTAAAACCCACTCAACCAAACAACCCATATTTTACTTTTTTCTAGATATTGTCAAACTACAGAGGGTGTTCGTACATTTTTTAGACGATTTTGATGGAGTATACCGAAAACATTACATTCATATTTCGTGTTTTAAATGTTCAGTTTGATAGCCCTCTTAACTATCATTCTATATCGTAATTTCCATGATAATAATGCTTTTTGTAATATCGGAAGAGGTATTTTGTTCCATTCCTCTTCAATGGCTTTCCAAAGTCCACAAAGTGTTGTAGGCTGGCGTTTGGATAAGGCATATTTTAAGAGTCCAAAAGTATAAAAATCCATTAGTGATACATCAGGCGATTTAACAGGAATATCAGTGAAGGGTATGGTTTTAATTCCCCTTTCTTGTTCCATTTTTTTCTAGAAAAGCAATTGTGGATTGTGATGTGTGGCTGCTTGCTTTGTCTTGAGGCAGTTCAATGGACTGAATGCATTGTGGATAAAGATCTGTAATTTCATATTTAAAAATTGAAGTTAAAATATGTTCTTGATAGTATTTAGAGTTGATTTTGATATTTTTGTCAACATTTTTTACCTTTATCTTGCCTTTGTACGAAAAACCACCGACAATCATAAGTCCTTTAGAAAAACTTTCTTTTAATTCTTTGAACCATATAGCAAAAATTTCTTCTCCTCTTTCTTGATAATAAATTGATCTTTTTTTTTTTGTTGCAGTCACTTAAATAGACCCGAGCTTCATCTATTGCTACGACATTTTTCTATTTTTCTCCTGATAAATGTTTTTCATAAAGAGTTCTGCAGCATGTTCTATTCGGAAAGAGTGGAAACGTATCTTTCCATCCAATGCCTTTTTAAAAACGCCATTTTCCATGTAAACAAAAGTTCTAAATGTCAGACGATAAATAAAACTTCCAAAAATACAACTGTTGTGAAAATAAAATTTTCCATGAAGACGATTTTTTCTTACGGTGAAATAAAATCGTCTAAAAAATGTGCGAACAGCCTCTGTATTTGAAACAGTGGATTTTTTAAAAGTAAGTTTTAATTTGAAATCTTTTTTATAGTGCACAATGAATTTTTGTTTCTATTTAGAATTATATGAATACTAGTAATTTTTTAAATAATGTTTAATTCTTTGAAAGGTCTGTTCAGTACTATAACTGTAATTTGTGAAATAAAATTTTAATTCAGTTTTCTTAGAAAATACAAATTGAACATTTTATCAAGTTGCAGGTCGGATGCGGTCAGGTTCATCAGCCACGCCAAGGACTTTAGGGAGCTCCAAGACCAATAGAAAATGGCAAGATGTACTGTGTATAGAGTATTTTCAGTCACGTGACCAAACCCTTGGCAACGACCTTAGTAACGCTATCAAAGGGCAAACATTAGTCTTTTAATACGGCGAAATATATCGAAACTCTTAATGGTCAAACAAAAACAGATATACTCAGAAAATAAACTAATTGATAATGTAGCTTCATATTCATTAGTAACTGTTAACAGCGATCAACTGTTTCCTCCAGTCAATTTGTGATCTGTTGAAAAATATTTTGTCTATACGATATCTGCTTACACTAGTAGTGATTTCAATGCATATAAAAGTTTACAAGCGTACAACCAATTCCAGTGCGGTTGATTGAAAGATGTTTTTGGTATAGAGATAAAAGAAAAGTATCTACTCGTACTATTGTGTGCCCCAGAGTTTCGATTTGAGCAGACGACACTTGAGGCTTTGACGTCATCTGAAAAAGCTCTATTCGTAAGATAAGTTTGCATATATATATATATATATATATATATATATATATATATATATATATATATATATATATATATAGTAACAAAGTAGTCGATATTTTGAATAACAGGTGATAAAATGCCACCGAAATCCTGATTAACCAAAATGAATTAATACACACACTGGCCAATGAATTAGAGAAACCTGTAAGAGTTTCTACAAATGCTCGCTGGCGACGAAGGTATGCAGGACATGTTACAAACCTTTGGGGAATGTTCTGCTTGTATGTAAGTGGTCCCCTGGTGTTACTTGAGGATAATCAAAAAGCCATACAGCACTTGAATATATTGATAGATTAAGTGCATCTCTCAATGTTAAATTTTTACTTCGAAGTTAACAGATATTTTGTTCTCGATAATGCAAGATACATCGCGACAGAATCGTTCGAGATGGGCTTAGTGAACATCAACCTGACTTCTAACATTCTCCCTAAATGCTGCAAAGCCTGGATCTTAATCTAATAGAAAAAGTTTGGGACATGTTGGAAAGGAGCATCCGTCAACAATCTCCTCTTCCATCCAATTTACAGGATCTTAAAGTCTGTGTTGCCAATGTATGGTAAACTCTGGACGTAAATGCACCCCAGAACCTAGTAGAATCGCTGCCCACACAAATACTGGCTGTTATTCATGAAAAAGGAGGGCTAACGTGCAAAAGAAGGGCCAATAAAATATTAATTTAAAGGTTTCTAATTCATTCGCCAGTGTGTGTATATAATTAAATAAAATAACCTGTGGCACCTTTAAAAAAGGTATGAAAAGAACTAACACATAATATAATATATATATTTCAACTTTATGTTTCTGGAAATCCTGAATCCAAAAAAAGAAAAAAACCGCCATTTCTGTTTTTTTTTTTTTTTTTTTTTTTTAATAATAATATGGGTTTAAAAAAAAAATTGAAAAGAAAACTTTTTTAACCGGATAACTTTTGTTATTATGACATGCATGTAATACTGAAGCACATATTTAAATTACATGAATATTTGGAGATTAAGACGAACCTACAGTCGGTAACAAAAGTGTCCGAACACTAGCAAAAATTCCTATGTAAAAAAAGTACACTTCATACGGTTTTGTTAAATAAATCCTTATCGAATTATGTTCTTACACTGACTAAGAACAGGATTCGACAAGGATTTATTTAACAAAACAGTATGAAGTATACTTTTTTTACATGGGAATTTTCGCTAATGTTCGGACACTTTTGTTACCGACTGTATCTGAAAAGCTCACATATCGCAACCCAGCAAGTAAAGTGACACAAATTAAAACTACAATATTTGAAAAAAAAAATCAACTTAAAGAATGTGACAAAATATTGACTAGCCTTCAATAAAACAATTGCCTCTCAGAAGGATAAATTGCGAGGCAGAGAAGTAACACTTTTCTCGCATGTTTTAGAACTTCCTACGAATTTTCCAGTGCCATTCACAAATCAAAATTGCCATTTTTGACTGGTATCACTTTCCTTGCCGGGGTACGACATGTTTGAAATACATGAATATTTTGACGTTAAGATGAATATAAGTTCAGATATCGTAAGCGGCAAGAAGAGTGACACAACTGAAAAATTCAGCATTTGTGGAAAATCAACTTAAAAGGTAAGGATTGACTAGCCATTGGCCATTGACCATTGACTAGCATTGCCATAAAACTGACACAACTGCTTCCCTTGTGAATAATTTTCAAGATAAAGATGTAACGCTTTCGTATACTTTGGAGTACTTTATATGCATATTTTAATTTATGAAATGCTTAAAATGTATGCTTATGACATGTTTAAAATCCATGAATATTTGGACGTCAGGACGAAAATATTCTACAAGTCCACGTATAATATTTGTAGAAGAGCAGATACATACGAGCAATGACATACAGTTGGTAACAAAAGTGTCCGAACACTAGCAAAATTTCCTATGTAAAAAAAGTAGAGTTAATACTGTTTTGTTAAATAAATCCTTGTCGAATCATGTTCTTAGACTGACTGAGAACATGATTCGACAAGGATTTATTTAACAAAGCAATATTAACTCTATTTTTTTTTGGACACTTTTGTTACCGACTGTACGATTCAAGGTGATTCCTCTCTCATAAGCCTTTGTCTGCTTCATTCTAAAATATCCCGTACGAACATGACAGAATTACAATCGGAAGAAAATGGAAAAACACCCAGGGCCAGCGCAGAAATCGAACCCACTCTCCTACGCTCGATGGTGATTAGCAGTGTGGTGGCATAACTACTAGGCCACGGAGGGCCAATTTCACGTAAAGTAATTGTAGAGACATATAAACACATTCCGGTGGTACACACATTCAAATTAGAAAGTTTTTATTTTTTTTTTATTATTCTAAGTAAATGTGGACCAAACAGATAATAATTATGATAAATAAATTTTTTGTTAGATTTTTTCAAAATTTAGGTAAACGATTACAAAAATGTAGGTTGCCTACGAAGCTGAAGGACTATCTTAGACTAACAGAGAATGGCGAGATTATTATGTATTCGTTATTAATACCAACAGCATCATTGTTACTATACCACCAACATCTTAATTACAGTAATTTCTGGTAGATAACCCGCAGGTAAGATGTGTCATTTCTCCACCAGAAATTTTATTTAAAAGAGAAATCTATACTTTTTCGAAGGAAGAGCTCGTACAAATATAAATTTATTTATCAATTGAAATTTCTGGTGCAAAACTGGATTATATAACCAGCGGGATATCTACCAGAAATTACGGTAATAATAAACATATCAAGCTTAACAAAAGTTATGTCATTTTCTCAAACTGTACTTTTAAACACGAACGAGTCACCGATTTCATTATAGGAATGTTGGAACAAAATCCATTTAACAAACACCTCAAGGCCAACCTCGTGACAAACTAGAGCAAGTGCCCTCAGAAAAGAAAACTAGTTGGCACAGGTGGACTCTGCTCAATTCTTCATCATATAATTGTTCTCATAAATTTCTAGTACAGCAAGGCATACTATATTCATGTTAAGAGAAATGAATTTCACCGATCGCTTGACATACTGAAATGTCCCACCATTTAATTGGATACATTTATCTTACCCTAATTAACAAATTGATTTCGTTGGGTTCCTTTCATATTTTAGTTTTCATATTACTTCATACTACTATTTTCAATCCAATAATCCCCATAATACAAGTTCATATGAAATATTGCTCCATTTTGCTGTGTGAAAGAAATCTTCAATTTTGAATAAATTATGAAATTTCCAAATTAGAATATTCGTAGTCAATTACGTTCAAGCCAGTATCATAAATCTCTCGAATAGCATCGAATATTAGCGATTAGTCAAGTTTATAAAATTATTATATAAAAATAGTGGTATCCAAATTTTCCTTTGTGAGTAACTGGTCTTACACGAACAGAGAATGCCAAGATGTACTATGTAGCTATGTATCCGTTATTAGGTACATCATGGACACTACCACTACCGTCTTGATTAATAAAAAAAAAATAAAAATAACTTACCAAAAGTGTTTATCCTATTTTCTCAAACTTCCCTTTTAAATGCGAACAATCTGCCGATTTCACTGTGGGGATGTTAGAACAAAATCCATTTAGCAGACACCTCAACGCCAACCTCGTGACAAACAAGAGCAAGTGCTTTCAGGAAAGAAAAATATTATTTGAGGCATATGCTAAACGGAACTACTCTTTGTCCTAGACACACATTTCTGATTTCTCTTTTTTCAATGCCAAACCTTTGATTTGATATAAAAAGACACATTCCTGAGGGCGGAGTAATATGGGCGTCAATCCAGGAAAATAAAGGGGAGGAAATAAAACTGCACACCCACCCCCTCCCTTTCTGAGTCTCCCCTATTTACTGTATTGTTTCAATGTACCGGACCTTTTTATAGAAGTTGAAATTTTGTTTACGTTCTACTTATTGCCCCCCTACGTTCAAAGTAGAAGTTCTTGGCAAGCGTCTTCTTCATTGTATTCGGAGGCAAAACTAATTTGGCGGAAGTAAGTTGAGGGAATACTTTCCTGGTTAGTAATTATTCGGGTTTGTCGATTTCAAGCGTGTTCGTTTAATTACCCAAATGTCAGTGAGTAGACCTTAAAAAATCCACTCACCATTCGCCACGTGGCGACAATGTATAATAAAGTAGCGAGTTAAAATGAATTTTTTCCCCTCTAGTGACAATTTTAAGAACTAATATCACTAATTGACTATGTAAATATTACATAATTCTTCGATTAAATTTTATATCAAATGGCGGAGAAATGGTGTTACATTTCAGAAATATTTTGCAAAAATATACCATATTTCGTCAGATTTTTGCCGATAAATATGGCGAGAATAGATTAGGCATCTAAAAAGCAGAAATTTTGTTAATTTGTGATGAAAGAATCACTTATTTTGGGAATTATCTTTTTGAAAAAAAAAAATCTTGAATGTTGCAGATTAACTGTAAAATAATTATTTCAGAAATTATCGACGTAAAAAACAATCGAGGATTTTAGAAGTTAGCTGCGATCAAACGTAATTAATTAATAAAATTATTTTATTATTTATTTTATTTTATTTTTTAATCAATGGAGAACTAGTCCCCCAATTCCGCAATCGGCGGCAAAAATATCGCGTTTAATCAATAAGCGACAAAAAAAAAAAAAAAAAAAAAAATCAGTCAGTTGACTATCAGAAAACTGCCTTGCCTTTTCTAGTATCTATCTAGTAAATTCTCAGGTTAAAAGTGGTTATATATATATATATATATATATATATATATATATATATATATAATCGACGTCTTTTAAACAAGCCCTTTATAAAATCAGCAAAATTTAAATGAACACATTATAAAATCGGAAAATTTAAAACTAACACATTAAAAATATCAGTCAATTAAAAAATTTTTTAAAAAAACTCAGGGCTCGCATTCTCCGCCTTCTTCTTCTTCTTTTTTTTTTTAATGGCACTTTCAGGGATGAGAAATTTCCTACTTTTTGCTACCACTATTTTTATACAGAAATTCTTATGGTATTTTCAAAACAACCTGTTGTGATTAAGCAAGATAGAGATCTTGCATAAAAATAGTAGTAGTAAAAAAGACGGAAATTTTTCATCTCAGAAAGTGCCCTAAACAAAAGGAGGAAAGAACGACTTCTGAAAACTTCAAACAAAACAATTATTTATATTTTGTTAATCAGACGAAAATATTTCAAAAAAATATGGCGAATATGTTGGTGTTAGATAATTTTAGATACCGCAATTGTTATATACTGGTGTTCAAAATTTAAGAAATTACCTATTTTCTCGTTTTTTTCTTGGCAAAATGGTAGTCATATTCGGATTCAGGAGGTCATTTTGCATAATCGGCAGAAATGGTATCTGGGCTTGAAAAGAATTTTTTTTTTTTTTTTTTTTTTTTTTTTTTTTGGCAGCGTAGTGCTATCAGATCTTACCGATGAACAATGGGTTAACCTTTTGTCCA